>JAXQQM020061305.1:0-47175 GCA_034641835.2 Pinus albicaulis
TAGTCTAAGTTGACTCATACCTAATCAACTCAGTCAAGTTGATTGTTGGTTGAACGGTTAATTGTTGGTTCAATGGACATAAGATCTTGCAGGCCCAAATACCAAAGGGAAAAATGGAGCCCATCATGGGGTTCTCTTTGTAATTCTCCACCACTTCTACCTTCCATGCTTCCTCAAACTCCTCTCCAACCTCAATATCAGTGCTAGTAGTAGCATGAGCAGCAACACTACGCTTAGTAGAACTAGAACTCGTTTTCCAAACTGCATGAGAACTACTTCCCTTGTGAGTCACCATGTGCCATGCTTGGTATTGGTGGTTCGCTTCCTTCAACTCCTGGTTCAACTACCATATCTTCATTGGAACCAACACCCCAAACTCCACTAGACAACGATTCGTCATTTTGTACTAGTGATTCGCCATTTGTATTGGTGATTCGCCATGATTTTACAAGATAATATAATCTCGTGAGAGATTCGCCAAAAAAATTATATATACATATTATATTATTAATAAAATCACCTTCCATTTTTCCTATGTATCATGGGGATTCGCCTAATTATTATATATATAAATTTAGTGGGGTTCTTAAAATTTTCATCTCATTGTTACCGAGACTAGGTATACACATGTAGAAAAGTTGGCTTTGGAAATCGTTCAATCCATCCAAAGGTTTCACCATTACATCTTGCTCTGGAAAACTACGATTATTTCATATTTCAACCCTATGACATACATTTTGTCACGTCAATTGTTGGGGGGGAAATAATCTAAATGGATCGTCATACTGCAAGAGTTTGACCTAGAATTCATCAAATCTAAGTCAAATAAATCCTTGGTTTTCATTGAGCTTATGTGTGACCTTACTGCCCCTCATTATGAATTGACATCTGATGCTTCTATCTCTGACGAGTCGTTGATTTTTATTTCTTCATCTAACCCGTCGTATGGAGACATTCTGATTTATCTCGAGACCCAAAATTTCCGGTATGATAACTCTCGCTTCGAGAAGTGACATATCTGATACCAAACCAAATATTACGTTATCATTGGAGACACTCTTTATCGACATGGTATCGATACGGTTCTACGAAGGTACCTCACACATGAGGAGGTTGAGAAATTACTTAGTGAATTCCATTCGGGGGCATGTGGCGATCATTTATCTGGATATGCTCCTGTGCAGAAGATCTTACTCGTTGGTTACTTTTGGCCAACTATATTTTGAGACTCTAATCTTGCCGTCCAGAAGTTTCATTCATGCCAAATTTATGATAGTAAGACCTGTGCTTTGCCTGCTCTATTACGTCTTGTTATCATTGTTGGACAATTTACGATATTGGGTATCGACTTTATGACATGTAATATTCACTCGGCTAGGTGGCATGGTTATATTATTGTCGTGGCAAATTATTTTACCAAATGGGCCGAGGCAATGCCCGCATATAACAACATTGGCGAAACAACTTCATATTTATTTTTCAATCATGTCATCACATGGTTTGGTGTTCCACAAGCCATAGTTACGGGTCACGAAAAGAATTTCTGGAATGATATGATGACCGAACTAACTGCCAAGCTGGGAATTTCCTAGGAAACTTACAATCCCTACTATCCTCAAGCTAATGGACAGGTTGAAGCTATTAACAAATTTCTTAAAACTATGCTTCCATGAATGATAAAGGTCCACCAATCAGACTCTTATCTATGTTTCCTTGTGGGCATACTGAACCTTAGTGAGGACTGCTACTAGATTCACACTTTTTCAGTTGGTTTATGGTCTGGAAGTGATCCTCCCAATTGAATGTGAGATTACATCTCTCAAACTAGCCATCAAACTTCTTCCTGCCACATTTGTAGAAGAGGAACATATTTTATGTCTAACTCGTTTGGATTAGACTCGACGTGATGTCATTATAGCTAATGAAGCTCATAAAATACGTGTCAAGGTGCAATATGACAGAAGTTTCAAGCCTTGTATCTTCTCAGAAGGAGATATTTTTCTTTTATATGACCAAGAGGTTGACAAGTTAGGTGTAGGAAAGTTCCAACCAATTTGGTTAGGCATGTATATTTTTAATCTTGTCCTTGCAAAAGGAGCCTATGAGTTAGTTGATTTCAATGGAGTCCCTTTGGCGCAACCTAGGAATGGTTTGTACCTCAAAAAATACTATTCTTTATTTCATGCATAGTACACTGTGTACATATTTTTTATAGGTGCATTGAGTGTGTGTAAGGTTCCTTTTCAGACACATTGTCAATCGACAAAGCAAATCTATTCCAGAGATAGACTATAGGGGCATTTACTGGATTTGTCACCTTTGAACAAAGGATGAGCTCCAAAGGTTACCTGGCCCACTAGCAGACTTTGTCTATAGAATGTTGTCAAGGGACAATATCCCCAAGAGGGAAAAACAACAAGATTGGGAATCTCTTAAGATAACCCCAACATTGCAGCTACAACAATAAAAAATACATCAAATGGAAAATAGCAGTGATTCATATACACATGAAATGCCACATAATCCAATGGCCATCATATTAAGACATAACAGCAAATAAGAATACAAATCCTTGAGGGAATGATCACTCAAGCAAGGCACTAGAAGCCTCAAGAAACCTGTACATGCAAATATGAGAATACACTGCTGCATAAGAAAGCCCTAGACCATGACTGCGCAGTTACATGAGAGACTGCTGCATAAATAATGAAAATACAATGATATGACAATGATAGGCTCAAATAAAATGGGGGAGCAAGATCTCAACCCCTGAAATACAATACAACAATCCTTTAAGAGGATTGGATGAAATCTATACAAAAAAGCTAAATATACAAAATGTTGGAGTTGTAGTAGAAGTTGCAACTCAAGAGCTGGAAATACATGGAGAAGGTTAAAATGGCTGCAAAAAATGAATAACCCTCCTCCAATGAAAATTTGAAGTGAAAGGCTGATCCTTTCACCCAAGAATTCCCCTCCAAGTGACTGTCAATCCCTCACAACAAATCCTCTCTCTGAATAACGCTGTCTACTAAAGGGATTGCGCTGCCAATGATGGAATATCATTGGCCTGATGCCAAAGATGGTGGGATCTACTCATACACCCCATTTTCTGATCTCCCAAGGGATGGAACCTCCCTCTACTGGAAAACTAGCTCCGGATGGTGTGTGGAAACCTCCCCAGCAACACCCAGCAACACTGCACAATGTCTGCTACAGAAACTGCGCTGATGTAGATGACTGAAGCTATGGCATGAATGCCTAAATATGGGGAATGGAGTGCAATCATTCAAGAGCTCCTCAAGAAGGAGAGGAATTCCTAAACAGGACTCTCTCGTGCCCGAAGGCACTGCAGCTCTGCTGAACAACAAGAGGCAGCAACAAGTCTTCAAGACTCAAATGTAAAATGATCAAAGATAATCTTAATGGCTGCCTTGCTCCTCTTTTAAACAAGTGAGCCTCCCTCCATGGGCCCTAATTCGAATTAGGGTTTCTCTTCCTCTAGAAGCTTCCCTCCTCCGTTGTCCCACTTTGTGCTTTCAAACTCATGCCAACGTAGTTTGACTTGGTCCACCTTGGCCTAGCCTTAATGCAAAAACCTCCTTTCACACAATGGAGGTGTGAAATCCAGCTCCAAACATGATACTCTTTCATATTTAGGGGATTTTTATTCTCTAATCATGCAAATAATGGGTCTCCTACCCATTTTATTCATCTCTTATATAAAATTAACAAAAATTGATGTTCCATAAAAATTTGGAACATTACAGTCCTCCCCTCTCAAAATATTGCTTGCCCTCAAGAAATTGCAAGGATGGACTAAGTTTCTTTCTTCCCTTCCTCCTGTATCATCCTTATGTGATGATCTCCTCAAGAAAAAAATGCCATATCAGCAATCAAGTCTTCAAACTGTCCCTCCAACATATGTAATCTAGCCTTGGGGTGAACATTCCCAAATAGCTATCATGTAGAAACAACTATCCATGAAGGAAAAAAGAGTTTTCTAAGGGCCTCCTTGAGGCATGAGATCTGATATATAATGGGAAGTTTCATCCCCATATGAATCTCTCATCCCTAAGCCATCAATCATAAAAAAAAGTAAGCTGCCTCCCAACAAGGCAACTCATGGAAAATCTCCCTCCACCTTGAGCTCCAGGAATGAAGGTGGGCTGAAATCTGATCATGGCAAGCTTCATAGCCTTCCCCTTGCTATTCTTTTCTACACTTATGATAGGTTAAGTGTATGCATTGATCATAGGCTGCAAATTTATTTCCCTCAAATGGAAAAATGAAGAGTAATCCCCAAGGATCTCTCCTCCAACAATGATAATCTGGCTGGCCCAAGACATGTCATCTATGATGAATAGGACAAGATCATCATAGAATGCCCCTATGACATGTTTGCTGTAGGTTATACCATGTGCAAAAAAATGCAAACAATGCCTCATCGGGTCACAATTCAACCTCATCCACAGTAGCTGCAGAAAATAACATGGCAAGTAGTGCACAACAAATATCACATCTACTACTAAATAGTAAATAGATGAGTGAATAAGAAACATAAGGTCAAATACCTGCCCACATGCACACAATGGATGGATAACATTACCAAGATCATGGCTCATGCCACAAGTAAGAAAATATGTGGCTGTAGCCATGCCTCCTCTCATGTTCCCCTTAGAACATGTATTGCAGAAAATATGGGAGTCCTCCCTCATCAAGGACACATTCATCCCATGTGTCTCTCCTCTAATCATGTCCTCCACTGAGATAATAGAAGTATTAGCCAGGGAGACCATAATCAGTAATAAAATGAGGTAAGTACTGAAGGTTTCATGTTGTGCAAAGATGTACCAACAGTCTCCCAAGTGGTCACATCGCAGTTTCCCAAACTGCTGCTTTGAGAAATGATATGGCAAGTTGTTTTTCATCTCATTAATAACAATGTATGTTCTTACATATGATAATGCATGGTAAGTGGATGAATATAAATTCTGAACATACAATGAAGGTAACACTTGCCCAATGCCATATAGAAGATGGCTGTCTCCATCACATGGTATGGCCTAATTTTGCTCATGGAGCAACATGAAAAATCTGCCCCTTTGAGAAGCCCTGCACTGCATCATGATGATAAGAGTATGTAAATCAGAAAAGGTACACAAAATAATATTACCATAGGCTGGAAGTGAGATGATAGATGGATCTATGCATGTGATCCTCCTCCCAAATGACAGTGCTGTGAGCTCATGCAAAAAGGCTCTTGCCCATGCCAAACTTTGTTCCTTGACATGCTCCTTGTCAAGAACAACTCTGGTGATGCTGCTACAAATATGAAGCTTCTCCCAAGAGGGAAATGCCTCCCAATCAATCCCAGCTAAGGAGTGATCCCCTTGCACTATGAGAGTGCCTTCCTCTACTCCTACAAAACCATCAATTAGATGAGAGCTAATCTACTTGTGCTCTCTCCCATCAATCCCAAGCAACTCAAGTGCTTGCTGCCTCCTCATGCTCACATCATATGACTCATGTGATGAAGGTATCATGACTGAAATATATGTCATATCAGCAATATGTATCCCCTATCCTTGTTTCCCAATGACGTGAACACCCTCCCACTTCTTCTCTTCTTTGGTACTCCTCCCTTGAGGGCTACCATTCTCCCAAACCAATTCTTGCTTTTTGCATTTCATGAGAGTTTGAAATGCAACTCCTTGGAGACCCCTTAAGAAAGGCCTCTCTCCCATGAATATGTTGGACCTATGAGGATCCAAATGTGATGGAGGTGATGTCTCCTCTCCACCCATGTTCAACAGTGCTGCTAATCCCTTCAATGGTGTAACAATTGTTTCTTCCCCCGGTTCAAAATTTGTTTCATGATTCTCCATGGAGGTGTCATGGTTCACTTCTTCCTCCAAAAGTTCACACTCCCACCTTAAAGGTTGAATGCAACTCATCAAAGGTGTGTGAGGATGAGGGCTCATCTTCTCCTTGAACCCTTTACACAGTGCAGTGCAATCATGAGGCCCTAAAGTGGCCATGTGATTTGATCCTTGGACCTCTTCATATGAAATTCCACCATCCTTAAGATTAATTTCTGAAGTAAAATGTGGAACTTTGCTCATACCTTGGTGCGTCTTGGGATGACTTTGTGTGGTTGAAAAGGCTTCTCCTTCCCATGCAATGGCTGCCCCATCCATGGATGTTGAAGGCTGCTCCTCCAAGTGCAGCGTTGTAATATCCACTGCTTCCCTTTCTACCACTGGATGCAGCAATAAAATGCCTCCAGCTTCTTCACCCAAGCTCTAGCTGAAGTAACCCCATCAAATGTAGACAATAGAAGCCTATTGCCTCTAATTTCTCCTTTTCCACAGGGCCTTCTCTCCTCCATCTGCTGAATAGACTGTGGGAACACTGTAGCTCCCCTGAATGCTACAGAATGGGGTTTATAGTCACCCAGGTACTTGCTTAAGATTTGAAATCCAAGCATCTCCCATGCTGGTCTTCAAGAGAATAGGAAGTGAATGGACCTTCCTCTTCTCCCCTTTTCTTCTCCTCCTGCTCAGGGAGGCTCTTATTTATTCCAAAAATAGATGAGATCAAGCTCATCTTCTTCATTATTCTCCTCTGAAATCAAACTCACAGGCTATGCCAAGTTCGATGCTCTGATACCAATGTAAGGTTCCTTTTAAAAAAAAATGTCAATCGACAAAGCAAATCTATTCCAAAGATAGACTGTAGGGGAATTTACTAGATTTGTCACCTTTGAACAAAGGATGAGCTCCAGAGGCTACCTTTCCCATTAGCAGACTTTGTCTATAGAATTTTGTCAAGGGACAATATCCCCAAGAGGGAAAAACAACAATATTGGGAATCTCTTAAGATAACCCCAACATTGCAGCTACAACAATAACAAATACATCAAATGGAAAATAACAGTGATTCACATACACATGAAATGCCGCATAATCCAATGGCCATCATATTAAGACATAGCAGCAAATAAGAATACAAATCCTTGAGGGAATGATCACTCAAGCAAGGCACTGGAAGCCTCAAGAAACTTGTACATGCAAATATGAGAATACACTGCTGCATAAAAAAGCCCTAGGCCATGACTGCGCAGTTACATGAGAGAATGCTGCATAAATAATGAAAATACAATGATATGACAATGATAGGCTCAAATATAACGGGGGAGCAAGATATCAACCCCTGAAAATACAATACAACAATCCTTTAATAGGATTGGCTGAAATCTATGCAAAAATGCCGAATATACAAAATGCCGGAGTTGTAGTAGCAGCTGCAAATCAAGAGCTGGAAATACATGGAGAAGGCTGAAATGGCTGCAACAAATGAATAACCCTCCTCCAATGAAAATCTGAAGTGAAAGGCTAATCCTTTCACCTAAGACTTCCCCTCCAAGTGACTGTCAATCCCTCACAACGAATCCTTTCTCTGAATAACGCTGTCTACTGAAGGGAATGTGCTGCCAATGATGGAATGTGGTTGGTCTGATGCCAAAGATGGTGGGATATGCTCATAAACCCCGTTTTATGATCTCCCAAGGGATGGAACCTCCCTCCACTGGAAAACTAGCTCCGGATGGTGTGTGGAAACCTCCCTAGTAACACCCAACAGCACTGCACAATGTCTGCTATAGAAACTGCGCTGATGTAGATGACTGAAGCTATGGCCTGAATGCCTGAATATGGGGAATGGAGTGCAATCCTTCAAGAGCTCCTCAAGAAGGAGAGGAATTCCTAAATAGGACTCCCTCGTGCCCGAAGGCACTGCAGCTCTGCTGAACAACAAGAGGCAGCAACAAGTCTTCAAGACTCAAATGTAAAATGATCAAAGATAATCTTAATGGCTGCCTTGCTCCTCTTTTAAACAAGTGAGCCTCTCTCTATGGGCCCTACTTCGAATTCGGGTTTCCCTTCCTCTAGAAGCTTCCCTCCTACTTTGTCCCACTTTGTGCTTTCCAACTCATGCCAACGTAGTTTGACTTGGTCCACCTTGGCCTAGCCTTAATGCAAAAACCTCCTTTCACACAATGGAGGTGTGAAATCCAGCTCCAAACATGATCCTCTTTCATATTTAGAGGATTTTTATTCTCTAATCATGTAAAGAATGGGTCTCCTACCAATTTTATTCATCTCTTATATAAAATTAACAAAAATTAATGTTCCATAAAAATTTGGAACATTACAGTGTGTTTCCAGTGTGTCTCTTTAGAGTTTGTTGTATTATGATGCAATGTGTTGTCCTTGATGGCAACTACTTGATGATGTTTTCCTTGATGGAAACCTACTTGATGAGTTTCATTTTGATAGCAACCTATTTGTTAAAGATGTAAAAATGATGTATCTACAGATCAGTTCAGAAGTAGCAGAAAAAGGAATTTCAGTAAGTGCCAGAGAAATGATAAATATAATATGTCACAATGTATACACTACTTTTATGAAGGCAACCCGCGTATGGATTCAATGTATACACTAATTTTGTGAAGGAAACCCGCGTATACATTCAGGACTAGTATATACGCATCTAGTTTGAAGAGAAATCGCGTATACACGCGGATACGAACGCTCCAAGTCGCGTATGCCTTTTGCGCTCTAAAAACTATGATACCTAGGGGCATTACCATGGTATTGGCCCACTGTATTGAGCGCTGGATTATCTATTTGATCCCGTCCAGGAATACCATCAACGGTTGAGTGGTTTTGACTCATGGTATTGACAAAGGCTAAATCTATATAAGGAGAAGAAGATCATAGTGCAAGAGTGTGCATAGGTCTGGGTTTTAATGAATACTTCACTCTAAAGTATATCTTCATGGAATGGGTAACATTTTATTGATTGATCTAAATTAATAATGCACCTATGAAGAAAATTATGAAGAGGGATCTTTAGATCTGAAATGACTATGTATTTTCTAGATCTGTTTATGGAATGTTTAGATCTGTGATCTAGTGAATCTTTACTGAAGTAAAGGGTGAGATCTGAGTTATCTGTTCTGAAGAGCTGCTTAGTTCTGAAAAGTTACAGATTTGTATGCAGGTTTTTCATAGCGAAAGTGCGTATATACGCCGGTTAGGTTCACCAAAAGCGCGTATGGAATGTAAGGTCAATGTTTAAATAGTTGTAGATATATACACAGGTTTGTCTCTGTGAAAGCGTGTATATACGCGGGTTCAGTGAAGTAAAAGCACGTATGGAATCTAGGGTTTTGCGGAAGTGTGTGGAATGAAATGTCTGATCTATTTTGTTGTTTTACTGCTATATGTCAATGATGTATTCATACAGATCTGGGTTGTTTGAATGTTGATTATGCTGCTGATTATGTTGATTAAAGATCAAGTTGTTGGTTGATTGGTTGATGATTCAATGAATGAATTGATGGGGTTATAAGTTTTAGTTTGATGTATGTTGAGCTTAAATGTGTGGAGTGGGTCCAGTCTGAAAATATGATGAAAAGTGGCCTACAAGATGTGTTGTGTGGAAGCTGTTGGATCCAGTATAAAAATTGATGAAACGTGGTCTGCAGTGGTGCTGAGGGTCGAAGCCTTCAGTGAGGGGGTTGTAGCTCCCTTCCAGTGGTAGCTAGTAAACGAGAGCAGGGGGTAGTAGCTCCCTTCCAGGAGAGGCTAGTAAACGAGAGCAGGGGGTAGTAGCTCCCTTCCGGAGAGAAATTTGTCACAAATGAGATCCAAAAGGGGGTGGAGCTCCTTTAGAATTAGTAGGCTGGAGAAGCAGAGAGAAAGGTTACGGTATGCAATTGGGTGCTAGTCTTGGTATGGTCTGCGCTTGATGCAACATTGTAATAAGTTTTCTTTATAATAAATATTGAAGACAGAGATGACAGCAGCGGTGGTTTTCTCCCGAATTGGGTTTCCACCTTAAATACTGGCGTTCATGTGTGTTGCTTATGTGAGATGGTTTATTCTGTTATTACTGCACATGCTTACTGCTTACTAAACATCTGATGAATGAATGATGCAATGATCTAAGTAAAGAATTAAATGCATAATAAGATCTCTGGACATACACAAGTTTTCTTAAGGATATCCGCGTGTATACGCGAGTTGGGTTCAGTAAAGTAGCGTATGGGTTTAAGAGAAAGAAAAAGTAAAAAGTTTTCAGTCATCTCTAAATACTGATTCACCCCCCCTCTCAGTATTTTTCCCAACAATTGGTATCAGAGGAGGTCCTTCTGCAGAAGCTTGATCGCTTGAAGGACATCCGTCGCAATGGGAAGTCATGAAGAAGTATTTTCTCTAAGGCCACCTCTATTCAATGGAAGTAATCTGTTATTCTGGAAGATACGAACAAAAGCATATTTGCGAAGTCTTGGTGCAGAAGTGTGGGCAATCGTGGAAGAAGGTTATCAGTATCCGGCAATTATTCCTACTGATGCAGCAAAAAGGAAGAAATATGAAATCAATGTCAAAGCAGTCAATGTTTTATTAGAAAGCATGTCTGAATCAGAATTTGTTAAAGTGATGCAGCTAAATTCAGCAAAAGAAATATGGGACAAAATCATTCTAAGCTATGAAGGAGATACAAAGGTAAAAAGTGCAAAACTCCAAACTCTCCGAATTGAATATGAAAATTTAAGGATGCATAGTGATGAGAGTATTGCCAGTTTCTTTTTACGTCTAGATGATATTGTAAATCGTATGAGAAGTTTGGGTGAAACCATAACCAATACTACTCTGGTGGAAAAAGTCTTAAGATCTTTGACTTCAAAATTTGAGTCAAAAGTATCATCTATTGAAGAAAGGCAAGATCTGCAAACTCTTACTATTGTTCAACTACATGGTATCCTGACTGCTTTTGAAATGAGAAAAGGAGGTCCCTCTCAAATCAGAGAAGTTGCCTTTAAGGCATGTGCAAAAGGAAAAGAAAAGGAAGTTGTCAAGGAATCAAGTTATATATCAAAAGAAGAAGAAGCAAATTTTGTGAGAAGACTCCAACCAGGTACTGGAAGATTCAGAGGTAAGCTTCCCTTCAAGTGTTTTACTTGTGGAAGAGTTGGTCATTATGCTGCTAAATGTCCTTATGAAGAAAATCATGATAAAGGGAAACAATTTGAAAAGGGAAAGAGTTATTATACAAATGAAGATAATGATGAAGTGTCAAATGAGGATGAAGAAGATTCTGACCAAGATCTACAGGTGCTCATGGCAAGGAAGCAAAAGAAGAGGGCTACTCAAGGGAAGAAGATATCTCAGAAAAAATGTACAGCAGAAAATGAAGAAGATGAAACAGGTATTGATTGTTGTTCTTGTGATTCACTTTCTTGTGCATGTAATGATGAAGATAGTGAAAGTAATGTTATGGATCTAGAAGAAGTTCTCAAGATTAAAGTTGAAAATCAACAAAGATTATTTAATGAGAGAGAATCTATCTACAAAGATATGATCTCTAGAATGAATGGACAGATAAACAAGTATCAAAGGTTGTACGATGAAGTAACCAATCACAGTGAAGGACTTGAAATAGAAATCATCTCTCTAAAAGAAGATCTGGAAAAATCAAATAAGAAGAATGAAGAACTTCTACAAACATTTGAAGAACAAGAAAATGGGTTGAAGGAAGAGATTTTAAAATTGAATGATCAAGTAGAAGAAGGAAGAAGGGTCAAAGAAAGTATGAAGAAGCAATGCCAAAGATTGGAGGTTGAGGTAAACATTTTAAAAGGTAAATTAGAAGAAAAAGATAAACTCTTGAGGTTTCAAGATATTACTAAGATTCTGGACAATATTCTTAGTAGTCAAAGGTCTCCTTCTGTTAAATTTGGTCTTGGTTTTCATGAAACTGTTAAAGGAGAATCTATTTCACAAGAAAGTGCTAAAGATTCAAAGGATATCAATGCAAAACCTGAAGTGTTGAAAGAAACAAAAGGTCAACCAACAATCATGAACTCTCAAAAGAAATCATTCCCTCCTTTGATCAATAATGTTGAATTCTTTAAATGTCATAATTATAGGCATGTTTTAGCCAATTGCAGAAGAAGATTGTTTCAGTCACAAAAAAAACAGATTCTACACAGAAAGGTACTTAGGTTTCTTTAAGGGATATTGTTTTTCATGCAGCAAGTTTGGTCATAAAGCAGCTGATTGCAATAGAAGAAAGAATAGAAAAACACATTATGATCCCTATGCTTACTTTTCTGGTCACACAAGATGTTATTCTTGTAACAAGTATGGACATGTAGAAAAGGAATGCGGGATGAATAGATCTGAGAAATTGGATAATTTCCAGCACACAATAAGAAATTTCAAGCAAAGCTGGAAAAAGAAGGAGGACCGGTCAAAAACGTAGGGAATATTGACCCTACTACAGTCATCCGTTTCTAAAGTTTACTTATCATAATGACTGTAGGAGTGAAGTGAGATACATTATAGGGATTAGTAATGTATCATCACAGGGGGAGAAATATATGGTGATTCCCATGGTTGGTTTGGTAATTCTGGTTATGTTTATTTCTATCAGTGCATCTAATGTGAAGAAGGCAGGTACAAGTGGTATAAGTTCAGGGGAAGATGGAGTTGTGAAAATTTCAGTATTTCACTTTCCATACGCGGGTTTCGTGAACTAAAGCTGCGTATACACGCGAGTTCCAATGAATACAGAAGCGTATGTTTTTCTGTTAAGGAAAACAGTGAGATGGCTCAAGAACAGGAGCATAGTTTCAGGGGGAGCATTAGCCTTGCTTAGAGTAATGCATTGTTGGCATTATGATGGTTCTGATATATGATCTCTCTCTTGAGGTATTTTTGGTATTGGTTATAAAAAGTCATATTTGTAATTTGATGAAAAGGTTATGTTGATACCTATGATGTAAATTGTTATATTCATTCATGTAAGGACTTCTTCAAATTTGTAAACCCACTTGGTTGGGTAGTTGAGTCAAAATGTGTAAACCCACTTGGTTGGGTACTTGAGTCACATATGTAAATCCACTTGGTTGGATCATTGATGTAAGTATGAGTCCTTGGTGATAGGAAAGGTCATAGATTCATGTACTTCATTGAAAAATATGTTTGAAGATTCATCGTGAACTCAAGGGGAGCATGGTCACTTCAGTGCACATCAGATCTATAGAGCTCTTCTTTTTACAAGAGAAGAAAAACCTTGTTTTGGTTTTGATCCACCCTTTTCCCTTGATGTCAAAGGGGGAGAGTATCATGGTGTTTGAATAATGGTTATATTCAATGTATCTATCTGTTGTGGTGATCAAACACCATCATGGTTGCCATCAAGTCCAAAGGGGGAGATTGTTGGCAATATGATGCAATGTGTTGTCCTTGATGGAAACCTACTTGATGAAGTTGTCCTTGATGGAAACCTACTTGATGAGTTGCGTTTTGATAGAAACCTATTTGTTAAAGATGTAAAAATGATGTATCTACGGAGATCGATTGAACGTGAGAAAAGGAATTTCAGTAAGTGCCAGAGAAATGATAAATATAATATGTCACAATGTATACGCTACTTTTATGAAGGCAACCCGCATATGGATTCAATGTATACACTACTTTTGTGAAGGAAACCCGCGTATAAATTCAGGACTAGTATATACGCAACTATTTTGAAGAGAAATCGCGTATACACGCGGATACGAATGCTCCAAGTCGCGTATGCCTTTTGCGCTCTAAAATATATGATACCTAGGGGCATTACCATGGTATTGGCCCACTGTATTGAGCTCTATATTATCTATTTCATCCCGTCCAGGAATACCATCAGCGGTTGAGTGGTTTTGACTCATGGTATTGACAAAGGCTAAATCTATACAAGGAGAAGAAGATCATAGTGAAAGATGTGCATAGGTCTGGGTTTTAATGAATACTTCACTCTGAAGTATATCTGCATGGATTGGGTAACAGTTTATTGATTAATCTGAATTAATAATGCACCTATGAAGAAAATGATGAAGAGGGATCTCTAGATCTGAAATGACTATGTATTTTCTAGATTTGTTTATGGAATGTTTAGATCTGTGATCTGGCGAATATTTGTTGAAGTGAAGGGTAAGATATGAGCTATTTATCTGTTCTGAAGAGTTGTGCAGCCCTACAATGTTTGCAAATCTATACGCAGGTTCGTGGGAGAGAAAGCGTGTATATACGCGGGTTGATTTCAGAAAAAGCACGTATGGAATATGAGGTCAGTTCTGAAATATGTGCAGATATATACGCAGGTTTGTCTCTGTGAAAGCGCGTATATACGCAGGTTCAGTGAAGTAAAAGCGCGTATGGAATCTAGGGTTTTGCTGAAGTATGAGGAATGAAATGTCTGATATGTTTTTCTGTTTTACTGCTATCTGTCAATGATGTATTCATACAGATCTGAGTTGTTTGAATGTTGATTATGCTGCTGATTATGTTGATTAAAGATCAAGTTGTTGGTTGATTGGTTGATGATTCAATGAATGAATTGATGGGGTTATAAGTTTCAGTTTGATGTATGTTGAGCTTAAATGTGTGGAGTGGGTCCAGTCTGAAAATATGATGAAAAGTGGCCTACAAGGTGTGTTGTGTGGAAGCTATTGGATCCATTATGAAAATTGATGAAACGTGGTCCATGGTGGTGCTGAGGGTTGAAGCCTTCAGTGAGGGGGTTGTAGCTCCCTTCTAGTGGTAGCTGGTAAACGAGAGCAGGAGGTAGTAGCTCCCTTCCAGGAGAGGCTGGTAAACAAGATCAGGGGGTAGTAGCTCCCTTCAGTGGTGAAAAGCGAGATTGGAAATTCGAGCTCTTTTCCGATGATAGGTGAGAGAAACGAGAGAAGGTTACGTATACTGCGGTGGGTGTCTGCGTCTTGGTATGATTCTGCGCCCGGTCTGACATTGTAAGAAGTTTTCTTTATAATAAATATTGAAGACAAAGACGACATCAGCGGTGGTTTTCTCCCAAATTAGGTTTCCACCTTAAATACTAGTGTTCATGTGTGTTTCTTATGTGTGATGGTTTATTCTGTTATTACTTCTCATGATTACTGCTTACTAAACATCTGATGAATGAATGATGCAATGATCTAAGTAAATAATTAAATGCATAATAAGATGTTTGGACATACGCAAGTTTTCTTAAGGATATCCACGTGTATACACGAGTTGGGTTTAGTAAAGTAGCGTATGTGTTTTAGAGAAGGAAAAAGTAAAATTGAGATCGTCTCTAAATCTTGATTACCTCTCGGTATTTTCCCAGCGAGAGTTTCCTAAGTTTTCTATTGATCCTTTTACATTTGGTTTGCATATGTCGACATCCCTTGAACCGTACATCGATTATGCTAATGGTGCTATTCGTAGTACACATAATATATCCTCCGCGGTGTGGGCTATCTTTGCTCCAAATGGCAAGTTATTGAGTCTGCAAGGATTTGTATTGGTCTCTCTACCAACAATATCGTTTAGTATAGCGCAATGGTTGATCTATTGTATGATGCTATCGCACATGGTATTCGCCATTTAGTCATTAGACTTGAATCTGAGCTCATGGTACTACAATTTTCCAATGTCTATTCAGTCATAAGTCCCACCATATTATGAATGTTTCTAAGGGTTCACCTTCTAGAAGACATTTCGATTTCATTGAGTATGAACATATTTATAGAAATCTAGATACATTGGAAGATGCACTAGCTAATCAAGTTTTAGATAAACATTTGCCACATGACCTACATGAAAAACTATATGCTGACATGACTATGAACCTCAATAGACTAATAGTGCTCATCATAATGTGTTATTGCATGAGCCATCTTGCGTAATAGCAGTCCGATACAGCTAGGCACTCCAATATTATATCGCTAAAGTCACATAGGGATATGATTGACCACGGTCTCATCAATCTCGTGTGTCAGCCCCTCCAAGTGGCACTCCATCTCTGCAAGGGTCTCTACTACATCAAGATCCTGCGTTGTATCCCGTCCTACTGCGACTACCTGTACTGGTACTGCAGTCTCCTGTGGCTCTCCTATGCGACGAATATATGAAGCTCCTATAGGTCGAATAGGTACAACATATACATGAAACAAATCAATAGTTTAGTCTCGAAAACATCAAAAACACAAAAATATGTAAAAATTCTTAAAAGTATTTAAAAATGGTTAAAATGTCTTACCCATACCCCCCAATTTTCCTTCTTTTTCTTTGTTCAGTTCATCCTTCATGTTGACAAATATCCCCTCGCTCCAATTGAAAAATTTAAGCTCTAGACACTCTAGACCATACTACATGTTGATCTTCTAGCTACGTGAAGTGTCGAGCTACCGACCAATCTAGACATAATGAAAAGGATTGTTCTCAGAGGCATACAGGTCACATATAAATGTAATCCTTTACTAACTCTCCTCCACTTCTCCCTCCTAAGAGAGAGATGGGGGCACCCCTCATGGAAAAACCTATCATAAAATATATATCTTCCATTTTGATCTCAAGAAGATGTTCCCCTAATCTAAATGCATGTACCTATACATCCCATAAATGAACTAGGAAATTGAGTAATTCCATCTGTTTCCTCATACCGGCTAACCAGAATAATTTCAACAAACCATAGTTCTTGAGTGTCTGAATGGTGGCAGGATCGTTTGCTACATTCAGTTCATGTTCTTCATGTTCACTTTCTCTCCACACAAAGGCCATTTTGTGTTGATGAGTACCTCATACATCAATAAGACACTCATTAGGATCCTTTTCATGCAAAAAAATAGACAAATCTTGAGAAAAAATGGCAATTTTAGCTAAGGAATTGCGCCCAAGGTTGCCCCCAGAAAGAAATAAATAGCATTGCACCCTTGTCTACAGTGAAATGTTTCCCAGGTGCAACACAATTTTATATAAGATGGGCATGCATTGGTCCAAGGGTGATTTTTTGGACCCGCAAGGCTCGAAAAAATCCGTAAAACTTGCATAAAATCACCAAAAGGAACCATGAATTGAAAGTGAAGGGTCTTAGCTCCTACATGGAACTGACATAAATAAAAATGATACAACATATTTACGACAATCAATTGTATAAGTTCAAGGGAAAAAAGGGCTCAGAGCTCTCATTGTTTAAGGTGAATGTCAAATGGTAAAAATTAATAGTCATTTTCATTACTTATGGTCGTTTTTTCACTATTTTAATATATTTAATGTTTTGACCTAGTAATTGTTCTTTTTTTTATTTATCATGAAATAGATATGTTTGATATTTTTTGTGATGTTTTGAGCAGGTCGATGGTTTTTTAACATATTTTTTCGTATTTTCACATATCATTTTGACCGAGTACACTTTTATCACTTTTTCGGGCTCCATAAATTCACGAAAATGAACCCCTTGGATTCCTCTTTCAGCTCTTTTTAGACCCCCAAAATATGAAAATATTCTTGAGCACTTGTATTTTTGAACTCGTAAAAATAAATTAAAATATTTCTACTCAGTATAAGTTTACCCCTTTTCCGGACTAAGATAGACTATCTACGAAAAAGGAATACCTTAGTCGAACATGGCTAAGAGGTTCTCTTGAGTTTTTTTTTTTTTTTGGGACTTCGAGAATGCTATGAGGAACATCTAAAGTTTTTTATTTTTTCTTCTTTTTCCAAACTATCTAAACATGAAAAAGATGTCACCTTACCTTTCTTTGGACTCGTTAAAACATCAAACTAGATGGAATTTTCGAACACTGACAAGTTCGAACCACTCCTTCTCGAGGTTCGTTAAACAAAAACTCGAGAGGGATTCATCCAAAGGATGAATTTATTGATAAAGCATATGTTTACAAAACGGATATGGAGTTAATTAGATATTGGCCAAAATTCCTTTCTTAGGACCCCTGTGAGGTCGGGCATGGCTGACAACTTTTCTTACTAACTGATCATAGGCCCCAAAATTTGGAGATCCATGTTTTTTACTCGAGACTAAAGAATCTATCTCTGTTATTTTTCCTATATTAAATGTACAAACAAACTGTTTTAGTATAATGCAGTAAAACATAAATCTATTTTATGGTATGGAGTCCCACTCCTCAATTCCGTCTTTTAAGAGAGAGCCAGCGGGAAGTGGCACCACCCTGTTGGCTTCCAGATCAGCATCTTTATTGTTCCCCCTCAATACATGAAGGAAATTTGCAGTCTGAAAATATTTCACCAGAATTCTGATTCTTGAAATCACTCTTGCCAATCTAGGATCTGCAGGAGAAGAATCCTCCAATAAGACTTTAATAATGGACTGAGAATCTCCTATAATATTAACATCTGATAGACCAAAGGCCTTTGCTTGCTTGAGACCTTGAAGAAGTGCCAAGGCTTCAGCTTGAATGCTGGTGGATTGTCCTAATCCCCAAGCGAACTTAGTCACAATTCTTCCCTCCTTATTCTTTACAACTCCTCCTGCCCCAGCCAATTCGGGGTTGCCTTTCGCTGCCCCATCGAAGAACAGAGTGTATCTGGATTGCCTGATGAGAAAATCAGATAGTTCATTCTCCTTCCCTCTGAATTGCCACTCTTTTGTATCCTTATGTTGCCTTATTTCTCTAGAGAATTGGAGATCCAACGAGGCACCCCAGTCTAAGTCTTGCTGACTTAGGTTCGAGTTCGACAAGTGCTCCCCCAAACTTTCTTTCCATAGACATTTTATTTTGACGATGGTGAACTGCGGATTTAAGCTTTCATCTCTGAAGACTCTTCTGTTTCTCTCAAGCCAGATTTGCCAACAGATAAATTTCGGCAAGGAGAGCCATGCAGCTTTAAAACTTTCATTTTTTGGGAGCGTTTCTGGGTAGAAGTTTCGCCAGTTTGCAAATAAGTCAGAGATAGACGTAGGTAAGATGAATTTTGTTTTCCAATGGATCAAGAGGTTCTGCCAGATTTCTTTTGAGTATTTGCAGTCCAAGATAATGTGTTGGGCGTTCTCTTCACTGTCACAGCACAAGTGGCATCGTGAGGGACCTTGGAACCCTTTCTTCTTCAATCTGTCTTCTGTTAAAATTCCTTTGTGGCATAACAGCCAGCAGAATGAGTCAACTTTTGGCATGGTTTTATAATTCCAGAGCCCCTTCCACACAACAGGGTCCAGAGGGACGTGTGGACAATCTTGGAGGCTTTTATACCCCTACGCAATAGTATACAGCCCTGGGGCGGCTCCCCAACCATGGACGTCCTTCCTTCCAATGTGCAAAGGCGCCTTACCATTCAGCAGAGTGAGAAGGAGATCGCGTTCTTGTATCAGCTCTGGAGGAACAGGCGGAAGTCTCCATCGCAGCCAGTTGCTGCCAGCCCACAGCGTAATGTCCCATAGTGAAACACAACCTGCTATGTCCAGCCACGATCGCAGCGCTTGCAGATAATTGTAGCTCGATAATGGGGGATGCATCGTGATGCTATCGTCCCATATCCTGACTTCTTTGCTGTTGCCAGGTATCTAAGACGTTCTGTCTCTGATTAAAGGAGCTGCTTTGTGACAAAGTTTGATCAATTGCGATCCTGAGGTGGGTAGTGAGGTTTCCAGGCATCTTTTCCGCTTCCCCATGAAATGCTTCCTCCATAAAGCTCTTTGCACCCAACCTGGGTGTGGACCAATGATTCTCCAGAAAATCTTGGCTCCCATGGCTGTGTTTTGGAGGCTGAGATCTTTAAAATTTAGGCCTCCTTCATTCTGAGGCTTATAGATTTTCTCCCAGCTTACCAAAGGGATTTTCCTGTCATTGTGATTGCCACCTTTCCAGAAGAATTTGCGTATGAAGGCTTCCATTTTCTTGATGATGCCAATGGGAGCAAGGATTACAGAGAATTGAAATATGGGGAGACTACTGAGAATGGATTTGATGAGGACAGTTTTGCCGGCAAGGTTTAACCATGAGAATCCCCATGCTTGAATTTTTGCCTTGAATTTATCCAATAGAGGGGTCCAGTCTCTGCTGTAAGCTAGTTTACGGAAGATAGGAAGGCCCAGATAGGTAAAAGAGGTCCAACTGAGGGAGGCAGTAAAGCCAAGAATTCTGGTGATGGCAGAAAGAATGGAGGAAGAGACATTCCAACAAAAAACTTTGCATTTACCTTTGTTTAAACTGCTGCCTGTAGCTTCGCTGTAATCGTCCAGAACCTCCTTGAACTTTAAGGCGGATTTGACAGAGGCAACCCTTAACAAGAGGGTATCATCAGCAAACAAAGTATGATTTACATTTTTTACCCCTCTGGCTATGTTGAGCCCCAGGATCTCTTGATCAACCAATTTCTGATCTAGATAGAAGCTCAGGACAGAAACATGGAGGACAAAGAGAAGCGGAGAGAGGGGGCAACCCTGCCTAAGCCCTCTTGAAGCTTTGAAAAAGCCAGGTGCTCTCCTGTTCACCAAGGGAGCGATCCAAGGATCGACAATACAAGCACAGATCCAATTGATAAAGCCCATTCCAAATCCAAATTTATGCAAGACTTCCCAAAGAAAACTAAGTCTGACACGATCAAAAGCATTTGTCAAGTCTAGTTTAATTACCATACCTTTCTCTTTGTGAAGTTGGCTCGAATGAATCGCCTCTTGCACTAGGATGAAATTGTCCGCAAGCTGTCTCCCCTGAACAAACCCGCCTTGATTCTCCGGAATGATGGCTGGGAGGATGCCTTTAAGCCTATTTGCAATCACCTTTGTGATTAATTTATATCCAATATTACAAAGAGAGATGGGGCAGAACCGATTAAATTCTTTAGCGCCCTTTTCCTTGGGTACGAGGGCAAGGAAGGCAGAGTTAGTGCTGCCCCTTATTTTCTAGCAATTTTGAGATTTCAAGATCATTTTGTAGAGGTCTTTCTCCACAATCTACCAACAGGTTTGGAGGAATCTTGCAGTGAAGCCATCCAAGCCTGGGGCTTTGTCGGGCTCCATGTCGGTGAGAGCATCTTTTATTTCTTTTATAGAGATCTTAGCTTCAAGATGCTGATTCATTAAAGGGGAGATCTTAGGAGGAACCGCCTCCAAAAATTTAGAGTTTGGGTCAGTCACTGCCTCTTCTCTGTATATATTTTGAAAGTGATAGAAAGCTGCTCTCTTTATACTCCCAAAGTCTTTGTGAGTCGAGTTACCTTCTTTGAATTCTGCAATAGAATTGAAGCTCTTTCTAGCTTGAGCTTGTTTATGAAAGAAGGCGGAGTTTCTGTCTCCCACTTTAAGCCATAAACTCCTAGACTTTTGTCTCCAATGCTCTTCCTCCAAAAGGCAGGCTTTATGGAAGATTTGCTGAAGCTCAGCTTCCTTATCTAACACTTCTTTAGTGATTTCTACATCTTCACTTTGAGCATGATGCTGAGCAAGTCTGTCTTGGGCCTTCTTTCTCCCTTTTGCAGGGGTGGGGAGAGATTTGGCCCATGATTTAAGAACATCTTTCAGTCTTCTAAGTTTTTCTTCCCAGATGAAGAAAGGTGAACCCTTCACTGACAATTTCCAACTGTCCTGAACCAAATTCAGGAACTCAGGATCCTTGACCCAAAGAGGATTGAATCTGAAAGGTATGGGGCCAAGATCCTTGTGATAAAACATCTCAAGCATAATAGGCTTATGATCTGAAACACTGCAAGGGAGGATATGCAATTTGGATTCTAAGCCCAACAAAAGAAAAGAACTCTACACCAAACATCTATCAAGTCTAGCAGCAATGTGACCCGGGCCTATTCTTTTATTGGACCAGGTGTACTTACCATTTTATGGTGGGATATCGAGTAGATCCCAGTCCTGCATGAGATCCTCCACCCACTCCCTTGCTGGGTCCCTTACGATTGTGCCTCCTCTCGTTTCCTCCATGCGTAGAGTGAGATTTAGATCACCCGCAATAATGATGTTTTCCAAGTTCTTTGACTCCGACAAATGTCTGACGGAGTCCCAACACTCCCTTTTCTCCCCTATATTTGCTGGGACATAGACATTAAAAAGGCAGAATGTCTCCCTCGAGTCCACAAGTTGTAGCTTCAAGAACAACCATTAGGTATTGTGAATCTCAGTGAGCAACCTATACTTGAGAGGATTCCAGAGAGAGCCCAGCCCCCCAGAGGCTCCCCATGTTGAAACTGCTTGGCCTCTGCTTCCCTTCCAAATTTTTTTACTGGTTTGGAGAAACTCATTGTCCTCCATTTTGGTCTCCTAGATCAGAAGAATATCTGGGGCTTCTCTTCTTATAAGGATTCTCGTTGCTTCTTCTTTCACTTTACTCCCCATTCCTCTGCAATTCTAGGAGACAATCTTCATCATTTATTTTTATGATGATGGGCTCCCTTGGAACCCTGTGCTTGGTTTTTAGATATCTTCGGATTTTTGCCAAGGAGTTACTCCAAAGTGGGCTGACTACCCTTAAGTTTGTCTTTGTAAGTTTCATGAACTCTCTTTTCTCTAGCAGTTTTGCGGCCCCTTGCTGATCTTCTGACCGATGTCTGCGTATCTCCTATTTCTCCTTCCTCCTCTGACTCCTTCGAGTCATGTTCCTCCTCGTAGGCTTCTGTTTGCTTATCCTTATTTCTTGCTGTGGCACTTTCTTTAGGTCTTGATCTTGTTGAGGTCATTTTTTCTGAGGGTTTGCCTATCCTCTTCCTGAGGAACCTCTTCTTCAGAGCTTAAGAACTCATACCTATTTTTTTGACTTTTTGGCGGAGGACCATTTTGGGCGGAGGCAGGCTGGGAGCCTTGGCCATTTGGGGCCCCAGATTTCTTGTGAGAGGTCTTTGGCCGCTTAACTTGATTCCAACCATCTTCCTTTCCTTTCTCTGCTTCCCCTTTGTTCGGACACTCTCTTGCAAAATGACCGTAGATGTGACATTTATGGCATTTGAAAGGGAGCTGCTCATAGTCCAGCACTTGCACATGCGTCCAACTGCCAACCTTTATTTTGATAGCCTCTGGGAGACCCACCTCTAAGTCCACCTCGACACAGATTCGGGCGCAATCATACTGATCGTTGTTGTTTGCTCTGTCAATGAACTTTCCCAATGCATTGCCTATGTGCTTGAGGGAATCCCAATTCCAACAGTGCATTGGAAGATTTGGGAGCCGAACCCAGACAAGGACTGTCGTCGGGACATCCACAGCCGGATCGAAGTCAGGGGTCCATTTATTGAGGTAGAGACCCTGAGGGCCCATGAAATAGGGCCCATTCCTGAAGATCAAGTCTTTGTCCTCCTTAGAGTTGAACTCAAACAGGAAGTAGCCTCTTCCCAGGAAATATGAAGTGACTTTGTTCTTGATCAGCGTGATCCAGTTCTTAACAACCCAATTTTCCGTTGATTTTGGCGAGGGCCAAAGGCCCGTGAATTGACCCACCAGGGCACGATCTGCCAGGGAAAAAGCGACCTGGATGGGGAAGCCCTCAAGGAAAGGACACATGAACATCAGCAAGTTTTTTGACAAACTTGGCAGCTTCAGACTTCTTCTTCTTAGGCAACGAAGCTAGCAAAGAGGAGAAAGTAGCTTCAGCATCAGGGCGAGAAGAATGCGAAGGACCAAGGGGCGAGCCCTGGGTCTCCATGGCCAAGAAGATTTGATCAACAGCAACACACCCAATTTGCACAATGCAACAGCAGAAGGCGAAGCATCTCAGAGCCGATGTGAAGCAGGAAAAGATCCAATCAGATCCTGCAGGAAGAGGCCCCGAGGCAGAGGAAGCGCAGTCCAGCGGTCCGACGAAAGAGGCCCGTCAGATGTCTGAGAGTCCTTGAGGTTAGATGCCGAAAAAGAAGGAGCAGACAGTTCGTGATCCCCGAGGGCAGAGGACAGGGGACAGCGAGAAAAACGGCCTTGGGGCTTCCAGCTTGCGCGGAAGCGGCAAGGGATACGAGCGAGACGACGCTAAAACCTAAAAGTTAATCCGAGTAAAAAAATAACATATTAAGATCACATTAACTTCATTGCTGTAGAGGCGCTTCGGCACATCGGGGAAGAATAATGCGAAGGGCCAGGGCGAGCCACTGGGTCTCCATGGGCTGAGAAGATCTGATCGAAGCAACATATAAAATTTGCCTGATACTGACAAAGGAGGAGAAGGTGAAGCATCTGAGCCGATGTGATGCGGAAAAGATCCATCGAGATCACAGTAGGAAGAGGCCCAGGGGCGGAAGGGAGATAATGCGAGATCGCGAGGGCCGTCCGATTGATGCGAGAGTCCTTGAGGTTGGAGTAGGAAAAAGAAGGAACCCAGACAGTTCGTAGTCCACGAGGACGAGAGGACGGGGACGGCGGAGAAGCGCGCCCGGGCTCAAGGCTAACGCGGAAGCGACGGGATGCGGCGGGGAGGGGGCGACGCTAAAAAAAAAAACCTAAAAGTAATTCCAGGTAAAAATAACATAATAAATTACACATTAACTTCATTGCCACTGATAAAGCATATGTTATCCTCCTCAAGAATATTAAAAAATAAATAGGTACTGACTAGTGTGGATAAGGAAATTGTGAAAACATGGAACTCCATTTTCTAATGGCAACGAGTCACTCTTGAACACGACACTCTTCCACTTCATATATGTGGTTGTTGGGTTGGGTAATCTCCTTGTCTTTTGTTTATCATACCATTTTCAAAATCCTCCATTTTTGGTTTTGGTTCAATGCTGCTAACTGCATCTAGTGTCGTCGTTGTGTTCAAGAGAATTTGTTCACTTAATATTTGGTACAATACTCTTAAGTCTTCATTCCATGTTTGTTGTTCCTATCGACATCAACTCATTATCCATGAAGTTGACTTAGAAACACCCCTCGGTACCTTGGTGCTTTCATACATCAATGGTAAGTTTCCTTGCTCTTGGCGACATGTTTACATCAATGGCCTTCAACTGAAATATTTTGTGTGGTGTTTGACATCAACTCATTTAATAAGACCATACCGATTATCCTGCAGTACCTTGAGAGCCATTAACATCATCAATGGTTTATCTCGTGTCCGTTAATGACTTACATCATTAGTTGGTAATCATATGGTGCCTACCATGTTCGACTCTAGCTCAATGATTCACATGGTTAGACTCGTACATTGGATGATCGTGTGAATGAGATAGAATAACCCTAATCTAGTTTCATCCATACGGACTGCGATTTTAGGATAAATACAAGATCATAATGTATGATCGCTATGGTCATACAGGCAATCATCCAGTAATGGGTTCACCAATTTTCATCAATGGAAATGTATTTTGACCATTGTAAATGTAATGTTAGTTTCTGTGTTGAGTATGGGTACGCCTCCCTCAACAAAGATATCATGATGTAAATGTATTGTAATAGAATATGGTCTGGCCAGTTGTTCTTGATCCTGACTTGTCACAAGGTAAATCACTTCAGTCATCAGTCACCTTTTCTGACTTTGCACTTTAGGGAGAAATCTGTTATAGGCCATTTTTTCACATGTGGTCAATCGACCTACAAATTGGATCAATAAACATCCTTTGACCCATTGACATCATCATAGCACACAAACCTATGCATGAAACTTTCATATCCCAAAGTTTCTGATTGAAAAAACCTTTTTCAGTCATTTTAAGGACCAAAGCTCCCTGACCTCCTATTGGACAGCATTCATGTACATGTTGATCCACTGTGGCTTGCGTTGATCACCTGTAGGTTGCTTGCCTTTTCACTTTAATTGGTTCTAGAAATTCAGGAAAAAGAGAGAAATTTCGGAAGCCTCTTCTTCCAGAAGCTTCCAGAATTTGTTACAACC
Organism: Pinus albicaulis; assembly: GCA_034641835.2. Classification (NCBI taxonomy): domain Eukaryota; kingdom Viridiplantae; phylum Streptophyta; class Pinopsida; order Pinales; family Pinaceae; genus Pinus; species Pinus albicaulis. Next base: position 25,679 of record JAXQQM020061305.1, read on the forward strand.
ATTTAACTCAAATAAAACATTCAGATCCTATTCTATCTTACCTTGGAGTTTCCATACCTTATCCTTTGATCTCATCCTCCCATGAAGAGTGGATCTCAAACCCTAGATTGGTATCAACAAGATAGGGGTTGGATTTTGGAGATATAGTTATACCCTTATGCTACTATTGTAAAGATGTAACTTTCCATGCATTAGGGTGATTAGAGGTGCAATTTATGACAAAGAAGAAACAAGTCAGCTTGGGTGAGCTCTTCTACGACATCAACATATATTTATGGTTGTAAATCCTTCCATTTATTTTAATGCAAAGATTTTTTTTTTCCCTATATGTGATGTTATGATTTCATGTATTTCAATGCCATGTTGATACATTGAATGAATTATTTAGATGATGATACATAGATTCCGTAGATCGTTGGCTTGTGTTGTTTGATTGTGCAAGTTATAATTTTGGAAACGAGAGCTAGTATTGGAGCATTCAAGCCAAGAGAGGAGCGAAGCATACGACGGATTACATGTAGGATTAGACCCATAATCCATTTAATTTAAGGAAAACAAAACCTACTTTGTCCTTTTTTTGTTCTAGACTCATCCACCTAGTCTAGGGTAGACACTTCTGTCTGTAGTCGTAGATTCCATATAATAGAGTCTTTTCAATTTTTACATTTGAACTTGGAATCATTGGCCCGGTCATAGGAATTTTTATTTCATCCATTCTTCATAGTCATTTGTGCTTCAATAATACATATTTACTCACCTAAGGATATCTTATACATATGGGAATTGGTAGATGTCGCTATTTCAATGAATCTTTGTTTCATATGTATTGATAGCTTCCTCACACATATTTTTGAAACTTTGGTGATCGCTTCTCCTTAAAATCTAGCCAAGGAAAATTTTAGGAGCTAATATTCGCACGTGGGCTAATTTTCTATACTTTTTCCAAAAAAAAAAATTCGCTAATTTCCATTTTTTTCTAAAAATGATTTGCCCAAATTTTATAGTATGAAATTATTTTACCCTAACAATCGCCAAAAATTTATATAGAGACTATAGCAAATTATCATAAATTTGTATATTTTTACAAAATTATATCCAAATATTTTACAGATTGCATATTATGGACTAGTGCGATTCACCAAGGTTTCTAAACTTTAAGATAAATTTACATCCTTAAAATTTTCCCTGAATCTAGCACATCTAGGGGAAAATCCCCTTCTCCTTAGAATCTAGCACATCCAGGGGAAAATCCCCTTCTCCTTAGAATCTAACACATCCAGGGAAAATCTCCTTCTCCTCTTCTTTGAACTTCTCTACAAGCTCTCTATTCCAAGAAGTGCACTCATGTTTGGAATACATATCCATCTTAACCTTCAAAGGTAATGTATATAAAGAGAATTCCCTTTTACATTCCAAAAGCATGAAAGTTAAATACAAAGGTGGATACAATTTGAAGAAATTGACCAAAACTTGTCCAATTTAAAATTGCAATTTGAATGTATGCTTGGTTCATGTGGTCCCTCTGGTTCTACTTGGGAAGAACCATTTCATAAAATCCATGATCATGATGACTCTTGTGCACTAACTTATATATGAAACCATTTTCTCTTTGATTAATGGTGCAATCTCCAAATTTAGTTTAAGCCTAAAACCAACATTTTTTTCAAAGGAATACAATTTTGTTGCCTACCTAAGGTTGCTTCACTAGCCTATCAAGATTTGTGTTTGATGAGTTCATATTTATCCCACAACTTTTTCTAGCAGAATCTAATGTCTAAGCGGCCTTAGAATCCTTCTCTAAAAATCAAGTTTTTGTGCACTCGATTATGGTATTTATTGTATATGCTTCTTCAAGAATGGATCGCTAGCCATTGGCATTGTTTTGTGGTAACAATGTGGTTAGAACTTGGTACTAAAAGCAATAATTAGCTTTGTTAGAGATTGATTGAAGTGGGGATTTTTCATTGCTACCCTTGCTCAAGGAACATTGTGCTATTTCTTATCAGAGTTGTCTATTTTACATTGAAGCATTGTCAAGGCTAACATATATTTACAACTGAGTTGTATACATGAATGAGTAGCCAACTTCGAACACTTGATTTTGAGGCATTACTTGGAGGTAGATATTTCTTAAAATTCAACACTAAAGTCAAGAAATTAAGTTGAATTACATTTTCAATGGGTTTATTATAGGTTGAAGTCAACACCCTTCACTTTTTGAGCTTGAATTGTTGAAAAAATGGTCAGAATTGATGATTTATTAGAGTTACTAAACACTCTAATGGTTTATTTTGTTAAAAATTTAGTCAAAATTAAAGAAGCCAATCTCTCCAACATTCTAACCTATTTACAAGATGCACGAGACAAGATCGATTTTCTCCAACTTGAATCTCAAGTCCAACAAGATGAACTGAAACAAAGAAATCACCATTACAAATTGGTTCTTATTCAGAATAATTCATTGTTTGGGATTAATTCTCATGAGAGCTAACGCATGATCAAATTGATGATGCCTATTGAGAGAAAATTTAAATAAATATGAAGATACACTTTCACTTTCCACACCCATTATTAGACCTTGGGGACAAGTCGTTGATAAAAAGCATAAAATTAGTCTTTAATATGAAAAGGAAGTGTCATTTTACATTCCAAACTAGTCCAAACGAATCTAGTTTCAATGTTGGGTTTCTTCAAGTTGATTCAACATCACCTTATCCATTATCACCCTAGATTCCTAGATGCCAACATTGTGATTGGGTTGGCCATGTGAACGGTTAGTGTTTTGATATTTACCCTTTGAGAATTGTGGAAAACATACTCATCATTCATACATATGTTCTAAACACAAGAATCTTGCAAGAGAAAATATTCACCTTGGATGGATTGATTTTGGAAATGGTATTCAATAGCCAAGAATATATATCGATGATACCTCAAAGTTTATTCTCAAGTATTGACACATCTTACAATGAAGATATATTCATCTTCTCATCATGTATATAAAAAGTGGGGTGAATTAATATTGAGCTACTAGATTCAAATATATATGAAGGGAGCCTTAGCCACAACTTGCACTAGAGTCTATAGCCAAAGCATAAAGCAATAGTCAACAAGTTCTAGAGTTAGATTTGTGACCAAAGTAGACTCATGTTCCATGAGCATGATTTGGTTGGTGGCTAACCTTAAACAACTACTGACATAAGACTTCAAGTTATATTACCCATTTCATCAGTTTGTGGCCATATTTAAACCATCATCAGGGAGCACTTCCATTTCGTAGAAGACTTCAACTTATAGACACATTCAAAATTGTTCCAAAAATAACTTTGAGCCAAGTTCTAAATTTGGTGGCTAGCTTTAAACCACCATCAATAGAATACTTTGGCTTCTACTACATCATTTAGTTTTTGGTCTTCCTTTAATCACCACTTCAAATTTGCACATCCAAGCAATGGTTGTTATACAACTTGGTATTTCATCTCTTTTCCTAAACTCATATACACCCCCTTCGATTAAGGGGGAGGATGTTGGTAACATAATTCATGGGGTTATGTGAATTTTACACATTCACTTGAGAGGAAGGAAAAAAGGATCGAGTGAAGGACAATAGTCATAGAAGTCCAAGAGACCTCTTGGAATATAAACAAAGGGCAAGGAAAATATATATTAATATGGATAGTCTATTAATAGTATGCATCTCACATTTATCCTAAATCTCTCTTGTATTCTCATGAGTTCAACATGCACATATACACGAATCTCTCAAAATCCACCAAATGGACAGTTTGGTAATCATCTAGCATTCGATACTCTTTGAGATGAGATAGGGCATTCAAGATAAGAGTAGTCGGGGACCGATATTATTTGAGGGCCGGCTACCCAAGAGAAGAATAGTCCAAAAAGGTCATAATTTGTGAAAACCTTGGTGGAGTATGTACGTTGGAGAGACAATGATTATGGTATCTATAATTCATGTGTCTTGCCATCATTGTAGCCCATTGTATCGTTGAGAGATGGTGTTGTTAGTCAAGGCCTTGCACTAGGACAATGTTGGTTGATATGATGTTATATATATGCGATTACCAATCCGATTCTTCTTATGAGATTATTCAGATTGAAAGTGACCATGTACCATTATGAATACCTCCCTAGTTAAGAGGGAATGTTGGAAAGTGTAGCTAAGTTCGGTCTTCATATTGACTATGTAATTATGCATTTATGTAATGAAGAAGAAAAAGATAATAAAATGTATTTTTGATATGATTGCTTCATGGGTTTCACGAGCAAGGTTTTTAATATAGGTCAAAAGACTTCTTCTTGATGTGTTTTAACGATTTTTCATCTTGTCATAAATGTACTAATCAAGAGTCATGTATATGAAGAGTTCAGTCAAAGAATTATGCCTCAAGACCTTGTCATGTAAGCCTTGAAGACATGGCTCAGAATGTGTCTCAATATAAGCATTGAAGTGCCTCCTCCAGTTGACTTATTTATAGTAAACAAGTCGACTTCCATACCCCTATTCAAGTTGGCTTTCACACAGATTTATAGGTCGGCCTAAATCCCATAAAGAAGTACACTATATAAACAATGGCCTGCGGTTCATTTGAAGGTATAACTTCTGAAAATTTTGAAGAAGTAATGCGAGGAAAAGTCTGGATCAACTTTGGTATACATCTGCAATAATTACAAGGACAAAACTGTGTTTAGGGTGAAGAAAAAGGAGACAGACTGATATATATATCTGAAGCTACAAAACTGTGTTAAATTGCAAAATTACAGGATTGTACCTAGTGAAAAATTACAGGACTGTACCTAGTGTGAAGTTGCAGTACTAATTTTAGTGCGAAGTTGCAAAACTGAGTTTAGTGCTAAGTTACAAGTGTGAAGAATGATATGTATGCTCAACAAAGTAATACAACACCAACAAGAGTATCATTATAGTGAATTGTTCATAAAAATGAATCAAGACATGTGTATGTTGAAGAACAACCATTAAAGTCAATTGGAGTTGCAAGGAGTGCACAAGACTGCCCACAACGAGATACTGATATTCTAGTAAGGATCACACACCACCAAAGAAGGGAAGTACAGTGAGACCGATCTCTCTAGTTCTGGTGCAGAAAGGTGCAGGACGGTAAAGAAAAGAAGGATCAACTTAAGGAGTCAATGAAGAAGCAGTGACAAGGTCTTGGAGGCATACAAGGGTAAAGGGTTTGTGTCATGGTCTTGGTAATTGTCATTTGAAAGTCTATAAGAAGAATTTCTTGTGGGTTTTCCTCTCCAAGAGGGAGAGGCTTTGGCCCTGGGTCGAAGAGCCTAAATTTGTGTCTCTTGTTTTTTTTGTAGTTGAATTGATGAAAGACATAATAAGCCAAGAAGAGAAGACATAAGTAAAATAAGTAAGCTCACAAGTAATTATCAAGAAGATAATTTGAATTAATCACTGCCATACCTAATTCTCAGCATGGTATCAAAGCTAAGGTGCTAAAGGCAAGGGCTACTTAGCAAGGAGACACTCAAGGATGCAAGAATCAAATTCAAGGTCAAAGTTTGCGTTAAAAATTCAAATTAGTTTGCAAGGAATATTCTCAAGCCATTTCAAGAAGACCTCCAATCTCATTCAAAGGATCCACTCATCAAGGATGTTATCACAAAATTGCACTTGATTGGCTGCTGATCAAACAACCCTATGTAGCTGTTTCAAACCAGATTTTGACTGAAGCTTAGCCTCTTAAGTCTGAGAGGGCTCTCTCAAAGGGGTTTATGATATTAGATAATGATAGGATTAGATGGCTAAATCTATTTGAAAACTAACTTAATTTTTTTTGTATGTAGGTTGAAAAGAATGCAGTCTTGCAACCATTGGCCTTATGGAGTCAAAAAATTAGTAGATTCAGTGAGTAAGGCTCCTTGACATGGAAGCTGAGACAGGTAAGTGTCTTTAACAGAGGCAAATTACACATAGAACATAGGGCAACACAATCATTTCATCAATAAAGGAAGTTAGAACATACACATATGAATTATGAGTAATAAAGATGAAATCTACTGCAAGTAGTACAAAATATAAATAAGGAAGGCATTAAAAAATCCATGAGAATCTCATGTCTGTCAAGAAGAAGTCCTCTGTATTACTGATATAAGTCAAATTACATAAAGCTGCATATGGTGCAAAAACTCTCCAACCCTTTACAAGTTCGATAATATGCTTTTAAATAGACCTTCTTACATCAGAGATGATCTACCTCTTGGATAGATTCATCGAACTCTTCTAATGACACCTTACATAACAAGAAAACATGTCTTTTAATCAGAAAATGACAACTATACTCTAAAACATACCTTTTCCTAATAATACTCAAACTCCTATTTATTACATCAAACTACCTTACCTTTTTAAACAGTTACATATCTTACGACTAAGCCTCACATGTTCGAATAATCTATGACATAGCTCATCACTACTTGACATCTTAAATATCCTCCTCAACATATGGAATCAAACCCTATTTTTCAGGAAAACAGGACCCTATCTTCAACGAAGGCTTCAGATGATGAGCTGTATCCATTTCATGGTCTTCAAGTCATAAATTTTTGGTGGCAAGGTCCCTTGATCTGTTGGATGTGTCCACTTGTCCAAAAATACTTTTAAACTGCTCAGAAACCTTTAAAAACAACTCGCTACGAAAACATAACAGTTTCATAGAGTCCAAAAAATGGCTTTTTAACTCAAAATTTCTGCTTCTTTGATGTTCCATAGTGTCCATCATGACCTGACACATCATCACTACTATTTCCCCTCCTTGAAAGCTGTAAAAAGTGGTTTTAGAATAAAAAATAAAGCTACAGAAATTTTCGTAGCGTTTTCTTGGCTTCAAGGCTAGGAAACGGTACAAAACTGTGGAAAACTGTGAAATTTCCAGATGTTTATCCTGTCTCAAAAAGGTAACCTCCAGCTGTAGAAACTTGGTTTTCTGTAATATTCCTAAATTAGCATGCAACTAATTGGAAAATTAATTTTTCTCTAAACACATAGTTAGATGAATAAATGGGTAAGGAGACCCATAAATCTTTCTAGCAGCAATAAAAACCCTCTTAATGGGAAAGGGATCATATTCACAGCTGGATAAAACACCTTCATGTGTGAACAAGGGCCAAATGCATGTGGACAAAGTCAAGTTTGACGAAGTCAACTAAGCTAGTATGGAGGATGTGGAACATTAATAGAGATAACCCAGTGGGAATATGAATTAGTTTAGATAGTTAGAATAGAGCCACCTTGAGTGTGGAAGAATACATTGCATGGAGATCCAATCAAGATTGACCAAATCCATCAGCGCTGTTATGGAGGAGTGGTATTGATGATGGGACAACACAGTTTTGGAGGGAGATTCATTGCATGAAGATGGAAACCCTAATGAGTGGGACCAAAGGTGATAAGGCTCACATTGTTTATAAGGAGGATGATGGCAGCCATATGGGGTTAGCTAATGATTATGATTTTATGAATATATGGTCTGTTTAGACATATTTATTTCTCTGGATGTTTAGCTGTTTAGCACAGGGTGTTCCTGATTGGGAATCCCACCTCTTCCATTGAGTAGCTCTTGGAGGAGCCTTGCACCATATTGTCCACTATCTGGCTTGAGGCCAAGCTTCATCTTCCTTTGACAGCGCAGATCCTGTTGAGGGTTTTTTTGTTTCAGTAAGATGCAGCAAATGGAGATTAGATCTTAAGATCTAGGCCATTCTAGTGCTCCTTTTCAGTGGGGAAGTCTTCTATCCCATTGGCAAGAGAGTATTGGACCATTGGAGCTACATTTTCAGATCTTGGCATCAAGACAAACATGTTCTAAAACCTACAACGCAGTCTTGCTTCTAGAACTGTGTTATTTGTGTGGGTACTGTTGCAGGGTCTTTTGGCACACTTTTTGGAGGAGTGGTTTTCATGTGTTGGGGATGTGCCCTTCACATTTGAGATCGATTGGAGGGGATCTTCATATTGCATATTTCAGATCAGATCTATATGTCACTGAATTTTTGAATATTTCTATAGATCTACAGCATTAGAACTCGTATCTACTCCTTGTACTTCATGTTTTGCTGAAAACCCCAAGGGGAAATTGAAGGAGAGTCTATCTAGTGTATGGATCTGATATAGATCTAAATTTTTATACATAGATCTGCTCTAGATTTGAAGTGTAATCTATAGCAGTTGCAGCCAATAAAAATAACGCTGCCAAGCTCTTTTCAGTCTTAATACATGGTTGCAATACCTCTTTTTGAGGAATTTCTTCCATAAAAGTCTTCTATTTCCTCTTGTACATCTCATGGGATATCTTGTGCATATATTTTGCTGATGTAAATGTAAATAAAGAGCCTTCATATTGGCCTCCTACTCTTACTTAAATGATCTGCATTATTTCTCTGCATAACTGTTTAATATTGCTGCATTTCCCTTTTGGGGATAGTACAGTGGTATCAGAGCATGAAATTTACAGCTCGCAGGGTCGCAACAAGCCAAAAAAAAAAAGAAAAGAAGGATGCTATAGAAGAAGAAAGAGATCAAAGGACCTCACTAAGGAGGTCAAGCAAAGAAGAATGAAGGAAGGAAGTGAAACCACGTTAGGGTTTCAAGATGAGGAAGGTCCATGTACTTCCTATCAACAAAAAGAAGATTTGGTATTGCATAGAGCTCCAAAGAAACCTGCTATGCCCTTTTTCTTTGAAGACAAGAGCTATAGAGAAGGATGAAACTTATATCATGAGATTCTAAGTGAATATCTTGCAGAATATAAGTCTCAACCCAAATATATCAAGAAGAATCTAACTCTTCCACACTTCATTCAATTCAAAAAAGAAAGAAGACCTTGCAACAATAGAAGAATCAAGGGAAATATATTTCTATTGTCTAATTTTGATGGTCATCCTCATGCACAAAAAGGGCTTGGGGAAAGAAGTTGGATGCATTCTTTTTGCTACATCGAGTAGTATAGAAAGAAGCTGTTGAGATTGCAGCGCTGCACTTGCAAGGTGAAGCAAACAATTGGTGGTTTAGCCATTTGAGTCATGCAAGACTGACTGCATATGCAGAATTTACTCAAAGATTGATCAAGAATTTTGACAAGAAGAAACCAGAGGAGAAGAAGCCTTCACCACCACTTACTGCAAGAGCACTTGTTTCAGGAGGAAGGCCACTTTCACCTTTGCAAAGCGATCTTGATCTCTTGATATATAGAGTCCCATGCACCATTCTGGTGATGCATGAGGAAAAAGAGACTTGTACCAGCGCTGACGAAGTCATAGAAGAGTAGCCATCATCATCAATAGTTGGAGAAGCCATCACACCGGAAGGAGGAACCCTTGTAGCATCACAAGGTGTTACCAAGTTGTACCAAGGTATGCACATGTTTCCATTTCCTGTTATTTCAATACATCATATGGAGGATGATGGGAACGTATAATTGCATGACCAAGGGTCAAAATATATCGCTGATTTGGGTAGCAAACTTTCATTGCACTGAACAACCTTGATTTATTCAAGGAGGAGGAAAAAAATCATCCTAGAGTATCATTGTTGAGCTGCACACAACCCTTGGGGTTGGAATGTAGATTCTTGGAGGATGGGATGAGTATTGTCTTGAACAATACATTGCAAAACTATGTGTTCAGCATTGGACATGATCTTGAGGCAGCAGCTGCACCATCATGGAGATCAACAATGCTATCATTGAACATCGGTGATGAGTTGGGGGCCCAACCATTGTTGGAACATTTGAATGACCTTCCCATATGTATAAAAAAATATAAGCAGATAGATGATGGAGGAAATCTTATGATGGATAACATCTCTCATGATTGTGTTGGATACTTCTTGATGAGCACTACACATCATGATGGAAGGTTTTTTCCTACCACCTATTTGGATCCTTATGGGATCAACTTGGTCATTGAGGAGATTGCATTTCGACATCCCTTGAAATTCAAAGAAAAAAATCTGATTTGGGAGGATGGTATTCTCCATTGAAGGAATGCCACTTTTGGACATGATGATACACACTCACCATGGGTTGGATGGGTGATATTGATGAGCAAGAGGTTGAGAAACCACTTGCAGATCTATGACACTGGACAACAGGATGCAAGACTGCGTTTGTTACTCTTGAAATATTTTGGTCATCCGATGACACATTTTATTTCAAAGAGTAGGATGGTGGATGGATCTTTGCATGGCACTTACATCATATGGGAGCAAGGAGTTTGGGTGTACTGGAGTGATGTGATATCTTTCATATCAAATCTCATGTTATTGCTCTATGAATTATATGGTGATGGTATGGGGAGGCAACTAGAGCTGTTGTTGCTTTGGTTGTTATTGGGAGAGTATGGGATGATCTTATCATGTACTTTCCATGATGTTGCAAGAGTAGGAGATGGCACTATCATGGTGCAAAGGGGCTACTCTTTAACCTTGGAGGATGAGGAGGTGCTTCCACTTTGGGAGGGATCTCTCACATATAGAAGCATTATGTTTGATGACTTTGGAATGAGGATGTCAAAGGAAAAGACAACAACATGTGGGGAGCTTCACATTTTATATCTTCAACGCTGTCTCTTAGGAGGATTGATCCATATTGGAGGTCTCAACTTTTGGTAGAGTACTCCAAGGATCTTGGTGCTTGCATGATTCTTGATGATCCAGAGGGAGATGATAAATACATGGTGGATGATGAGGTCATCTATTCTTATGGCAGAGTCTTCTTGACTAGAGCTTCGGAGCTCAAGGAGAAGTTGTTACATGCAGCACATGTGGACTTCCTTTCTATGCACCTTGATGCATATTATTCCTTGATAGAGGAGTTCACTTGGGGGTGCATCCAGCAAGATGTATATCAGCATATGGAGAGATGCATAGCCCAGATTATTATGGAGAGGTTGTCACGACCACTTCCCTACTCATTGAGAATGAGGGAGAATTTTCAATTGAGCCATTTCAGCTCGATGACCAAAGTACTTGATAGGGGGTGTATATTTATGCTTTATGATTTGTACTCCTTTACTTTTTATGAGAAACATATTGTACCAAGGAGGGTCTTTCCTTCTTGTTTAATTTATTGTGATGTACTTGAGGCCATTTTCAACATTGATGTTGGCCATTCTATTTGTGGTTTGTGGGGAATGCCACATGATTTTTGGTGTGCACCATTGGCATCAAATTTTACTTTCATGATCCAATCTTGTAGGATGATTGTGGTAGAAAACAAGTGGTTTAAAAGACACTTGTTACACTTTGTTTTGAGGCAAGCAAGGGATGCACTGCGTTGGTTCCACATATGGAACTATGATCCACCTCTTGGTTGTCATATGGCAACTTGATTTTATTTGTTTATCCTTCCATATATTGATGATGTTCTTATGTTTATGGGAAGATTTGTTGGGAGAGTGGCACAAGAGTTGAAGGTGCCCATTGGGAGTATGATTCTCCATACTTCACATGTTTCATGTTTCAAGAAAAATAATGGGCATCTCTTGTCTTCATGTGGGAGGAGCCATTTGGAGAACTTGAGTTCTTGGGAGAGGCACTTCATGGATGTTTTGATTAGTGGGGTGACTTGGATCACTCTTGGAGACTGTGATATTTCAGCCCAAGATCAACAATAGCCCCATACATATCATAAGTGGAGAGATAAGTAGCATGGGATGGACATTTTAGTCCCACATACTCAGCTATGCAGCCCACCTTCTTTGTAGGAGCCTAAGGTGGAGGAGATGTTTCATGAGTTACTATGTTGGAGGGTGACTCACTTTATGTGGATGATAGCTTGGGGATGGAGGCTTCACATGGGGATGATGATTCCCAATATATTTATGATTCCATGCCTCAAGAAGGCCTCTATAACACATATATTTGTTTCCATGTATATCCCACTTTTTCATGATGAGAGCCATTTGGGATTTTCACCAAAGGCGTACTTTTACACATGGGAGGAAAAACTTGAGAACATATTGTTGAAAAAGCATCTTTTTCTTTGGAGGACCTCATCACTTGAGGATGCTAAAAGAGGAAGAGGGGAGACTCTTCAGTTCTATCCTTGCAGTTTCTTGAGGACAAACAACATTTTGGAGGGGAGGACTGTAATATTCCTAAACTAGCATGCAACTAATTAGAATATTAATTTTTCTCTAAACACACAGCTAGATGAATAAATGGGTAGGGAGACCCATAAATCTTTATAGCAGCAATAAAAACCCTCTTAATGGGAAAGGGATCATATTCACAGATGGATAAAACACCTTCATGTGTGAACAAGGGCCAAATGCATGTGGACAAAGTCAAGTTTGACTAAGTCAACTAAGCTAGTATGGAGGATGTGGAACATTAATGAAGATAACCCAGTGGGAATATCAATTAGTTTATATAGTTAGAATAAAGCCACCTTGAGTGTGGAAGAAGACATTGCATGGAGATCCAGTCAATATTGACTAAATCCATCAACGCTGTTATGGAGGAGTGGTATTGATGATGGGACATCACAGTTTTTGAGGGAGATTCATTGCATGAAGGTGGAAACCCTAATGAGTGGGACCAAAGGTGAGAAGGCTCACATTTTTTATAAGGAGGAGGATGACAGCCATATGGGGTTAGCTGATGATTATGATTTTCTGAATATATGGTTTGTTTAGACATATTTCTTTCTCTAGTTTTTTAGCTGAGATAGAGTGTTGTTTAGCACAGGGTGTTCCTAATCGGGAATCCCACCTCTTCCATTGAGTAGCTCTTGGAGGAGTCTTGCACCATATTTCTGAGGCCAAGATTCATCTTCCTTTAACAGTGCAAATCCTATTGAGGGTTTTTCTGTTTTAGTAAGTTGTAGCAAGTGGAGATTAGATCTTCAGATCTAGTCCATTTCAATGCTCATTTTTAGTGGAGGAGGTTTTTACTGCATTGGGAGGACAATATTGGAAGAGTTGAGCTTCATTTCCATATCTTGGCTATAGGCCAACTATATTTTTTCCCCTACAGCGCAGTATTCATCCAGATCTACGTAATTTCTGAAGGAGCTGTTGTAGGGTGATTTAGTGCACCATTTAGAGAGATGATTTTCTAAGTGTTGGGGATCTGCCCTTCACTTTGGAGATCTGTTGGAGGAGATAATTTTATTTTTTATATCAGATCAAATTCACTTTCCATATCTGAATATTTCCATAGATCTGCAGTCTTAGATCTCAGATCTACACTTTGTACATGGTGTTTTGCTGAAAACCCCAAGAGGGACTGATAAAAAAGCTTGTATAGTGCATGGATTTGCTATAGATATAACTTTTTTTCGACATAAATAATATGGATCTGATGTACAACCTACTTCTGTTGCAAAGGTAATAAAATAACGCTGTCATGGTATTCTAGCTTTAATACATGGTTGCAGTCCCTATTTTTGCATGATTTTGGGCTATTTATGGCATGGGGGACCTATTTAACTATGAAATAGTGATTTGTTTCTGATTTCCTTTTAGATTTGAATGTCATGATATCAGATCTAAGGAATCCATGAGTTTCATTTGACAGTAATTGCATATATTTCTGAGAACTGCGTTATTTATGCATGTATTGCTGAGTTTTCTCATTTGGGAATATTACATTTTCAACATGCCATTAACCTCTTAAAACATAATAAAACTCAACTTAAGAGCCTTGGGGGGTTTCCTCTTCATTAATGATGAGTTGAGCTATGGGTTCCTAAATTACAGTCATCTTTAAGCCCTTCTTCTCCATCTCCTCATGGATAAATTCTAACTGCTCTTAAAGGTGTTTGACTTGGTCCTTCAGTTTTCTGTTACTAGATTTCAAGTGCAGGTTCATTTCTATAACATGCTTAACCTCTATTCTCAATGGATGAGTCCATTTGATTAATTTCTATGTATCATCTAAGGTCTTTGACACACTATCAACCTGCTCTTCCCAAATCTCTTTCATTTTCTCAAACTACACTTTTTGAACATTATGTTTCCTTGCCTCTTTCTTCAAGACTGCTATTTCATGATTTTATAACTTAAACTTCTCCTCAAGGACCTATATCTTTGATTTTTCAATGATTTTATCCTTTCCTTTCTTTTGGTTGATGACTGGATCTTCTTTTGCAGGTGATGATAGGTCAATAATACTTGGTGGTGGCTGGACAGTGTCAGTGACCCTATGAACTTCTTTACTGCTTTCCAAGAGTTTTCTAGCATGTCTTGTCATGGGTTTCCTAGCCTGAAACATGAAACCTGCATCCTCACCTTCAAACTCTAACTTCTTTGTTGATTTGGTTTTCTTGAGTTTCTTTCCTCCCTCATCTATATCTTCAGCTTGGACTATGGGGGTTTCCTCAATATCAATAGCATGCAGAATGCCTTCTAGATTTCCCTTAGCCTCTATTTAGCTTCTTGTAATCCTTTTGTTGCCATGTTTACTCACATTTGGCTCTTGTTTTGCAGGTTTTCTCATAGTTGGATTTTGTTTTGCAGGTGAAAAAATAGGTGTATCAAGTTTCTGCAATTGCTCTATTCCATGATTACTGGTTTACTTTGCTCTGCCCCTATGGAATCATTTTTCTCTGTCACTAAAGTTTCACTTTGTTCTGCCACTGAAGGTGATGGTATACCTCTAGGTTTAGGATTTCTTTTAGGGGTATTGGCATCCACTTCAAAACCAATGACAAACATAAAATAAGACGAGTCTCTGCCTAGTCTTTTTAACTCCTCTAAAACCATAAACTTGATTAAACCATGATGAAAGAGTGAGGTTTCATTTCCTTCAGATTTAGCTTGAAATTCATCTGCCATTTTTACCAAGCTTCTATATAAGTAAAAAGGTAGACTAAGAGATTTATTACCAACAAAATGTAGCAGAAGCCTGAAGTGGTAAGAATACACCTTATGATACCTCCCTTCACAAGTGAAGTACTTCTAAATGATAAGCAATAGCTTTGAGAAATTGTCTTTCATGTAACTCCTTGGAATGGAATTTGTAAGGTCAACCTCACTATGTTCTAGCTTGATAAATTCCTTACAGTCCTGCATGTTGAATTTGAAACATTTGAACCATTGTTCTCCCCCTCTTGGAATTCTTATTGCCGCTGCAATAGTCTCTGGTGTTAAAGTGAGGTTCAACAGTCCCACTTTTGCAGCCGTCCCATTGAAATTTAGGGCAAACTCTTTAGAATCCTGTACATGGCAACCTTGCAATCTTTGGCAAAACTGCAAACACCCTGTTCTTCTGAAAACTTTTGAAGCTGTTGGGTCTTCCTTTATCAGGTTCATGTCTGATGGCTCATACCTTTTTTGGTCTTCCTCTTTGTAGCCATGGTACTTTTATGTGCTTCTCTGCCTCGCTTGATAAATGATACCTGCAAACTTTTGAAAATTCCAGCCACAACTTGGGCTTAGTGAAATAGCTCTCTCGAGCTCAATAACATGCAAAGAGGGAGCGGAGAATTAAAAATGACTCAATTGGGAAAGATTTTAAAGTTCGATGACAACTCATGGCATAATCATGACTTATACATGCTTAAAATGGTAATAATGACTTCAACCATGACCATTGTACTTTGATTTAACCCTCACTGACTTGAATGAAATCTACCCTAACCTTTTCAATCATTGACTGACACCTAGCACCTATTTTGAAAAGACAGACATGAATACCTCCTTTCGTGGCATACTTAGTGTATTTCTGGGTAGTTTCGCTACGAAAGTATTAGCAGTTTCATAGCGAAAAGTGCATTTTTTTAGTGTAATTCGCTACAAAAGTAAGAATTCTTGGCTAAAATTACCTTTTCGGAGTTGTAATCTTGGGAAATGAAATATGTCAGAAAATAATGACTGATGTGACATGAAAAGACTTGAATGAGGGTGGGTTTGTACGTTAGGATAGGCTAATAAGAAAAATTTAAAATTTTCCTTTACCAAGTAATGAAAAATGAATTCTATGACCATACCTTTGACACATGAACCTCTAAGACTATGTCAAATGATGTTTCATTTTTTTTTTTCTGAGTGATAATAAAGGAGATAATATTTTCCATCAATGATTTATGACATTCAAGACATTGTTGGAAGACACATCGTCAAGAACCATCCAACTTTATCCAATACCTTTGAGTACATCTACATTGGAGAATTCATTCTAAGAGGGAGTTCCTAACTTCAACTTCATCATCATCAAGGAAGCTACTAGAAGGAGGAAGTCACTCTATTCAAGTAAGTATCTATGACCTCATCTTATTATGTCAAAATGACTTATTTCAAAGAGAGAAACAAATTGGCTGGGTCATCAAAATTTAGTGCATGGAAGAAGAGGATAGATTTGAATCTAATAGAAGACAAAGTTATGGGCTACATCGAAGGATATACAATTAAAACCTCAAAATAAGATGCTCCAACTCATGCCAAATACATGAAAGGAGAAATCAACGCCCAGAGGATTCTCATAGGATCCACTAAGAACTCACTCATACCCCATGTATCAAAAATAGAATTTGCGAAAGAAATATATGAGAAATTGGTCAAGTTATTCTCTATGAGTACTTCAGGAGAATAAATATTTTTGAGACAAGGAATATACAAGATGAAATTGTCAAGAGAGGAAGGAATCACTTCATATTTTATGAGGATTTATGAAATTAGAGACCAACTGCAGGAATTGGGAGAAGTAATGTCTAATAGTGAGATGACTACAGTGGTACTGAATGATCTACTATAATAATGGGGAAAATTCACTTCAATCTTATACGGGAAGAAATATGTTGATCAGTGGTTGTCATTGATGTCAACCCAAGTAGCACTAGGGGCTACCCTGATCTTGCATGGGAATTTTGACCAACCAAATTACTATATTCCGAGTCAAGGATATTTTTGATGGTTTCTACTTTTTGAGATGTTTCCGTTGATATATGGCACACCACACAATTCTTCATGGTTTGAGAGATATTCATGTTAGTAACCCTAGTTAGTGGGATAAAAACCCATGGGGTTGTGGCATGACACTAATCATTGGTTGTGGTAATTGAACAGTCAATAATTAATAATTTTTAAGCTCCTAAAATCCCTCCCACGTTCACTTGTTGAATACCCTCTCAACCTAAGAATTTATATAAATTGCGATCCTCATACCCTCCTCATATAGGGATTTCGCTACTTGAAACAGGTCAACGTAGAATTTTCGCTATAGGTCAATCATGTGAAAAATTTAGGGTGGTAGGGTGGTGCTAGGGTGAGTTGTAGCTTATTGGGTGTTGAGGCATAAATTCAATTGACTAATGAAGAATCTCGGGCGTTGTAGCGTCCATCCAGTGGGAGCTGAAGAAGAATGCTTTTTTTAGATTCTAGGAAGTTGGAGCGGAGTTGAATATTAAAGAATGATTAGAAAATCGTTTAGGTTGTTTTTGTCCTAGAGGGGGTTTCCACCTTTAAATCTGTGTGCATTTGTGTTCCTTTTGGTTACTGTTATCATTATACAAACACTGATAATAATTGAATATTAACTAATGCTCTAAAAGATTAATAATAATACTAATTGAATGGAATGCCGATTCACACCCTCTCTTTGTATTTCCAACACTTGGTATCAGAGATTGGTTCCTTTAGTGGCAGTTTAACAACTGGAAGGAGGTCATGGAGCATACCAAGAATGTTGTACCTCTATTCAATGAAAATAATTATGCACTATGGAAAGGAAGAATATAGGTCTATCTCTTGGCGCAAGGTTACGAAGTATGGAACACTGTTCGAAATGGCTTTACACCAACTGCAAATGAAAAAGGTAAGAAGAATTTGGTAAATTATGCAAAAGAAAAGAATATTATTATCAATGGACTTATTGAATCTTCTTATCATAAGGTGTTGGGTTGTAAAACCGCCAAAAATGTATGGGACAAACTTGAGAATATCTATGCACGAGACTCAAATGTCAAAGAAGCAAAGCTTCAAATCTACAGAGAAAAAATTGAGCAACTCATAATAAAAGAAGATGGCAACATTGTTGCATACTTCCAACATGTTGATGAAATAACCAACACTCTAGTAGGATTGGGAGAGCCTGTTGACGAGAAGAATATTATACGAAATATTCTTATAACGTTACTAGGGAGATTCAACCCAAAGTTATCGGTCTTAGAATACAATGCAAATCTAGACAAACTCAACAAAGAGGAATTACATGGAGTTCTCATAGCATATGAAATGAGACTTGATGAAGAAGAGGGTACTTCGCATCTAGAAACTACGTTGGTTGCATCTAAGAAAACCAATAAGGACAAACAACCTTCAAAGGCAAAGACCTGCTCCTGCAAGTGTGAAGAAAAGGAAGAAGATGAAGAAGGTCTTTCAAATGGAGAATATGTTTACTTTACAAGAAAACTAAAAATTGGTAAGGGAAAATTAAAAGGTAAACTTCCATTGATATGTTTTGACTGTGGTGAGGTTGGGTATTTCGCAGCAAAATATCTGAATAGAAGTTATGGCAACTCAAAAGGAAAGAAATGATTTAAGAAATTCAACAAGCAAGGCAAAAAGAAAGGATTCAAAAGGAACTTTCTCTTTAAAGAAGATAACTCATCATCAGATGAAGACAATGACAATGAAGAAGAAGCCAATGAGAGAGTACTATTTATGGCCAAGCACAATAAACAAGAGGTATCAAACAAAGAAGAAAAAGGTTTGACCATAGGAGAATTTTCTAAGGAGGCAATCAGGCCTATAAAAGAGCTCAAGGCTGAGAAGATTCATTCCAGTACTCTTTAAGAACAAGTTCAAGGTCTCAAAATTGAAGTTTAAGAACACAAATGTATTGAAGAGTCACTTCAAAAGAACTTGGAAGAAAGAAACAAAGAAAGGGAAGCATTAGAAGCCGAAGTACTCTCACTACGTAAGGAAGTGACGAAGGGACAAACTGTCCAAAACTATGCCAACAACTCAAGGGCAATGGATGAACTCATCAACAATCAACGATCTTACAATGATAGAACTGGCCTCGGTTACAAATAATAATAAGCAGGACCTTCTACAAAAAAATACAATGAACCTATGAGATCTGACATTCATGTAGACTTCACTGGAAAAGATTCGCAAGAACAACCTTGGAAGAGAATTCCCTGACAAATATTTCCATCTAGGTACCAACATATTTTTCATGGCTATTGTTATTCATGTGGAAAATTTGGTCATAAAGCTGTAGAATGTTGCACATACCCTAGGAACCAATACAGTTCCAGGAGATCTGTCAAATATGAACCTCCCAGGGGTCAACAAAACATCAATCGATTTGAAAATTTAAGAAATAATATGGAATGTTACAAATGTCGAAACTTTGGACACATAGCCAGAGACTGCAGACTTGAAAATCCTCCAGAAGAATATTCGAAGCCACAGAACGAACGAACATGGAAGAAGAAGAAGACTGATAATTATGCTCTCACTCTCAAGGTTCAAAACAACAAAGATGTGTGGTATGTTGATAGCGGTTGCTCAACGCATATGACTGAAGATAGAAAGAAATTTGTATCTATGAAAGAGAAGAAGGATGGAACCTTATCCTTTGAAAATTATGGATCTTCAAATGTTATAGGATTAGGTACCGTCACTCTCGGAAGAAAATATGCTCTAGTTAAGAATGTTCTATTGGTTTAAAACATGAATCAAAATCTGCTCAGTGTTGGAAAAATGTGTGATCAAGGACACACAATGCTATTCAACTCCACAAAATGTGAAATCAGGAAAGGCAGGTATGATAAAATTGTGGCTACAGCAAGTCGAGCTCCAAATGACATATATGTTCTGGATGAAGCAATTAAATCATGTCTACTAGCTGGTTATGGAAAAAATGAATGGGTCACATAAATTTTGATAATATTGTTAGGCTAAGCAAGAAGGAAGTAGTACGAGAAATGCTGAAAATCTCAAAACCTTCAAACACACTATGTGAGGCCTGTCGGCACGACAAGCATACCAAAGTCAAATTAAAACAAAAGAGCCCTTTGCATCACATCCATTGGAATTGATACATACTGATCTATGTGGTCTTGTGAGAACAAAAGGCTTAGATGGAGAATTATATTTCATGTTAATGATAGATGACTATACCGGGATGACAATCGTCAGTTTCCTAAAGAAAAAATCTGAAGCATTTGAGTGCTTTAAGATCTACAAGGAGTTGGTCGAAAATGAAATTGATTTGAAAATAAAGTGTCTAAGATCAGATGATGGTGGAGAATTCACTTCCAAATTATTTCAGCAATACTGTGACGAAAATGGAATAAAAAGACAATTTTCAACAACACGAACACCTCAGCGAAATGGAAATGCTGAAAGAAACAACATAACCGTATATGAAATGGGTAGAACAATGTTGAAGGACTCAAAATTGGAAAAAATATGGGTTCAAGAAATTGATACGACCGTCTTCATTATCAACCAAAGTCTTCTCTTAAATAATTGCAACAAGACCCCATATGAATTTTTGAGAGGAAAATCGGCTAATGTAAAATATTTCAGAATCTTCGGAAGCAAATGTTATATCAAAAGAGAAGATCAAAATTTGGGAAGTTTGAATCACTTGTTGACGTAGGTATCTTTTTTGGCTACTCACACAAAAGAAAGGCCTATAAACACTATAATATAAGACGAAAGAAAATAGTGGAGAGCATAAATGTTACATTTGATGAAGATTGTGTTCTAACGAATAATGATGAGGACCTAGAATCTTTGAAACTTGAGACAAAGGCTGAAAAAGACGTAGAGAAAATTCTAAAACAAGAAGCAATTACCAACCAAGAAGAAGTAAATAATGATCATCAAGATATACATGAACAAAAACAAGAATCTCTTCCAAAGAGAAAAAAAGAATGGATTCAAAATAACCATCCATCAAATCAAATCAGTGGTGACATAAATGAAGGTCTAAAACTTCACTCATCACAACAAGCTCACATTGCTTTTCTAGCAACCTTTAAGCCTAGTAGTTTTGAGGAAGCTAGCTAGAATGAACATTGGGTAGTAGCTTTTAATGACGAATTAGATCAAATCGAGAAGAATAACACCTGGAAATTAGTTCCACGACCAAAAGATAAAAATGTCATTGGGACTAAATGGGTGTTCACTAGTGGAATGAATTGATTTCGACGAAACATTTGCACCAGTTGCCAGAATGGAAGCCATCCTGATGTTTCTCGCCTATGCATGTTCAAGGAAACTCAAATTCTACCAAATTGATGTTAAGTTAGCATTCCTGAATGGTGAATTAGAAGAAGAAGTGTACATCGAACAACCTGAAGGTTTTATACCATCATAAAAAGAAGACTATGTTTGCAAGTTAAAGAAGGCTCTATATGGTCTCAAGCAGGCTCCCAGATCATGGTATGCTCGTCTTGATGGATATATACATCAACAAGGGTTCAAGAAAGGTACTTATGATATCAATCTTTATGTACAAATAGAAAAAGATAATTTAACAATTG
>JAXQQM020085019.1:0-269488 GCA_034641835.2 Pinus albicaulis
TTCCCGGCGTATCATCTTTGTATTTTTTTTTTCACAAAATCGGTTGTTGATTGGTATTCAAAAAAAGAGTGGGAGACGGTGCTCCAGATTTACAAGAAGGCGTTGGCAAAGAGAGGGCCAAATGTAGATGCGTTTGATGACAATTTAGTTTTTACAACTTGCTTCCTTCACTATGAGGAAGAAGGAGACAGTGTAAATTCTAATAAACTGTAATAACAAAAGACAAACTTTACATGTCATTTTTTAATTTTTGCAGGAATAATGTAATTTCCGCCCGTTGATTTAATGATGTTGCCGCCCGGTTGTTTCAAATTTTTTCTTTTTTGTATGCCATACATTTGACTTATCTTTAGGCCTGTCTGGGAAACTGACAGAGGTGAGTGCAAGGGCACAAGGAGACAAAATCTGGAGCAGATAAATTGTGACTGGGCGGACAGAGAAGGAAGATTTGTGGAGCAATGTCTGGGATGAGACAGAGTTCGATGAGTAGATGTTGAGAGGGGGTCTGCTGGTAATTGTAAGCATTAGAAAGGGCACAGGAGGTTAATAATACAAGGGACGTAGCGCTTAATGGGGTTTAATGGAGTGGCCCAGAGAGGATAAGATTTTGAAGTTGCATAAGTTGCATCTGCGGAAATCACTGCCAGTGGACAGAAGGCTAGAATGTGAGGCTTTGCAGAGCTGGACATAGGATTTCGGAGACCAAGAGCATTGATCTGCTGTGAGACGAGACTGCTAAGGAAGATAAACCTGATCATGGCAAGAAAAAGTGCTTATTTGAACCATTACATCGGAGATTGCCAACAGTGTGAGAGCATGCTTTGTTTGCCAGTGCATCAGCTGTTTTTTTGAGGGAACGAAGGACATGGTAAAATCGATTGTCTTTCATCTGCTGGTCAAGAGATTGGAAATGCCCTATGATTTATTGTAGATTCAAATTAAGTGCTTGTCTGTTGCTTACCATCAGGCTTATAACAATGGCAGAATCTCCAATTATTGTAGCTGTATTTATACCAAGTCTTTGAAGCTGGAGCAAACCTTGGAAGAGGGCGAGAGCTTCTGCTCTGTTATTGGAAACAAAGCCCAATCCCCATTCAAATTGTGTTAACACATCACCATTACCATTGCAAATGATACCTCGAGCCCCAGCCGTTCCTGGGTTGGACTTGGAGGCACCATCGAAGAAGAGATAGTGGGTATTGATGTTCCTAAGCCACCGTGCAAATTCTTCTTCTTTCATCCTGAGATTCCAACTGTACCTGGATTTGGCTCTGTTACTAGGGTTGCTTCTGATTTGAGCTATGTTTCTTCTATCTAGTAGATGTCCTATGTAATTCCTTTCTTCAACATGAAGATCCAGGATGTTCAATTTCCCTTGACGTTTTGTGGACAGAGCTTCCAAATTGAGGCTCCAAGCTTTGTTATAGAGCTTTCTGACGTTGGTTTCTTTACCTTTCAAGATCATACAGTTTCTTGCCAACCAGATGTTCCATAGGAGGGTGCAGGGAAAGGCATTTCAAACCCTTCGAGCGATGTTGGTTGTTTTTTTCCCCACGGGTAATTTTGTTTCCATATGTTCAGCGCTTCAGATATGCTAGTGCCAGGCGCCCAAGGGATATTGTGGCTCCGAAAAGCTTCCATCCAACAAGCTGAGGCAAATGGAAAGTCTATGAATAGGTGTTGACTTGTCTCTTCTTCCGATTGACAGTTTGGGCAGTGAGAAGGCCCATTAAAACCTCACTTTTTGAGGTTCTCAGATGTGAGGGTTTTCCCTCTTAGAAGGGTCCATAGGAAGAATTTAATTTTTGGAAGAGATTCTGCTTTCCAAACAAGTCTCCATTGCACCCAAATAGCCATGGGAAACTCGATGTTGCAGATCTGATAATAAGCAGCCTTAATAGTATAGATTGTACCTGAAGGGTCCCATCAAAAATCATCAGCAAGGTAGCGTTTGGAGGGTGCTATACCATGGAGATAGTCTTGCAATTTGTTGAGGCTGGTTCTTATATCTGCAGGTATGTGTGGGAAGGTCCATCCTGTCCAAGCATGAGAGTGGGCATCCCATTGAGAGATCTGATCCAGAGTTTGTATCCCTGTGATGTTGAAAAAAGATAGAATCTGCTGAGTACCAAGCCATTGACTTATGGGATGTTGCCCCATTATTTTATCGACCCCTATTCTTATTTGACTGCCACCTTTGGGCACTTTGGAAGTGTTTTGTTCAAGAAATGGTATAGCATTCTTACACATCCTCCAGATTTTTGAGCACGCTCTGTTAGGCAGCTCATGTTCCAAATGCTGGTGTCTTGGGAAGCTGAGATATTTTTTTTCCAAAACTATCTTCCACCAAGCATTCTTGCCAGATATGAGTCTCCAAACTAGTTTTCCAGCAAATGCAAGGTTAAGGAGTTTAGAGGGTCTGATTCCAAGTCCTCCTTTTTCAAATGGCTGAGTGACCTGCTTCCAGCTTACCAAGTTGTATTTTTTTTTTTCTGTTCTCCCACCTTGCCAAAGAAAATGACGTAGAAGAGCATCCATTTTATTATGAAAGTTGGCAGGGGCTTGTATGAGAGTAAAAAAATACAAGGGCAGGGAGGAGAGGCCTGATTTAAGAAGAATTAGACGCCCTGCTGGGTTAAGCCAGGATGTGCCCCATTGTTGTATCTTCCTTTTCATCTTGTCAATGATAACTTCCTAGGCTGCTGCTTTTAGGTTTCCGGCACTCATAGGCATGCCCAAATAAGTAAAATTCTCCCAGTCCAGCTTACATGGAACTCCAAAGATATTAGCAATCCTGTGGAGAATTTGTGCCGAAGCGTTCCACCCATATATACAGCTCTTATGATGATTTATCAGTCTTCCGGAATAGCTCATGTATTTGTCTAGGAGGGCTTTGAAACGGCTGGCTATGATATTCGAAGCTCCCCCCATTAGTAGAGTATCGTCAGCAAACTGAGAATGATTTATGTTCTTGATTCCATTATCAAATTTGATCCCGGTGATGAGGCCCATACGGCGGTTGAAATCTAGAGCTCTGCTAAATGATTCAGCCATCAAAATAAAGAGATAAGGTGAAAGGGGGCAGCCTTGTCTTAGTCCACGAGTAGATTGGAATGATGGTCCAGGTCTACCATTAATAAGAGGGGAGATCCAAGGTCCAGTGATGCAGGCTTTAATAAGGCTGATGAAGGATGTAGAAAATCCCATTTTTTCAAGCACAGCAAGTAGGAAGGAGTGCCTGACACGATCAAAAGCATTGGCTGAGTCTAACTTTAAGATGAAGCCTTTCTCATTTCTAGCTTGACTAGAGTGAATAGCTTCTTGGACAAGAAGGATGGAGTCTGATATTTGCTATCAGCTTTGTATTTAATAGATCTAGTTACAGACTTATATCGCAGAGATCATATCTACTAACTACCTTCACATTCACGTGTAACACCGATCTATCAGTACAACAACTATAATCAACGAGATCATAGATTTAATAACATGAACAAGGATATTCTCGCGGCTATAAAACACATTTATTCGCGAGGTTCGCTAATCGGTTATAGTCCACGATTACCGAGTTACTATCGGTCATAGATCAAATCAGCACCGCCGCCTCGGCCAATATCACAAGTAATATCATAAATGCACAAATAATGATCACAAGAATGCTTTGTATTATAACAAATACGAATCTATAGTAACAACCATATATCCAACGAGTTCGCATCAACAATAATGAAAACTCGAGATAACGCAGAGATACTCTAACTAGATTCGCATTTATTAGCATACAAAACCCAATACAATCCAACACGGCCCACCTTTTGACCATTAGGGTCTGCACACAGTGGGAGCGAGGATCTTCATGCACACAACCCGGCGGGAGTCCATATCCTAGCAACCCAAACGAATCAACAATTGTCAATATCATCAATCTCTATTCTTTCCTACTTATGACTCAAAAGGTTCATCTATTTATATCGATTTGCTTTATGCATCAATGGTCCATAAATCATGTTTTTGCGGACTCTTGGTCTACCCATAACAAACCCTCTAAAATGCATTAGGGGCTTTGACCCCGCAACAAACACCCTGCGTTAAGTAATTAAGACCAAAATATACAAAACTTATACAAAAAAATTGCGGCTTTTAGGGGACCTTGTTCCGGCGGTCCCCAAACACCCAATCTTGTGACTCATCCCGAGTCACTGAGATGGTGGGTTCTCCACCTGTGCTTGCAACAATTTTATCACCTTGGCTAATGGAGGCGGCACGCCTTCCTCTCGTAAGCGGAATTCTATGCGGTGTGCGACCAAATTTTCGAAAATCGGGCCTTGTCGTGGCGGTGACACTCTCCAGTTCTGGTTCAAGCTGTGGCAACGACATCCACATCTTATGAAAGCTTGAGGCCTCGGTAGCCCAAGGCTTGAGCGGCGGTTTGCGGGGGGCATTCTTCTTTTGCGAAGTTCATCAATATCAACTTGGAGGGCGTGACTAGTGCATAGGTTTGTGTCCAAGCTGATGAGCGGGGAACTAAAGTGGGCATGGTAGCTTCTAATGTCTCGAACTCTTCTTCTTTCTACCGCGAGGTCCTGGTTGATGCTACGTAGGATCGGGTCACCTTCGGACCTTGGTCCATAGGCATGGCCATTTTCTAATAATTGGGCCCCATGTGCAATTTTCCCTATAATGGTGTTCGTAGCCTCGGTGACCAACACGGGGCGGACTCGTACCTCTCCGGAGGTGTTTTGAGGGCTACAACTTATACAGGTGGCGATCCACTACTCCATTCGTGCATGGACTACTTGAACTACTCATGGGAGGCCTTTAATGTCACAACGACCAACCTTTCAACCTTCGCACGAGGGGTGGATGTGGCCGGGATCTCTGTGGTAACATCTACGCAAAGTTGGTGAATCACGTTTCGAGTTCGTGTGCTTCGTGGTGGTCTACAATGTATCTATCTTCATACGCAAGCGCCGGGTGTCGACCTATATTGTGTCGGCCAATGACTTTTCTTTGCTCCTTTAAGGCTACCCATACGTACTCCGTAACGAATGATCGCATCCATGATTTTTTTCGAGTCTACATCGATCGATGCTGTTGTCTCGTCACGTGTCATCTGCGGGAATGTTGCTTCTTGCGGGGCGTTTTGACGAGTTCGTTGGTTCGCTTCGTCTTAGTGGGGGAGCGAGTTCTCCTACATTCGAGTCCTTCAATTCCTAGGGTTGGTTGCGAATCTGCACGAGTCTTTGCCTCGACGTCCTTCTCAAAGATGCCTTGCATTGCGCATCCTTGTGGCTTCGCGGTAATGTCTTGTACGGTACTCTTGGTCACACCTGCGGTATCCATGATGACGACGAGAGGGTGACTTTTGATGTGTTGGTCCCTTCAACGCCCTTCGTGCCCGATTTTAAGCTAATCTTCCGGTTAGGAGGGCCGAGACGCAATGGCGTTGTGATTTCTTGCATCCGCCACCATATAGGGGAGCGAAGTCCATGTTTTATCCTTGTGTGCTTTGATGCAGACGTTGTGCATAGTGATCTAAAATGTTGTAATTTCCTTGTGTCTGTCATACACGGCAAGGGACAACCATGGTCGGGGGTTAATGGCTACGGCCAAGCAACTGCGAAGAGGACCCGGAAAACTTGGTTGTCCTCGGGGAATCTTTGCGGGTCATAGAATCCCACAAGTGTGCATAGCGAGCCACTTCGCACATGTGGGGTAAGTTCGGGGAAGCACGGCTCATAGGGGGCTTCCTAGGAAGCCAACGCTATGAAAAGAGACGATAACCATGAATAACAAGGCATGCCTTGCTCCTGAGACTCGTGAACATTAGTCGAGAAACTCATCACACAAAGCGGGCAGTTAAAAAACATACCCCTTTCACGCATTGGCTTGCTAACTAAATTACATAGGGTACAGGACGGAAGCGAGTCCTAACATTTTCTCATCATTTTGCACACCAACAACATTGTGCCCCGGCGGCGTGCCTTGGTTGCGGTAGACTTGATTATAAAAGCTTGAGTATTGCACTCCAAAAGGTAGGTCTTACGCACATACTCGGCCATTTCCGCCTCATAATTTTTACCCATGCGCTCTAGAAGGGTTGGGGCATTGCATGGGAAGGCCGGTAATTTGTGCACCGATGCGACGTCGATGGGGATCTTGTCTGGATCCATAGAAGCCATCATGAATTAGGGAAAGCAAGCGCTCAAGCTAGTCGATTACTTGTCACGTTGTAGTGACCGAAGTGAGGAGCATCCTTAGCAAGTTTAGGAACCCGGACCGGCCAATCCACGCACCCGGTGTTGAGAACAATTTCGATCCCATTGTCTTCTGAATCGTGTCAAGGTATAATTCGGGCGCCGGCTCGAGAGAGCCTCCGGAGCGGCCAAGTCATGATCGTCAAATTTGATCTCATGCGGCTTTCCAACGGGGGTCTCCAATGATAGGGACTTCTCCCGGGGTCAACGGCGTACGCAAATAAGTGATCGGTGTCGAGCTTCTTTGGCATGCGTGTCGAGGTTATGCACGGTCGAATGAAGGGTAACCGATTGATTGGTCGTGGGCGGCCCTCCTCCTCGCGACGCTCGTGCCGGGAGTGCGCCTTGGGGGATGTTACATTCCATAGGGATGCACAAGGTTTCCACTTAAACCATTTCGCGGGTTTCGAGGGTTTCCGAGGTCTTATGCTTTTTCCCCTTTACCTTCTTTGTGTGGCCAAGAGTGGAAAACTTCTTCCACCTCGGACTCAGTACCACTTCCTCAATGCCTGTTACTTGCTAAGATTACGCTCAGGGGTTCGGTAAGATTCGTAGCGATCATCCGTGAAAAGACAAACTCAAGGTTGCTATTTGTCCAGGGAAGCGAGTTGCTCGAACGAAAAGACCCTAGAGGCACGAAATTCTTACGACACAAATTCATCCATGACAAATATGCCAAGTACAAGATATTCAAGCGATACGGAGACCCTTGTCTTGCTCTAACCCACCTATTTTATAGCTTTGGCGATCACCCAACGGTAGGGTAGACTTCTGGAACTTACCATCAAGTAAACGGTAAAAAATCTTCAAAAATCGCCTCATTAAATGTCGATCGTCCATCCCATCCAATGGTAATTTTTTCTTTTTTACCGGGATTTGACTATTCCAACAACTAGTTTTCACATAACTGATTTGTGCTCGGGGCGTACCCCTGCACTCCCGGCGCACTCGCTGCGGCTTGAGCTTATTCCTTCCAAATGTAATTCTGTGTTGCCATAGCCCGGCCCGCAAGATTTTTTGTGCGCCGGATTTTCTTTTTTCACGTAGTGACCTCTGCTATGCCTTCATGAGCGTCTGCCACGATAGCATGCCTTTCGTTCTCCCGGAAAGTATACGCACAACACTTCACCGGTGGCTAGTTTATATAAAAAAGGACTTGCGATAATGGTAAAATCCGCTAGCCTAGGTAACCAACTCATATTTTTTCATAGCAAACATTCTACGGATGACATACTTGTAGTTGGGCCGAATGATATCGATGAAGTGTGCATCAACGACCCTAATGGCGAACACACGCATCGAAATCCTTCCCTCAAGTTAGTGGGTTCCACACGTCTCCAAGTCGGGACCGGTGATTCGGCCCATCATTTAGCTTCGGCCGACTTGACCATGATTTCAAAATCATATTCTGAGAAACATCAACGACCACGGCAAAGTTTCAATACGAGCTTATTCACCGGGGACTTTCGTAGGAATCATTTGTAAACATATTAAAGTGTCTTGCCAACATATAGTGCCAATACTTATGTATTGCATGGACCGAGTCCAACCCTTCCTTCTTCGTGGTGGCATAATTTTTCTTCCAACTCAAGAGTTCATGACTAGAAAATGTGGTATTTGGGTGATCGATGTCTCCGAGCGCCGAGGGCCGCATAGGTTTGTTCCCGGGGAAATCACAGATGCGTCAACATGTACATGACATTCCTTCGCCCCATTGGGACAATTCGGAATAGGTGTAGATACCATCCCTTCCGGATTAGTTCAAAGATCTTCGCACTCGTCATCCCAAAGAATGAAACATCTTTCTTAAGTAGTGTGTCCAAAGGTGTGGTGGTCGATCGTATCCTGGAATGAATCTTCTGTGGTAGCCCATATGTCCAAGGATCGAATGCATCTGTTACGATGCTTGAGGGCGCATCCATAATTACGTAGTGGAGGTCACGCAGCGCGCGCTCCCCCTCTAACTCGGGAATAGAGACATTACGCGAATCATCATCGCACTCTTTTATACTACCAAAGTCATCAAACTAGGGCGGTTCTCTTACCTGCGAAGATATGCAATGGAAGTCCTTATAATTCAGAGCGGCACGGTGCGAGAGACATCATGCGGTGATATTTCCAATTTTCCATTTCCTCGTCGGGTCCCGAAACGTCGTTATCTCACTTTCCCGGCCAAAGCATACCATCGGTAGTAGGATTGACCGAGTCTTTGTCCCTGGATTGGCTTATAGATGTGATCCACCTCTTCTTCCTCACACATTGACTGTACCTCTCCTTTGCGGGATCTAGTGGTACTATCACGAGTGTTCCTTCACTTTCAAATACCATGCTCCTCTTTTAAGTTGATAATACCACCCATATCTATGGCCCTGGTCCAAATCTGGGAGCGCGGGATAGGGATGCATCTTCTACAATGCGGAATGACCTCAAAATCAGCCGGAACTTTGACCCTGCTATGTGTACCACGATCTTTGATAACCTTCCTAAAGGTATGATCTTTTGTTTATTAGCCATGCGCGATTTGGATAGTGGACCATTCCAACTTAGGTTCTCCCATTCGTTGCTAGGTACGGAATAACACAGTCCATCTCATAGTCACCAATCTCGTGGTTAACCGCATCTACGGTTCATCTCTTATGCTTATAGAGTTTGTGTACATCCTTAATTTCCATATATGGGGTTGTCTTTTCTGCATAGCTATCTATCAAAGCTTGGAGGTTTTCTACGGCCCTTTGGTTGCGCGACGGCTTCATACATACTGCAAGAATGGTTTGACCTCATCATCTGCCTTGAGGTTCGCGGGGGCCTGAGGAGTAGGTGCCTCAACCTTAGATAAGTCTTGGCGAAATTTCTGCGACAAAGGTTTCTTTTTCTTCACCTTAAGTCCAAACCTTCTTCTTTAATAGTCGCTTTTCGAGATGAGAGGCTCCGCCTCCTTTTTCCCCAACTACTCCGGTGGTCATCATCACTTTGTGATAACATTAACACTTGGCCCCTCATCTCGAGGTTACTTGCCTTGTCCTTTGTACATTCTCGTGGGTGTCTATGCTTCTCCGCATTTTGTCCATCGGAAATTGGGCAATCTTCGATCACATGATCTGTTGTCTCACAGTGTCTGCAAGATTGTCTTGCGGGGTTTATGCGATCCCTTGCGAAGTTCCCTATTTCTCCACAATTATAGCAAACCAATTGTCCTCTCCCCCTACTGCCTTCCACCTCGGCCCCCTCCCCCTGCCCTGGTTGGAGAACCACATGCAGGGGGATCTTGGTGATGACGGATCCGCACATGCCTATACATACTTCCTCAATCTATCATTATATCATACGTTCGGCGAGTTCTTTTCTCATGGCCTACGGATGCGAAGAGCACACTTTCGTGTTGCTTTATTTGCGGGATATATGTGGTAAGGCGGGGGCGGTGGATTTGGTGTCGTGCGACCCGGCAACACGACGATCATTGCATCAAAGCAGAAGTAGGTCTGCAACTTCCATGGGTCATAATGGTGGGTCCCCAGCCCGTATGTAGTCTACGCTAGCAAAGGACGGGTATCAGCAGGTGTGTCCATTCACCCTCCATCGTATGCACCATCTTTCGGGGGCTAGCCTGTTCCTCGCTCCTTCTATGATTTTGGATCTCGAAATGCATTGCTTCCTAGTGGCCATGTATCTGTTGTACTCCTAACTAGGTATCATCCCTTGGTGCGGCTTCTAGCTTCATTGCAATTTCTAAGGCCTTTTCCTCTTGTGTTTCGATGGCTTGATGTCCCATTGGCACGTGCGGTGGGAGCGGCATAGTAATGAACCACTCGGTGTGTTGCTTGTCATCGTATAAAAATCCTCCTTCCTCTAATTAACTTCTTTATTTGTTGGTTAGCCTCCCATACGGACTCGGACGGTCCTTGCTTAATCCTTCGGATCGTTCACTATGCGAGTAGGACTTGGGATTTTTGGTATTTGTTGTTTCAAGAATTCTTAATTTATTCAATGGTTGCATTTGCATGATGGTTGATGTACCCCATATACCGGTCCAAGGCCCTTCCTTCAAAGGCAAGGGATAGGCACACGCCCTTTTCATCACATCACTAGCTACGTTTTGCGCGGTCCATACCGATCTTACCATGAGCCAAAATGGATCCATGTCTTCATCTCTCCTACACCCTTGAAGGTGGGTAGCTTCTGTGCGAAGCCATATCGTCTTCGGTGGTGGAGGCGATTAGTTCACTTACCCCTATGGGGGTTCGGCAGTGGGGGTAGACGGAGAGATATGCGCGACAAAATTTCTCAACTGGACTATAGAAAGATCGATCCCCTTCTTGATTGGTTTTGTAGTATTTATTGCGCGTTGTACCCTCACTTTGATTGGAGCTCATTCCTCTTTATGACTACACGGATACTCTTTTCGCACAATAATATTTTAATCGGTAATGACGGAGTTTTTCGGAAACTTACCCGAAAACCCTTGAAGAATATTTGTTCCTCCTCAAAGTAGGACACAACTTGATCAATTGCAAATTCTATCACAAACCCTCCTATCCTACTTTGTCCACCCAATGATCTACCATGCGAATGATGGTGTTATCGAGTCTTTTTCTAAGCTGTTGAATCGAGGGTTTAGGGTCCAGCATGATGTTCGTCCTTCCAACATACGGAACTCTACGAGCCTTGAAAGCCACTCCTGAAGCTTAGTTTCAAATGTCACAAAGAAAATCTCATAGATCTCTACGACGAAACGTACTTATTATTCCACTTTTCTGTTGTCAACCTTGTGTTGCGATTCTCTTTTATACGTTATTTGAATTTTTTTCAAACCACTCCTCAATTTCTTTCTTCTTAGGTTTCTAATATTCTCTTGGCATTACTAGATCTCTCTCAAAATTCTCACGAATGCGCTTAGCGGAACCATTTGTTGGTTCGAGGGTCTGGCCCGGGTTCGAGCGATTGAGTTTGCCAGCAAACCTCTATACTACGGCCCTTTCGGTAGTGACTTGCTTGCACAAGCCAGAAGTCACCCAAGCGATATGGGAGGGTGCTAGAACCAAGTTTTAGCACCTAGAGAGAGTAGGTAAGTCAAGCATAGTTGTGTTCCCGGCTTATGAAGCTTTGTATTTAACGAGATCTGGTCCTGAGACTTATATCGTAGATCTCATATCTACTAACTACCTTCACATTCATGTGTGTAACAACGATCTATCGGCACAACAACTATAATCAACAGATCATAGATTCACATAACAGAAAAAGTATATTCTCACGGCTATAAAAATAGATCTATTTGTGAGTTCGCTAATCGGTTATAGTCCCATGATTGCAGTTTACTATCAGTCATAGATCAAATCAACACCTTCGCCTTAGCAATATCACAAGTAATATCATAAATGCACAAACAATAGATCACGGGAATACTCTATATTATAACAAAACAGGATCTATAGCAATAACGGATAACCAACCATAGATCCAACGATTTCGCATCAACAATAATACATAAACTCGAGATAACGCGAGAGATACTCTAACCGAGATTCGCACATATTAGCATCCAAAACCCAATACAATCCAACATCCTGCACACACGACCAACGGGGTCCACACATAGCAAGATGAGGATCTCCATGCACACGGCCGGCGGGGGTCCATACCTAGCAACCCAAACAAATCTAACAATTTGAAACTATCATCGATCTCTATTCTTTCCTACTTGTGACTCAAAAAGGTTCATCTATTTATCTCAAATTTAGCCTATGCATCCAATGGTCCGCAAGCGCGGGTTGCGGCTCTTGGTCTACCCTTGACCCGCTATAATGCATTAGGGGCTTTGACCCACCCCAATACCTACACGTTAGACTATTTAAGACCAAAATATACAAAACTTATACAAAATCGCGACACCAGGGACCTGTTCCAAGAATACCTAAATGGATCCTTACTTCTTCCTTGATCTAGTGTACTGCATGGGTGATATGCACACACACTCTTGGTAGAGACCTCCTTAGTAGTTGATTTTTCCAGATTTTCCGGCCCACTCTTCAAAATATGATGCCCATGAGCCAGTGTTGATCCAAATTAACATCCCATTTGTAGTTGGGTTTACATATTCTTATCTTCATAGTGAGTTTGTAGATATCCTCCAATGCCTCTCCATCTTGTCTCTTCTCAAATGGGTTACACGCACTAGACTCCTTCACTTGGATCTAGTGGTCTTATCACTCGGACATCCCTCGATTTGAAATTCAATGCCTTTTCTTTAGATAAATGATCACTTTGTTGTAAAAGGACTACTTGATCCCCTACTTAGGTGTTGGATAAGGATCGGTATCATAAACAATCTCAATAAATCTAAAATCATCCATGTGTTTGGCCCCCATCAATATCTACCTCCACATTTGACAACCTTCCAATAGGAAATATTCTATATTGATTCACAAATCTAAGTTGGATAGGAGACCAAGTTAACTTGGGTCTCCCCATCATCTCCCAAGTTTTCTTAAGTAAGATTTTGGCTTTTGAGCCTAAATCGAGAATAATGTTATCCATTTCATAAGATCTATTTGTGCACCAAACTTTGAATTCTTTTATGGTTCTCCTCTTTCATGTGACTTGGTTGATTATGCACCTAGGTATACGTGTTGCTTCCTTCTTTGGTTCCTTTACGCATTGGTCAATCATCTTGCACAACTTATGTAGGGCCCCATCATCTTGCATAAAATCCAAACAACTCTTCAAAAATTTCCCAAATCAATTTATCCCCTCCTTACGAACCCTTTTCAATCATTTTTTTTCATAGATCTTAGTCATATCATATACAAGACTATCCTCGAGGGAAATCTAGTCAATTGTAATCAAATCTGCGCATGCCTATTTATAGGTGTCTTTCTCCTACGAGGATCCAAACTTTGGGGGTGGGTACGCGGCCTTCCTCACCCATTGCTAACTAGTGTTGGCATGTTTAGCGAGTGTTTACACTACCCTTGGTCCTCACGTGTCACAACCTTTACCTTCGATTGGTCCTTGCGCGGTTCTATCGTCACTTTTTTGGGTTTTTCCCCTTCTTCTATTGTATTTTCGCAAGCGGTGGCGGGTCCTTTTGCATGATCTAAAGCTTGATAAACTGTCTATATCCAAGCATGGAATAGGACATTCTCTAGTGATATGTCCAAATTTTCCATAGGTGTAACAAACAATTAGCCCTCTTCCTTTTTACCAAAACTCCTCGTCCTCGTCCAAGTCCAACAAATACTCTAGGTCCCCTTCCCATGGCACCTTGACCTTTGCTAGGTTGATTGTAGTTTTATGCCATGCCATCTTGACCCTTCTACACCCCTCGTATCCAAGGTGTGATCATGCATCAGCTCTAAGACCTAAAATGGTGGATGGCATGGCCAATAGACTTACATAAGTCACAAAACAAAGTTCTAGTAGAATTCTCATACTTTTTTGCATCATCGAGAAAGTTGTGGGTGTTTGACCCCACACTCTACAAATCTCGCACCATAAACCTATTCCTTGTGACCTCGGGTTAGTTGCATTGATTTCCATATAATCATTTAGCACAAGATATTCATTTCTATGGTGTCCTTCTATGTGACATATTGTGCACCAAACCTATGTGTCCTATCCTTTCCCCTTCGCCAAATCTTACCCACTGCAAATATACCATCGTCGTAACTGTTGTGACTTATTATAAGATATACCATAATTGTCTCTCACTAATGCAACTCTTGGAGAGGATTCCAAATTTAGTGCTCTCCGGGGCTTCTAACTAAGTTTGGATATCCCATTGGGTTAACGGTACGAATATGGGCAACGCTCTTGCAATAAACCACTATTTGTGTTTTTTGCATCAAGGATCTCAAATGCCAACTTACCCAATAGCACTTTAAATTGTTGTTCCTAATCCCAAATGGACTCATCTGGTTTCTTCTTAATCTCCTTCAACTCATTCATGCACTATAAGAGCGGACTTAGTTACACCAAAACTCCTTCAACATCGCTTGCTTAATATCTTACAATGGCATCGACTATGCGAGCCAAAGCATTACTCTTATACTTCATGTAGTAAGCCAATGTGTGGTCCATAAAGGTAGTCCGGAACTATACAATCTTATCATTTTCATCCTACACATTATTAGCATCCCAAAATAAATTACATACGAACACATGTTTCTTAGGATATTCATTCCCAACAACGTTTGTGAAAAAATGACAACTTGAGGGAATTTTCCATTATTCTCTATCTACCAACTCTTGAATGTTCCTCTAGGTATAACTACTATCTATTATGATCTACGCCCTCATATCTGACTAGTCGACTCCTAAATACTAAGTTGACTCCCTCCACTTCCTTGACTAAATACAATATACAACACGCTACTACGAGAACTTCTTTGTTGTGACAATAGGTGTGTGCGGTCGGGTGGGTTCGGGAGTCGAACATACTTTGAGTAGGATCCTCGAAATGCATGGTATTTTTCACTCTCAATGAGCTACAAATATTCCCCTTCCTCTCCTTATATGCGCGGTATGCCCATAAACGCAGTTTGGACTTCTCCAATCTCCACTACTCCTCTTCTGGCCTACTCTTACCACCTCCTTATATGGAATTCTATCAACTATAGGTACGGAAGTCCCTTACCTCTCTCCTCTAAGGCTACCTCCTCGGAACCTCCGAAGCCACTACATAGAACTCCTTCCTCCAACTCCATCATATTTCACTTTTCTAGTGTTATTTCAATAAGGCGCGTGTTGGCGTTCCCTTTCTGCATCTCGATAATGGATATTTTTCACCTCCTTCATCCTTTGTTTTATTCTCCTCTTTCATCTCGGTCGAGACCTCCTCGGTTTACTCCCCATCCATTCCCCAACTCACCCCTAAGCACACAAGGGGGATTAGCCTCTCATAGCATCGGATTCCATCTTCAACACACCTTTGTTATACAACATCATTTTCACAAACATCGACGATGCTCGAATAAACCATCCACGTGGTCCTCGAAAAATTTTCATTCAACGGCTCTATATGAGATGATAGATTTAATGGAAAACTCGGTGATATATCCTCCAATGACACTCTCAAACTAAAAATCAACGACTTGAGTAATTTTGATTATCTATAATTGAATTCTTTGAAGTCAATCGGAAGTCCAATCTACGGAATCTCAATATCCTATGTCTATTACGATCGTTAAGCCTTCAAATCCACCCTCCAAACAGCAACTGAAATTCACAAAAATAATATTTTGTAGATATTCTATAAACATGTACCTCTCGATCATTTTTAAAATTTAATCTAGTGATTCTCAATTTCACCGGCCACAAATTCATTCGACTTGGTTTCGAACCATGTTAGCCTCCCTCTCACATTAAAAACAATTACAAGTCCAAAATAATTAAATTAATTAAAGTTGGATTTAATTCCTACTTTTCTAGATTGGGTTTGTTCCTCATAGATAGGAACCCGAGTTTAGGTCTAGTTGGTTGAGATTCTCTCCAACTAATTAGGCTCTAAATTCTTGTATGGTTGAGATATTAGCTCAACAAAAGTGTCCAAGATAGACACACTATCTTGAGACAAATATCCTCTTGTATTTATATTTTCATTATATACATTATTTGAATAATGAATGAGAGAGGAATACATTGAGGCTGCGAGGCCTTTTCCACCATGTCTATGTTGTTTATGTCTCTGCAGTGTTTTTAGGTGTATTTGTTTGATTGTATACATGTGGTATCATAGAAAGCTTTGTGAGGTTGAAGTTAAAGTTTCATTGCTGGTGGAGAGAAAGCATGTGGATCTGGAAACTAAAAATCCTATGGGAAATCGTTGGAGTTTTTGTGCACCTTTGAATGCCGATGTTAAACAAAATCACTTGATTTTGTGTGTGTTGGGTTGTAGCTCATGTTGAAAATCACCGTATCTTTGTATTCCTCCATGCAAGGAGAAATATCAACATTTGTTGCGTTTTTATTTCTTAAAATACATTGGAATTTCTATTTGTGGAGGATGTTGGTAACTTTGTCTTCCTTGCTGCTGCATTTCTTTGCGCCTTTCAAAATTTCTTGATCGGTCAAAGTTTCATGATCAAATTGATAATAAATTTTCAGGAGCAGCGCAAAGCTTAATCTCCAACATTAATATCTGAGTTGGAAATTTCGGTAATCTAAAGTTTGTTTGGAAAACTCAAGAATCGTTTCCTGCAGATCGAATTACCCTTAAGAGGTGGAGCCATCCGCTGAAATAGTTGATTCTATATTTTAGAAGGAATTTCCAAATAACATTAATCATTTTATGTGGATCCAAGTTATTTGTTTGAAGGTTTCATTGTATACTTTGAGAGGTTGATTCCTGTAGGTGGAATTTTTAAATTAGAGGCATTCATTTTCAAGGTTTAGTTGGTGATGAAGAATATTGAAGGATCCGAATATATATTTGTTGGTTGTTGGATTATTGTCATAAGGCAGATTTATTTTCATCCTCTCACCTAACTAATTATAGGGATCAAAATAATTATTTAATGAAGGCAGATTTCTATTGTGTTGCAATCAAATCACTACCTCAAGTAGAAATTGTGAAAATCGAATCACTACCTGAAGTAGAAATTGTGCCAAAATCTAGATGTATTGTGCATCAGTTGATGTCAATTTCTCATCCAAGTTTGTTTGAGCTTCTAAGAAATATTTGCAGAGAATGTATCATAGTTGGTGTCAATATCAGACTCATATTTACAGCACAAGGCTTTAGTGTGCAGGCATTGCATCACGGTTCCCAGTTTGGCTGTTGTGACGTAACCATCACGGTCAGTGTCGAAGAGGCTGAACATCTCTCACATTGGAGTTGTCTGCTCCTCACTCAAATATTTCCTCATTTCCAAAGATTCTTATGACTGTTAAAAACACCATTTTGTCACTGCCGCATTCCAAAACACATTGTTGTGATCGGGTTTTGCAACCCAATACTCTCTTTGATTCAGTAATTCCACAACCCCATCTGCATTTGACCTTGGGTATCTGTAACATGGGGCAGGGTGAAGGAATTGAGTAAGGGCCTTCTGAGGTTGAATCTGATGGGGGTTTATCATAGTGTTGTGCTCACGAGAAAATCTCTTGGGGTAGCACCTGCACATGTGTGAGATAAATACATTGAAGTCGAAGGAGGAAGAAGCTAGCAGAGCATAAGTGCGCTATCATGAGACAGTGTGAGCCAGAGGACCATTTTCACGAGCTTCTTATCCCCTCGAATCTCAAATCTGAGATGCCTACCACTGCAGCCAAAAAAGCATAGGAGGAAGTAGGAAAGAAAAGAAAGAAGACCAGCATTGAAATCACTCCTCCACCAATTTACAAAAAAAAGGAGCCCTTTATAAATGATTTAAAAGTGTGATTTTAAACAATTTATATTCATTCAAGGAAACGTGAAATTCACCTTTTTAAAAGAGAGGCCTTCATGAAGTTATTTTAAATGATGAATTTAAAAAGAAATTAAAATAGATTAAATTTAATGGAGGGATAAGGTGGATTATATATATATATATATATATATATATATATATATATATATAATGGAGAAATAAGGAGTATATTTTGTAATATTTTTGGAGTTATAAGTGTTTTTGGAGTGATAAGTTTATTTATGTTATTTTCCTAATATTCGAGTCATAAGTGATTTATAATATTTGGAGTGATAGAGTGAATTTTGAAGGGAAAGTAATTATTGTAATTTGAAGTAATGTTTTACTTTGAGAGAGTTTGACTCAATGTATATTCGATTTTTGAAGACAATTTTATTCTAGAGTTTGCGAGCATGGGATTCTCATTGCTTGAGAAATTTCATTCACGATGTTGTGAAGTGAAGGTTGATGTGCCTCGATACTTAATAAAGACATTTTTTCGGTGCTTATGTGTCCTAGATATGCCCGAAATTGAATAAGGAGATCTTAGGTACACCATGAGTACATTTTTGATGGCGCATGTTTTTGGATTCATTTTTTATGTCTAGTTTTGACACTATCCTTGTAATATGGTACACATGAAGTACACAACTAATTAAGGAAATGCACGCACATAATAAATTCTCTTCAAGATCGTAATCAAACGAATTACATGCAATCAAGAAGCTACAACACATAAACAAAGTTGTCAACATCGGCATTCAAAGACGATTCTACATCAGATGCAATCAAGTTAATGAATTTGTCATCTACATTAACAATCACATACATCAGCAACATTTGCATCCAATTCAAAAACATTTTAGAAAATGCATTTGCACCATTTTTGTAAGAATCAACTCAACACAAAATTGTAACTTGCAAGTCATAATTTGTAAGTTAACTTATAACTTAAAATCGATTTGAGTTGAGTTGTAAGGGTGCATTCTAGATTGAAACGAAACACCCAAGTTTTTGAGTTGATAAGAGGGTCAAGTGAGTCCCTTTATGTTCAAATAAGTCATCGAATTCATTTGAACTTTGTCATTCAAATCATTGTAAGTGTTTCTATTGGATGCATTTTTCGATAATATTCCACACCCTTATTTTTCAAATAAGCTTAACCAAGTGAAGAGTTCAAGGAAGTGCAAAGTGCAAGTGAACAAGTTCACAACATCAAATTAGCGTGAAACTAATTGAAGCAAGCATCAAGCGGCGAGTTCAACTCTAAATCAAGAAAACATGGCATTCAAGCAACATTCAAATCTACATCAAGCGAGTGTGAGTTCTAGTATTCAATCATTCAAGTAAGCAAAGCAAGTTAGAGAGATAAAGCAAATTCAAAAGCAAGAGAGTGTGATAAATTAAATCAAGTGAGTGTGAGTTAAAGCAAGCAAGTTCCCGAGTTTAAGCAATCTAGCAACAACATCAACAAAGCA
This sequence comes from Pinus albicaulis, assembly GCA_034641835.2. NCBI lineage: Eukaryota > Viridiplantae > Streptophyta > Pinopsida > Pinales > Pinaceae > Pinus > Pinus albicaulis. The sequence goes on from JAXQQM020085019.1 coordinate 19,120, forward strand.
TCCGGTGGGCATCATCAAATTTTCTAGAGGGAAAGCAAAATTGAAATCTTCAAATTCGCCGGTGGAGGCATCATCAACATTTTTTCGGTGGATAGCGATTAGGATGTTGATTGAAGAAAAGAACAAAGAGATATACCTTACTTGACTTAGCATTTGATGGAGTTGTCAAGTAATTTTCATAGATGAATCGGACTTGCGGTTGATTCATGTCTCTTGATTGGAGTTTTTTGACATCTAGATTTGGTGGTTTTTTGGGTGGTTTTTTCTTTGAGGATCAACTCAACAATTTCGACATGAGGACTTGGAAATGGTTCCAAGTTCTTGCTTTAGAATTAGCATTGAGGGGGAATGTTAGCCTTGCTCTCATATTAAAAAAATTATAAGTCCAAAATAATTAAATTAATTAAAGTTGGATTTAATTCTTACTTTTCTAGATTGGGTTTGTTCCTCATAGATAGGAGTCGATTTAGGTCTAGTTGGTTGAGAGATTCTCTCCAACTAGTTAGGCTCCCCTAGATTAGTGTATGGTTGAGATATTTTCTGAACCAAATTGTCCCGAATAGACGCGCTATCTTGAGATAAATATCCTCTTATGTATTTACATTTGTATTATACACATTTTTGAATAATGAATGAGAGAGGAATACGGTGAGGCTCTCGGGCCTTTTTACGTAGTTTTTAACACGAACGAAATATCTACACACGATTCTTATAACAGAAAATAAACAATAGCAAACATAAAACATAAAAAGAAACAGAGATAAACACGGATATTTTCCCCTGGATCCCAAATCGGGACGACCAACTTGATTTTTCATTATATTCCTTTTAGTGTTACAACACATATATATATACATGCGGAGCATACATAAACGATCCATTAACCCTGGATTAGAACATAGCAGAAAGTAGTTCCCTTGACGGATCTACAAAAATACCGGGGGCAGAAAACCATCGAACCCCCAAAACCATGTGCAAAACCATGCACAAAACCATGGGCGGATCCACTTTATGAAGGTGAGTCACTTTAAAAAACAAATTTTGGCGGGGCGGCTCTGCCCGGCCCCAACGGTGGGGAGGCTTGCTTCGCCCCTCGTGACCCCCCGGCTCCGCTAGACGCAACATACGGCGCGCGGGGCTAATCGTGGAAAGGGCTAACACATACCCAACATTCTCCCACTTGTTGTTTTTCTTTCCACGGGGGGCCACGGGGAGAGCTTAGTCATTTGGCCAATTCTTCAACACCCATTGTTTCTCTACACCAAGAGAACACGAGTGCTCCACGAGACTTCGTCGATACATGCAACATTCTTCAAAGTGTCCACCTTTACCGGCCAACACCCTTTTAGCCTCAACCATATCTCTAACAAAGTGATATTGAACATCAATGTGCTTTGTCTTTGAATGATAAAAGCGGGGTTCTTAGCCAAGAAAATTGCACTTTGGCCTATCACGGTCTATCCTTATAGCTTCTTGTACCAACCCCATACTTGAACACAATCTCTACAACCAAAGCTGGCTTCCTTGCTTGCCGCGGTGGGTACACTGTGATACCTCTTGTAGTTGAAAGCGCCACTACGAGCTGTCTTTTACTCATCCAATTGTTGCACCTCCAAATAGGCTAAACACATACCCACTTGTAGATCTTCTTTGGTCCCGGATCTCCCGGCCAGTCTGCATCAACAAAACCACGGATGTCCAACATTCTTTCCAATCTGGTCTTCCCTGGTAGCACAAGCCATAATCAACAGTGCCACGTAAATATCGAAAACCCGCTTCAACTGTTGTCCAATGCTCCTTCCCTGGGTTTGACATAAACACAACCAATACTCCCAACTGCATGTACGATATCTGGTCTAGTACATACCATTGCATACATCGGGCTACGGACTATTGCATACATCGGAATAATGAATGAGAGAGGAATACGGTGGGGCTCTCGGACGCTTTTTACGCGGGTTTTAACCACGAACGGAAATATCTACACACGATTCTTATAACGAGAAAATAAACAATAGCGAGAGCATAAAACATAAAACGAGATAAACACGAGATTTTCCCCTGGATCCCAAATCGGGACGACCAACTTGATTTTTTCATTATATTCCTTTTAGTGTTACAACACATATATATATGTGGAGCATACATAAACCCCAATCCATTAACCACCAGTTAGAACATAACGCATCAGTTCCCTTGGCTTAGGATCTACAAAAATACCGGGGGCAGAAAACCATCGAACCCCAAAACCATGTGAGAGAAACCATGCACAAAAACCATGGGCGGATCCGCCTATGAGTGAGTCAACACAAAAAACAAATTTGCAGCCGCGGCGCCGGACCCCAACGGTGGGGATTGTAGCCCCTCGTGACCCCCGAGTCGCCGACGCAACATACGGCGCGTGGGGCTAATCGTGGAAGGAATATAACACATACCCAACATTTTCGCCATGTGTATATTTTGTTTATGTCTCTAATAATTTAGTGTGTGTTTATTTTGTTTAAATCCTTCAAACCTACTACCAATTTCTTGTTTTGTAGGATTCCACATCCCCTTCACTCTTAAATCTCAATCTCAACAACGAGAACCGGTCGTTGGTGCTTTTTATGATTTCCAACCTAGGTTATTACATCGGATGCACCTAACAAAAATCCTTAACGATATCGGCCTTGCAACAATGCTTGTAGCACGGGGGAGAGTATCACAAGGCACCTAAGGGGGGCTACGAGAACGAGTTTTGCGGTGAGAAAGGGCTAAGGGTTCGGTCTACACCATTTTTCCTCCGCACCTAACTTCCCAATTACAACTCGAGACATTCATGGAAAATTGAGGTAATTGCAACATATCATCATCAACGGAAAATTAAAATAAGGTGTACACTACATATTCCTACAAAATCCTTAACTCGTCCATCCATACATCTGCGGTAAACAACATAGTTACCCGATCAGCGAACTTTCTGGAATTACCCATGGGTAGCAAAAAAATCGTCCAGATTTTGAAAAATGTTCATTCGGAATAAACCTTTTTTTAGCATCTTTTACACTTCAAATTTTCTTATGTATCGAAGTATGAACATTTTTTTTAAATGTTAGTGATTTTCATGCTAATTTTGAAAATTGTTGATGCGGCATCAACAACTTTTTTAGAGGCTTATTTTTTACACTTTAAATTTTCTAATATTAAGTGTGAATAATTTTTTAAATCTTAATTATTTTACCATTTTTTCAAGTTGTTTTATTCATCCTCTTGTTTTTTCGTCCTAAGATGTTTATTTTTTAAGGGTTTTCCAAACATGCGTTTTTTTATTTTTTTTGCGATGTTTTTTTATAATAGAAAATTTTAATTTCCCCTTTTGCAATGTTTTTTATAATGAAAATTTTAATTTCTTTTGCAAAGTTTGATAACATCAATATTTTGAGGTTAGGATTTTTTTATATATTTATATATCATTAATTAATACTTCAATATACATAAATAATTATCACTAAAAAGTAACAATTTTAAACACTCGACAAAAAATACATATTTTGCATATAGATATAATTAAAAAAATATATGTATTTCGGGACCTTTTCACTAAATCGATATGTTAAATAAAATAAAAAAATTATGAAAATTTGAAAAAATAATAAATTTTATGAAATTTTTATAAATTTTATATTCAAAGATGATGACATTTTAAGTTTTTTTTCCAAAAAAAATGATTCACATAAGATTTAAAGTAAAAATAATCAAAAAACAAATGTTATAAAAATAGAACATACAATTTATAAAAAATAAATAAAAATAAAAACATAAAACGTTAAAAAAATACAATTATATATATATATATATATATATATATATATATATATATATAACGACATTAAAACAATATTTTTTAAATTAACCAAAACAAAAACATTATTAAAAATAAATAAATAAATAAAAACATATTAAAAAAAACAAATTAAAAAATCTTTAAAAAAAATTAAAAACTCTTAAAAAAACATAAATAATAATAATAATAATAAAACAATTAAAAATAAAAAACATTTTAAAAAAACTAAACTTATAATAAAAAAAATTGAAACCTTGCGACTTTGGCTTGGGAACCGGGGATGTTGCATTGTGCGGGCAAGTCGATTAGAATCGACTTGCCCACTGGCTCCAAAGTTCCGGTTTTTTTTCCTTTATAAATTTATTTTTTTTAAATGTGTTTTTCTTAATGTTTTTTCAAATTCAAACAATTCATCTCACGGGGGCATTAAGTGTAGGAAAGATAGTTAAAGGCATAAACACGGACTAATCTATGTCAAGGCGGTTGTAATGACCACAAATGAGATATACTTAGGAAATCCCCAAGACGGAGACAAGGATAATGAAGATCTCATTCTAGAACCAAGTTGAACTTAGGAAAAGAAGTCCAAAAGACAAGGAGGCAGACAAAGAAGGAAATGGAGCAATCATTAGGAATTAAAAAGCTATTATTAGAGAGATAGAGTACCTAACACGAGAGATAAATAAGGAATAACTTCCTGGATCCTCTTCTCGAATTGTTGTGGTTTCATGGTGTAAATTTCCTATGTTAGGATTCAGATCTGCGAGTATTATTGATATTATCATTTTAGTGGAAACTTGGGAGCATGACGAATATAGGGTCCCTCACCTTAACGGTTTTCACTCTTTGGTTAGCTTGGAATAAGAAATCCTCTAGAAGAGGTTTTGGTGGTATAGCCTATTATATTAGGAGTAATGTTTCCTCTCACATCCGACTTCATAAAATCGACCCCTTCAATCAATACATTTGGATCGAGATCTACGATTCTACAGCTTGATAGGATCTTTCTTGCAATCTGTTATTTCGCCCCTATCTGACTCTACATCCTATAAGAAAAACAACCTAGATAAGAATTTTTCCTTTCAATAACTTAGAAAAAGGAATCTACAACCTAAGGAATGAAGGTAATATCCTTTTTCTTGGGGTTTTAATGGTCGAACTACTACTAACCAAGTTATTATGCCTGGTAACAACTCTAACACGACCTATTGTGGCTTGACGAGGATGGTAACTTAGCTACTAGATTCGAAGGAAACTCTAAATACATCATCGAGAACTTATTAGAGGCATCGATCTCCTCAAACTTTGTAGAACCCAAGACCTAATCATTTGTAATGGTAATAACAAGTGGCCTCTCTCGAATCATATGACATATTTCCATGGGTTGGGAAGTAGCGTCATGGATTATGTGATTTATGAAACCCATGTCCTCAACCATATTACAAACTTTGAGAGCTACTTAAGGTTAGAGCACGACTCGACCACATACCTTTGTATTTATCCCTCAATCTTGTTATACATACCACCCACATGTAGGAGACCGGTGAAAGCAAAATACACATTCGCTTCAATAAGTAATGTTGACCTTTTCTTAATGGATTAAGAAAGGGATTTAGGCTCACGACTTATAATAACAACATTGATCAAATCTATTACCATTTTACTACTATCCTTTCCTACCATTAACAAGTTCTCATGGGACATCATATAAAGCGAGGAATAATAGAACTTCCAATCCTTGGTATAGAAAAAAGGCGCAAAATTGCCAAGAAAGCGATCGAGAGATGCCTTTAATGAAATAATTAAGCTCAGAATATATGTATATACAAATCTCTCATCAAGAGGAATAAGTTTTCATATATTAATAAGAGACAAAACATCTTCTCCACCTTTCTAAAGTTGTGCCCATAAATTTTGGCGGAATGTGCTTCTTTGTAAAACTAAAGATAATCATTTTATCCCCTTAGAAAGTTGGGATAACTATATTAAGAAGTTGTATGACTCTCCGGACACCATGGGCACCCTCTTAAACACTCCTATTAAGGAAGATATATTTTCTCTACCGAAGACATTGAGTTTGGGATTAATAAGCTCGTTAATGTGAAAGCTAAATATATTGAAGGATACCAAGTTGCGATCTTTAAATGGGAAGATCTATCCTCATTCCTCATCTCCACAAGCTTCTCGATTTGGTTGCAAAGCATGGCTTCCTTAAGATGTGGATGCAAAGCCTTATTGTGTATATCTTTAAAAATGGGGACAAAAGTGTTCCCTGTAACTGCAAGGACCATTATGATTAGCCACATTCTAGCCAAGCTTTATGGGCTCATTTTAGAAAAAAAGCTAAGCCTTTGGCTTGAGAGGCCTTTGTAAAGGAGCTAAGGGCAAGCTAGTTTTAGGAGACATGACTCAACTATTGACCATCTTATCACTCTGAGGGTCATTGTAGAGGAATGTAGCAATAGTAAAACCGATCTCTTTTGTTGTTTTGCGAACTTTAGAAAAAGCTTTTGACATTGTCCCTTGAGATAAGCTGCGGGAGAGACTTGAAGAGATCATGGTACCCCTCTACGAGTAAAGGGATTGTTGTGATATGCCTCTACGAGACTATGATTATACCAACGAAGGGTGGTCTAAAGATATTAAATGCAATATTGAGGTTAAACGAGGCGTCCCCTATCCCCTACCCTTTTTGGTATTTACATATATAAGCTAGAATAGTGTCTAGAAAGCTGCGAGTTGCAAGGGCAAGGCTCGTTAATCTGTCAGATTACTCTTCTCCTTTATCTTGATGATATCGTTCTTCTTGAAAAAATCCATGATGACCTAGACAACCAACTTAAGACTCTTCATGTCCTCTTTGCTCCAAGATGGTTATTAAATTTAATGCGGCAGACTAAAGTCACGATCATTAAATCCAAAAATATCACCCATGGTATTTTTGTTTATGATAACCATTATCTAGAGAAATTTTCTTCTTATAAATATTTTGGTATTGACTTTCCTCATCACCTCAACTGGAGATTATACCATCGAGAAAAGAATTATTAGAGGTTGGAAAGCTTATTATGAGCTTGAAAATAATTGTAAGTCGATCGATCTTTACATTTGGAGTAAAAAAAGGTTCCTCTTTGAGACTCTCGTCACCCTAGTATCTTATACATATGTGAAGTTTGGGGTTGAAGTATATCTAGAGAGTCATGGAGAAATATTGAGATGATCCAAAAGCAATTCATAACCTATAACTTCAACATCAATGGAAATACTCCCTATCATATCCTCCAGTCGGGTGGCATGTTCCCCATTGAAAGTACGACTATGTTTAGATATGATGTATAAGAAGAAGCTTTACAACATGGAATCAAGAGGCTCCCAAAAATTGCTTCTAACTCTAGTCAGAAACCCCCACCCAATGCCTCGAAGCACGGGTGGCATAAGGATGCTCGGTCTTGGATCAACCTTTGGGGATTAGGAGGAGATCATCATGGGAAGCAAGGATAGTATTAGAGATAATATTACATCCAATTTTAAAGGAAAGACGTGGGATGATAAGGAGTTGGATGGTAAAAGGAAGCTAAGATATTATAGAGGTGATCGGCCACACCCTTGATAACGAGAATTATCTCTCTATGTTGACCATTACTAAGAAGAAAATGAACATCGCTAGGATAAGAACTAATTATCATAGGCTTCGAGAGGGAGACAAGACGATGGTTTAATCCCAAAACTCCTTGGGATGACGAGAATTTGTTAGATTTGTGATACTAAGAAGTTGGAAGATGAAAAAGCACTTCCTCCTAGAGTGACCATCTCTTGCCCACATATGCTCCCAATTCCTATCATCAATCACACCTTCAATCTTCTTGACTTATTAAGCCAACCCAACTATAGTGATCTTAGAGCGCTTCTTTCCCTTCTCCTTGATCACGAAACAAGATTTTGAAGAATGAAAATTAGACTCTTTTTCTTGAGATATGATAGACCACATTGGTCTTAGTGAACGTTATTATCATCATCATCATCATCATTATTATTTTATTAATGTTTTTTAAAATAATTTTTAATTTTATTTTTTTATGTTATTTATTTATTTATTTTTATTTTATTTTCTTGTTTCTTTTCAATTTATTTTTTTAATGCTTTTTTTATAAGTTTGATTTTTTTTTAATTATTTATTTATTTATTTTTATCCCATCAATATTATTTATTTATTTTCATTTATTTTTGGTTAATATATATATATATATTTGAAATATTTTCTTTTTATTTATTTATTTATATTTTTTAACTTTCTTTGGTTTTTTTTTAATCTTTTATAAGTTTATTTTTATTTTATTTTCACATTTTTTTATGTTTGTTTTTTTATTTTTTTATATTGAAATTTGTTTAGGTCATGCTTTTTAATTTTTTTATGTTTTAATATATATATTTTTATTTATTTGTTATTATTTTTTATTTTTTTTCTTTTTTTCCTTTTTTTCTTTTTTAGTCAATGTTTATACATTCTGAACATATTTGATTGGATATATATGTCAAAATAAAAATAATGTAAAAGTAATAAGTCTAGGAGAACAATAATGGTGTACTTCCTTTGCGGTCGATATGACTCTAGAAACACAACTTAAACACAACTTTTTTTTTAGCGTAATCTCTGTTTTTTTCCCATTCAATATGTTTAATAGAAATTCCAGATAATAAAAGAAGAATTGATTGACATGCGGACGGTAAAAAAATTGATATACGGGGCAAGAAATGATTGACATCTCTGCTAAACATCACGGATTCTGTCGTTCTCTCTTCGGTTCAATGCGTCAAATAATCCCTTCGTTACAAGGGCAGTGGATGCATCGTTGTTATACGGTGTCATCTAATTACAAGAGTCAAAGTTGATAGGTTGAATTTTGATGGGGTTGTTTGAAAATTTGAGTCGGTGCAAAACATGTGGAGTTGTATTTTAATGTTTGAAATTTGTGATGATCACATGTGTTGTTAATAAGTTGATTTTTAAATTTGGATCAATACACATAATTGTGAATAGGTTGTTAAGTTGTTGTATAATTGGTTTAATCTTTTTTGAAATGTTTGTTAAATTTTTGGTAAATTTGATATATATATATATATAAATTTGTCAGAAATTTAATTTAAATTTATTGGAACTATATTTCAAATTTGGCAATTTAAGTGCTTTTAAGATTTTTCAGGAATTAAATTTATTTATGCATATAAAAACAATTTTTACACATTATGACTAAAAATTGTTTGGCTAGATCTTAGCCAAAAACTCTCCTCCACTTCTCAAATGTCATATAGTAAAGCATAGAATGAAGGAGCAAGAAGTGGAAAGATACCATCATTACTATGCCATTATGGGACAATTATGTAGGTGTTACTTTATGTTAGTGCAACTAAATTTTAACCTCCTATTACATTCTTTAAAAGATATATAGAAACTAAAATTTCCATATAATTCATTTAATTATTGTTTTTCACATTCCCCACACTACCGAATTGTTACTTTGCACCCTCTCGGTGTAAACGCTAGTTATATAAATAAATGAAATGAAATATATGTATTTCTGAAAAAATGAAATATAGTTTTAAAAAACAATTTGCAAATTTCAAAATCTTAAAATTATTTACACAAATTTCCAAAAAAAACAAATGTTTTAATGTAGAGAGTATAAAAAACTCCAAAATCATATATAAATTAATTTGTTTTGTAAAATTATTCTCGTTATAACTAAATACATTATATAAAAAAAGACATTATATTTAATAAATTATTAATATGATAAATTTAAAATAAAAAATAAATTAACACTTTTCATTTTTCGAGGTTGTTTTCGGGTTTTTGGGGGGTTTTTTTGCTAGAGTTCTCATTTGAGGTAATAGTTTTCGTTTGATCGGTAACTTTGTTAAACAGTGATATTAAAAGAAAGCATAAGTCACATGCAAGAACAATGGAGATATGAAAAACTCACCCTCTATTTTCCATTATCAGAAAAGGCGCCAATGTGATTACATAAGATTTTATGAAGGTTCCTTGACTCACCAACCTATATTTTCATCACAAACTTGCATAGTTACAAACTTATAAACTTCCATAGGTATAGAGTACCCATATCGCCCATGTCTTAGGTAGCTAACCAACAAAAACCTAAGCGAAACCCTACGGGAAAAACTTCATGAAGAACCCTTACCACTGATCGGCTTCTACCAATTTGTAAAAAATTACATTCATGCATTTAGCACGGATCATAACCCAATAAAAATCCCAATTACTAATAGGTGAATATGGTATTAGAAAAAATTACCTTACCCATGACCATGGGCAAAATTTAGTTTTTCTCCAAATCAGGCATTTTCCCATCTAACTACTCCTCCACATTTGTGTTATTACTAGCTGTGTGATTCTTCGCTTGTGCATTATTGTTACATTGCTTTGCCCTATCTATGTGGAGCTCCAACATGTTGTTTTCTACCTCCTATGTCTCGTGCACAACGATACTTTAAACTTGCCTCCAATAGGAGCATTTGTTTTACTAATGTACTACTTGATATGTGTTATGTCTCTCACAAAGTTTTCCCCATTCCTTCACAAGTCTACCATCGGTGACTCTGAGTGGAATCCTTCTACCTTTTTTAGATTCTAGGTGCTTGGTGGATTTAACATCATACCTCAAACATAAACTCTTGTGTGATGAGTTATATTTTTGTTGAATTTTTCCATGTGCTAATTTCTTTCCAAGTTTCAAACATGCATTCCTTATGCATTAATTTAATATATTTCCAAAATGCATTACTATGGCTCCAAGTATCAAATTTTCCCTCATAATTCCATTAATTCTCCTTGGGTTGGGGGCTAAGGATGCTACTTGGTTCATTAACATATCTATCACTATATTTAATTCCCTAAGCACATGTTTGGCTTGACTTTCGGGAAAGGAGGATAGATTTACCACTTGATTCTCTTATAGAGGGAGTTTATCTTGGGAGTCTAAGGAGGTAATTTCAAGAGTAAAGTGTTTGATTGTATTGTCAAAAGTCCTTTGTTATGATAAGAGAGTTGATGGGAAATGATTTGGCCAGGTGGTTCCTTAAAGGAGGGCATACATTTTAGCTTGGTTGTTCATAACTTTCCCACCTCCATGAGTAGCATAGTTATATTTTTCCTTTGACACCATACGATGCAACCCTCCTCACCACTTGCCAACCTTGGATTTTTTCTTAGAGCCCCATCAAAGCATAAGCATGATTGTTTTGAGAACATATCGAATCCTTGAATATTAATCCTTCGAAATAATTAATTTCCATAATTACTTTTGAAATGAAGAGGAATAGGTGGTGTTGAGAGGTAAATTAAGAGAGATTTGTCTTTCCTCAAATGAATCTAGTAGTTGAGTTCAATATGTTTGAAATTTCTTGTCTCATATGCTTTGTTTGGAAATTCTTTGGCTCTTTCAACTACCATTGTAGTGGGGGAGATATTTCTTGGGCACTACTCTATTTCTTGCTAGGAAGATCTTATAGCACACATATTTATAGGAGCCATCCACATCCTTTTTGAGGAGGTTTTCCTTTAAATGAGGTTAGTTAATGCATATTCAAGGAAAAATAATAGCTATGATATTGATTCTAGAAATTTTATTGATTACTTGAGAGTCCTTCCATTAGACAGTCCCATACTTTCTTAGTGAATTCACAATCTAGGAACATGTGCATTATTGTTTCATTATTGGCTTGAAAAAATGCACATCTTGGTAGGTATATCCCTCAATTTAAAATATTTTCCGTTGGTAGTTTTTTTGTTCAAGTGTCTAGTATGGAATATGTTTATTTTGGAGGCCATCCAAATTCCAAATATTTAGCCAAATGCAAGCACGGGGAGGAGAACTAGAGGGGAAAAGTTGGTATTCATATCCAATTTTAACTTAGTACAATGAGTTCCCCCATCCTTGGCATCCTTAGCCTAATTTGATAAGGGATTACAACTAGCAGGGGCCATTATTAAATCGGAGGATTGGTGCCATATATGTGCCAGGAACAGGTAAAATTTTATTTATACTTTTCCATCCCTAATTTTGATTAGAGACAATATAGTGAGAACACCTTACTCGAGAAATCTAATGTTTTAGAGGATATAATGTAGGGATATTTGTTGAAGGGGGGACTTCCCATTGTGGTTTCCTTCCATGGGTTAATATTCTTTGCATTTCTATGGATCCATGTGAGATTTTCATGTAGCGAGAGGAATTGTAGCTAACATTAACTTCCATATATGGGAACCACCTTTTGATATGGGAGCTTAGTCTAGACATATTCTCCTCTCCCAATTAAATACTTTGATGTATTACTTGTTTCCACTAATCATAGCCTTTTATTTATCGGCCTCTATAAGAGCTTTCTCCCAAAGCCAAATTCATTAGAGAGGGATATTTTACTCCTAAGGCACCATTATTTAGTAGGGATTTCATTGTTTCCTAGTTTACGAGATAGGACCCTTTTGAATTTGTCTTGCAACCTTGACATAATAATATCCTTGGGTCCTAAGAAATAGCATTCCATGTACTCCCATGCATTGAGACTAGTGCTACTAAAAATTGGAAAATGGGAGGAAAATAAATCCCACCATTAATAGGACTAATCTCTTAGCGGGGTTGAGCCATTATGTTCCCCATTTGGAGAATTTTTATTCTAATTTGTCTAAGACATGTTGCCAAGAAGGTTGAGGAAAGGGATTTAAATTTATAGGAATTCCGAGGTAAAAAAAGAGGAGTCGACTCTTCTTGAATGGGGATCTATAGTATCATTTAAATAACTTATTTTCTTGAATTTTTAACGTACGAGTAAGTGGAATAATCTTCCTTTTGTTTATTAGGCCTTACGAGAAGCTTGAGAATTTTGATCACAGGACTTCATTAAATCTTTCTACTATGATTACAAAGGCTCTCCCCATAAGAAGGAGTATAATTGTCGAATTGAGTATGACTTACCTTCTTAACCTCTACGGCAATTTTAAGCTCTTGAAGATTGTTTGCCTTCTCTCATATTCAAGTTTCTCCAAGCTAGTCAACCAAGAGTATGTATAGCAAGGGAGGTAATGAGCATCCTTGGAGAAGAATTTGAGATGCTTTGAAAAAAACCTATAGAGTTTCCATTAACCATAGGTGAAATTTAGGGAGTTGATGCGGCCTAATATATAAGCAATGAATTTTGGACTAAACCCATATCTAAGAAGGGCATTGAAGGGGAATTTGCACGTGACTCGGTCAAAGGAATTCTCCATATCTAGTTGAATATTCAAAGGAAAACAAATTTTAAAAAAGAAAAAAATATATATAGTTTTTATTTATTTATTTTAATATATATTTTTTAATCATTTATTTTAAAATATTGTGTGAAGTCAATATTGAAAACTCACAAGTCAATACTAGCAAACATTGTGATTTGGAAAGAGGTGAGACATCCTAAAGACCCATCTCATTAAATAATCCTTTTGGAATCCCACTCAAGGGGGATGCATATCCCCTCGAGCCTCATCATCCTTAACTAATTACAATTCTACCCTCACAGTTTTAAAAACCCAACCCGAACCTTTGAGGATGAAATACATTTTTTGACCATTAAGTCCACTCAAACTATATTTTTTTTAAATTCTCTTTTTAAAAACCATTTTTTAAAAAAAAGGAACGGATATGGTCGAATACGGTGAAGCACGCCCTCCCGATTAAATTTTTTAAATTAATTATTATTATTATTTTAAGCAATTTAATTTCAGGGTTTATTTTCTATTTCAATAAAACATATTTTCATTTTCATTTTCCTCTAGTTTGAGGTGCTCTATTTATGTCTTTTTTTCTTTTTTAAGTTCACTAGCCTCACCCCCACACACACATATATAGTTATATTTATATTGCGGCACTTTGTATTCATTATTAAACAATAATTACATAGTTTTCATTTTCATATCCCAATAATTAAAACATCGGGAAGCTAAATATCCTTAATTCCCACATAGTCTCGGAGTGAAAAACACTCTTCAATTTAACAACATACAATACCACAAACATTTCACAAGCCGGCTTCACCATCAATTCATTAAAAAAATTAAAAACATAATGCCGGATGGCACTAACCAAAAGATGAAACACCATCGGGAAAGATAAATAGCAACCAAGACAGCTTCATCAACCTCTGCAAAATATTATTCGGAACCATATGTGTTCCCGGATTCGAAGCTTTTGTCAAAATACCAATATTGTCATTACTCTTTGAAAAGAAAAATAAATCGTGATAATGTGCCTAGAACCATAATAGGATTTAGAATGCCATAGTACGATATATTCATCAATAAATTCAATGTTGAGAGGTTCATCATGCATAGGGGAACGCTAAGAATAGGTCGAACTCAAAAAAATAACTCATGACTCCATAATTGGACTTAAAACAAATATGCCTAGAGCCAAATATAATAAAACCACCAAAGGATTTGTAACATGAAGGTGAAGGGGCCTACATGAATAGTTGAGGACTTCCAACATAGACCCACATATCCAAATACATTGTAGTTGTGACATTACTAACAATAGCACTTATGAGTCCTAAAACAACCAAATCGTAAACAATATATGCAAAATAACACATGGTTATTAACAAAAACAAAGTGTTGACCAATGAAAAGCATTGATTTGTATCCACAAGTAACTCAAAGACTTCTGACATCGAGAGCCATAATCGCACGTCTCCAACATAGAACTCGAAGAGGTCGTAAGATAAAAGGGTTGACCACAAAAACTCAAGGGAATCCATAGATACTCGGGAACATCAATATCACGACTACGCCATTGTGATTTCCAAAAATATTTGAGTGAGAAACTAGATAAATCTCCCCATTATAAACATGATTCCCGATGAACATTGTACTTTTAATTCAAAAATATAATGAAGAAATCCACGAAGAGACCATACTTGAAAGAATGCATGCCAAAAATTGATGACAAAAAAGACATGAAAACCCACCATTTCTTGTCATGATCATAGGATATTGTAGTCGATGCCCCTCGGCACTATCATGCGGAGGATTTGTGAGATCACCAAAGGCGGAATCACTCACTAGAAAGTCTTCTACATGGACCAATCGAGAATCCAAATTATCTCGGCGGAGACCTTTAGTTTTGAAGCATCGTTTAATGTTCTCCGATGAAAAGAATACCTTTGTCATTCTCCACTTTCTTATCTTTTTTAAAATCAATCTTAATAGGGTGACCATTTGTTGATGTAAATCCAAATAATTCATAAAGTGAAGCCTCATTTTCTTGAATGCGCGAATCCATAACCATTTCATATCCCCTCCCACAAATTCGAATCGGGGTGGTCCCTGCCTCTTTACATTCAACAATAAAATTTCCTTCCTCGGCTCTAGAGGAACAACATCAAAGAAGGTACCAACATATTCATAGGAAAAAGGAAGAACCCTTTTATACCCTACATTGCCTCCCCCACCCCTCCTCTTCACTACGTCATGTCTAGGAGGCATGAGCACAATTGCAGGGAACAACGATGACGAACAGAAAGAAATTTTGCATAAAGTAAGAAGAAGGGAAAAGACGAACCGTGAGCTCTTGAAGCGAAAACTACTAAATCATCACCTAATTTCTACTTACATGAGAAAAATTCAACAAATTCTCAAACTCGTCACAACCCAAAAACATGACACACTATATTCCCTGAAAACCATAACAAATAGTAAAAACTCCTTATGCACAAACATAACATAGAGAGCTTGTTACTTGTCACAGACATGTAACGCCATAACAAACAACGAGAATCGAGGCAAATTCGACATAATTGTAATTGCGAAAATTTACTCGAAATCGGAACAATTGGCGTTAAAGCTGTTAAAATACGAGAACAAGTAGAGACCCAATAATGCCCATTTAATAGCACTCACCCCTAGTTGGTGAGAAATCACCCATGAAATATATAAAGTTTTATTTTCAAAGCAATTTAGTTTCAATCATTTTTATTTGTATTTCAACAAAACATATTTTCATTTGCCTTTTAGTTTCGTAGTTTTTTCCTTTATTTATGTTTCTTTTTATTTTATTTTTTTTATTTTTTCCAAAACATAATAAAAATAAAATTTCTAGTGCTTCTACACCCGCTTAATTTAAATATAGTAATGTTGCAATGCGATCTTGAAAATGTCTATAGTACTTTGTAGAAAGTTGATTTCAAAGTTGTTCTATTTTTTCACTATATTAAAATAATTCTAAAAAAACTTTTAAAAAACTTGTCATAACCATAAATCTATCAAGTGTTTTACAATATAGTCAAGATGTTGTTAAACATATTATAAGATGTTGTTGAACATATGACTTGAAAATACCATTGAATATACGAAATTAATTGTTATATCTCCAAGTATATTGTAATTCGTAAATCTCTTAAATCAAAGCTATCTTAATTTAGCATACGGCAAAAAATTAGCAAGTAAAACAATCTTATTCACATTTAAATCATCAATCGAGAGATGCTTGAAAAGTGTATTTAGTTATATGAAATTTAAATAATCATTATGTTTTTTTCTAAATTTTACATGGTGACTAAATTACTATGCAACATAGAGCTTATTATTTAACTTTATTATGTTTATTTTTACATATTTTTTAAATGTGTAAATGTTCAACTCATATATATATATATATATATATATATATATATATATATATATATATATATATATATATATATATATATATCTTGTAAATTAATATTAATGATTATAATTTAAAATGAAGTTGTTTATTATTATTATTATTATAAAATAAAAATTATAATTTAGTTAATTTATATGTTTTTGATGATATAAGATATATTATAAAGTATGTCTTAAAATATTATTTTGAATTGATAATATCAACTAATAATGTTAAATTAAAGCATACGATTAGTATTATTAAATTTGATAAGTATGACATTTTCAAATTTAAATTTGTCCTCTTTTTTTTAGAATGAAACATATAAATGTTAAATTTGTTAATGTTGAAATTCTACTATTCTAATTATGATTAGAAATTATTTATATTTTATGTTAAATTTTTATTTATAAGAACATATGCCATTTATTAAGGTGTTTAGTAATACTTACCAATATAATGGTTGCTTTTGAGTAATTTAAATATTAATCTTAATTACAATAACATAACTAAACCAAATAAATAAAATATAAAATTTGACGCAAAAACAAATATTTAGCTATTAGACATACAAAATTTTAAAAAGTTTGGAAAACAAGTAATTAAATATAAATTTGAAATAATTAACATGGTTAACAATAAAATAATAAATCTACGATTCTTATGTTTAAAAAACAAAGTAGAAAATGAATTTAACAAAGTAAATACCGGTCACGCAATGATGGTTAATATATAAGCTTTCGACCACGTTGTGATGAGAAAATAAAAGTAAAGTTGGAAAAGCTAAAGGTTAATTTAATTATACATGCAAGCATGAAGGATAAGGATTGATGCCAAAAAAAGTAAAAGTTATTACATCATTATTGTAACGGGGGAGTATCTTTTACATTAGAAAACTAAAGATTAATTCAATTATATATGAAAACACATACAAGATAGGAATTGGTGCGAGAAAAATGTAAAGTTATTCATCATTATTGTAACATAAGTATGCTTGACATTGGTGCGGAAAGAGTAAAGGAAGTTAAATAAGCGACGGAGGATTCATGCTTTGGGCGATTAATACAATGGGGGATTCAAGGGATTCAAAGAACATAAAGCACTTGAAAACATGAAATAAGGGGGATTCGAATATGTTCTTGCCTCTTGTTTTTGTACTTAATAACACGGTGTTTCCAACCCCTTTTGTCTTCTCTAACACATGACCAAATTAGACACTGAGCTTGAGTCAAACAATTATGTCAAAATTATTATAACTATTATTAATAAATTAGAAACTTATTTTGAAGTTGTAGTTGTGAGTATTGTTATCTTTATTGTGCATAAATTGCAATCGGTAAATAGAAAGAAATTAGTTTCCGCTATGCATATTCACTTCTCGGAAGTTTCCATTTTGAATTCACTTCTCACCATTTCGGTTGAACATATGGTAAAAAGTTAGATGCAATTATTTTTCACCATTTCCCACTTTGAACACATGGTAGCATTTGGTTTCAAAGTTAGATGCAATTCATTTTTTTCCTATCAATTAAAGAAAATTTTGGAAAATAAAATAAACATATTATTATGGCACAACATTTTTTCTCTATCAATTAAATCAAATTTTGGAAAATATAAATCCTTGCTATTGGCATTATAAATCCATTCAGGAGATCTTTAAATAGGTTTATAATATTTATATATTTAATGTCAGATTGTAAAGAGAGGCTCTATTCCTTAAACATATATTTATTAAGTCTCAAAATATTTGTAAAGGCCTAAAGGAAAAGCTATATGCCTTAAAAATACATATATTAAGTCTAAAAGTATTTGCAAATAGCTAGAGGAAAGACTATAAATATAACCAATGATTTTTGTTCCTAATTGATGTGGAAAAAATTTGTCGTCATATGTGCATTTGTATGCTTTATTTTTCTAGCAAAATTTTGCACACACGTTGCACGTTGAGAGAGGAGGATCCAATCAGTAAAATTTGGTACAAAAATTGAGAAGAGCATTGGAGCGATTTCTGGATTACGATGTGTTCTTGTTGTAGCTAATGTGTGTAGAAGTGTTGGGGCTGCAAAGAAGAGGGAAAAATTAGTACAAATCTTGCTATTTTGGATAACATAATTTAAAATGCATATATATGATTTTTACTTGAAAGATGAAGGATAATTAGAAGAATACCTAGCTTTGGTAGGGCTTCCATTGCTGTCAATAGATTGGATCTCGTTGTCTTCGTTGAATGTAAATGTACCATTTATTTTGAAAACTCGTAGCATATACATGGTTGCTTGTTTCTTTTGAACATAATCTTGAAAAGACATTTGTGCTAGGCTGGGAAGTAACTATTTCAAGAGCAATTTGTTTCTGATGCAACACTGCAATATGGTGTTGTTAGACTTTATTATGCAATTAAGACACTGTGAATAGAAAAAGGAGGAATTTTTATTGCACTTAAGGCAGTTAACTATTGTCTCCTCTATCATTGTAGAGGCTGGTATTGTCGAATTGCATCCAAGACAAACTGGTTCAAATGGCGTAGAGTAAATGCTTGAAGTTGTCAATGTTCCTTTTATCTGTTCATAGAGGAGGACAAGTAGTATATGTCAAAATGGAAAAAAATGAAAAAACAATTGCATATGGAGAAGTAGAGGTATTGTTTCATGTGTACTTACAAAGAATGTTGGAGGACTCAATTTTCTAAGTTCTTCTGCCGCTTCTGCATTCAATTTTTTGATGAATGTTGATTGCGTTGTTCAAAGTGTTCTCTCTTTGACATCTTTTCTGTTTGTTATTTTTTTGAATAACATAATTGGAAAATTCCATTTTTGCAATTCTTGTTCAAGTTCATTGTAGAGTGGTGCAAATGTTTCAAATAACTGCAACTGCAATAGAAGACAAAAAGTTATTTTATTTTTTTTCAAAGAGAATTGAAATGCAGGATGGAACTAGCAATATAAAAACAATGCAAAGTAATTTATGTTACCGTTGCTCTATTTTCATCGAAATTTCCATCTTTAATTTGCAATGTATATTGCAAACCAATTTTCCGTGCAGCTGTGACAACTGCAGCAATTGTTCCAATTGGATATGTTTCTATATTTGCTATAAGGTGTTTTACTGTTGTATCTGGAATGAATTTGTAATCTTTGCAAATTGGTGGTATGTTCTGTATGGTACTTGATTCAGTTAGCAGCAGAATCCAATCACAATCACCGTGGTCATAATTTGTTTTAGGAAGAATTTTAAAATTTGTAATTGATATTGCTTTTCCTGGTGATATTTTTTGTTCATGTTCTTCAATGAGCTTGGTTGGTATGGAAAATGTGATTGTCATGATTCCTTCAGCATCTGTCAAATCTGCACGTAGTATTTTTCGTGCTTTGTGGACTTTATCAATATATGTGCTATAAATGACCATAACATCTCGATTGAACATTTTTCCAATTTTGTGAATGTTTAGTTCTTCAATTGTAACTGGAACTAAAGATGATGCTTTTGATCTGTGTATTGATAATGTTGATGTGGAAAAAGACACAGTTAGAAGTAAAATATGATGTTGATCAATATAATTGCCATGTCAATGGGGCCTATAAAAATTTGTTCGAAATGTACTTACTTGTGGTGCGAGACGACGAAGATGCAACATCATTGAATGGTGAGCTTGAAGGAATTTGAATTACTAAGAGAGTCTAGCACGATAGAAATGTGTAAATCCATATGAAACAGATGCATGAAAGTTGTGACAACCAAGAAATCCTAGAGATTTAGAGAACGCCATAAAACTATAAAACCTCAAACTAGGAATAGTAACGAACATATAATTGTGAATTCTACAGTGAAATTCAGTTGACTGTCTCAAAATTTGCAGTGATATCTTGTGTATGACTTGATATATCATTATTTTGAGAAATTTAATATGAAATGAATGTTTTTGATATAAACAAAGACTAATCATTGTTATGATTTTGGGGTTTAATTCTGTAAATTTGATGGTTTCTTTGCATATCATGGACTTCCTTCTACTCAGGGATATCGGGCAAGAGGATAACTATTCAACCAAACTTGCCCAAGATTTTCTGGACTCCCCTGCAAATACCAGAGGGTAGCTATCTAACAGCTTGAATTAGAGCTATTTAACACTTTGATAACATAATTGAGCTATACGACAAAGTATGGAGACATGGAGGATTTTTCCAGCGATCAGATGGGATAAACCTTGATAATACTAAGTGGCAGTTCATAAATAGTTTTCTATTGAAATGATTAATGACTTGATTGTATAATATCTTTCCAATTAGGATAGATGGATTATATGATTAATGACTGTGGTAAATATTAGGTGTTATGTAAAAATATTTTTTTGTGTGGTAAAGGTTGATGTCAGAGGTGTAACAAATTGGTATGAAACTTTTCAAATAATTCAAATATATGTTTGTGGATTACAAAAACATATTTCTGTTCAACTTGGAATTTCTATTTCTTTTTTTTTTTTCTTTATTCTTTTATTGTTTTTCTAGCACTATGAATTACATTTAATTTTGATTTTGATGGGTGATATTGATATCTAAACATTAAATTTATAATTAATTATTTTTATTGTTGTAATTTTTTACATTTATAATTTTTTATCAAAAATCAAATACATTTAGAAAAAAAGATAAATTAATGATTTATATAATTTTATTGTTTTGATTTTGTCAATAATATTATACTAAATTAATATTAAAAAACATTAATAATACATAGAATATTTTTTAAAATATCAACAATCTAAAACTAAATAAATAAAAGAACTAATCACCTTTTCATTTAATGATAATAATAATTAATTCTCATTTATTAATAACAATAAATAATAATTATTTTTATTATTAATTAATAATTAAATTATAATAAAATATTCTTATTAAAAAAATTAATATTTTTTAATATAAAATTATTTACAAATAAATAATTGAAACTTAAATTTTATATAAATTAAAATCTCAATAATCAAATATAAAAATGTCTTATATATTTTTAAAGTTAATGAAAATTTTCATTAAATAAAAATTATAAGTTTAGCATTTTTCTCCTCCACGAATTATTAAAATCAAAATGGAAAGCTCTCCAACCTAAAATTGGGGTCCTTGTTACCCACGTACCTTTCCAGATCATGGTTAACATATGTTTTCATATTAAAAAAAAAAACAAAAACTTAACTAAAAAACAATTTACCACATAGTTTATACACATAATCATCTACTTTTAACATATGATATTGCTATCTTTATATTAATAAATTACACAATATTTTCATATGGCATGAATATGTCAATGTATTCTTTTGTTTTGTGAGTAAAGATTAACTGTTTTTTTTTTTTCATGCTAAATTCATCAATACTCCTAGTGACGGTGGTTTTATATAATTCTGTACTGCTTCAATTCGGAAGGATTGATTACTGTTATGAAACATCCCTAGGTTTGAATATCCTTTTAACGGAATCGAGTGGCCTTTGAAGGGTTTGTCTGAAACAAGGCCAGCTTGTGAAAGGCTTAGAGCCATGAGGAATTTCTTCAGCTCAGCGATGGGTTCTCAGAAATGGGTCATATGAAAATTGAATTCTACGAGGGAAACCAATACAAGAGAAGAAAAACTAATTATATCTCTGATCAAATGAGGCTAGGGTTGACAGAATTGTGCATGTAACAGTTCTCATGCAAATAAGAGGTTGATGATGATTGTCAACTTCCAGCATGGAACATTATTGAGATGATGAAAAGGGAAACAAACTGTATGGTAGTCCTAAAATATCCTACAAGATAAGCCTCGGGAATCTGTAGCGTCCATTGTTCGATAACTCCAAAATGATTATATATAGTCTGAAATTTGTGATGGAAGCTGTGTCATGTGTGCATGAGAATATTCCAATGGATTGAAAGACAAATTCAAGGATTAAAATAAACTCTCTGATGCTTGAGAGTTAAATTATGGATGGATGTTATAACTCTATATGAATAAAAGTCCTATGGAAGTTAGTTCCAGAAATGTAAGAATAGATCTCACAATAGATTCATAGAAAGAAATAAACAGTTAAACATAGAGATATGTCTATACATATGCATCAAAGAGTAAGTGAGTCAAGCGTAATAAACAAACATGGATGTGTTTGTTTGTTTTTGTGAAATGTCTTTGCAACTTTGACTCATTGTATAAAGCAATAAAACTCTGCAAGACATACGATTCGAAGTCAAAATGATAGAGATGTTATGTAAAAAGAAGTAATTCCATGTGTTAAAAGAAGTAATTTTTTTTACTAATATTTATTCACATGTGTTGGAAGAAGTAAATGTTTTATTTTTGTTGAAGCTTATGTGTTATTTGTCACATTGTTAAAAAGCTACAATGCAACTTTCAAAAACTTATTCAGAAACAAATTAAAAGTATCATTGGTAGTAATACTCACTATTGATTTCATTTGTATAATAAGGACATGACTAGGCAAGTGTGACGATATTGACTAGAAAAGGCATTAGACTAGTTTCATTTGCACTATGTTTCTGTTGCATTTCTGTCTTCGATGATGAGACAAATAGTATCATGGTCGATCCAATATGTATCTAACCTGAAAGTTTTATAGCTACAAGTTATGTTTGACCATATGCGATCAATGATTGATATTCGTTGATTGTAATTTGTGTCTAAAAGAAAATGAAGGTTGTAATTGTACATATACTATCTTAGTTTGTTTTTTTTATTGTTGCTTTCAAGCATATTGATGTTGAAATCCCTGACAATGGCTATTGTTTGATTTGAATGTATATTGCATAATTCTTTTGAAATAAGGTGCAATGTATCGCTCAATGTTGTATATGGTGCAACGTAGACATTGAGAACTATAATATCCATGTCATGAAAAATCATATTTTCTAGTGTAGCTTCAACGTTTTTCTCTTCAAAGTGCATATGTTTCAAAATATTTATACTTTTTTCATACAAATTAGCAAACCATGTTTACTATAATTTGATATGAAATTGAATGCTTCAAGTCTTTTTAGTAGGATTGGTTTTGTCAAATGTGTTTCTTGTAAACATAGGATGTCAGATTGCATTAGATCATAGTCATTTAACAAATCATCAATATGTATTTGTAAACTGCGAGTGTTTAGAGAAAGAATTGAAGTGTATGCTTTTGTTTCTAATAACGAATAATTGTAGTCTAGTTGCCACTTTGTGTTTTTTTGTAAACGTTCCATTTCAAGAGAAATTTTTTGTTTAACTCGGAAGTTTTCTTTCTTAAGTGGACTAAGAAAATACAACGATTCTATGTTTCTTACACGAGAGAGAGTTGTATATACTAATCCATGGTTTCGTATTCCTAAAGGATCAAATGCAAGATTGTCTAGTGTTAAGCCTTGTGATCTGTGTATTGTACGTGCACATGCTAGTTGGACTGGGAATTGTTTTGTGATTTTCAATTTGCATGTTTTTGCTAATACAGAAACGAGCTTTGTTGTACGCAATATGTGAGTCCAATCTTTACAAATTTGTTGGCTATATAGAAAAGCAAATTTATGTGATTGTCGACGCCCAACACATTCATCATAGAATTTGATCCATATTACATCAAAGTTGTCTAATTTTACATATGCTTTAATGATACCATCTGCACCGTTGACACATTAGGGGAATTTTGAGGTCTAGAAAGGGCCTCCTAAGAAAAATGTACAACAAAAATAAACTTTATAACAACCAATATGATTCAAGATGATGATGTCAACCATGGGGGATGATTCACCATTTTTTAAATAAAAGGGTAAAATATTAAAAAATAATAAAATAATAAAACTACTTTTTCAACTCGTATTTTCAACTTACCTCCCAAAATTTTTACTCAAATTTCGAGCGGGAGTACTCGTTGGATGCGAAATTTAATTCCTCATCCAAGGAGTACCCATGTTGCATACTTTCGATGAACTCTACTACACGAAAAATGAGAAATACATAAAAAACGTGATTGTAATCACATTTTTTTATGTATTTCTCATTTTTCATGTAGTAGGACCCATCGAAAGTATGCAACATGGGTACTCCTTGGATGGAGAATTAAATTTCGCATCCAACGAGTACTCCTGCTCGAAATTTGAGTAAAAACTTTGGGAGATAAGTTGAAAATATGAGTTGAAAAAGTAGTTTTTCCATTTTTCCCTCTAAAATTTGATGATGTCATCAAATCTTATTTGATTTTTTCCACTATTATTTTATAATTTCCTTAGGAGGCCCATTTTAGACCTCAAAATTCCCCTAATGGACCACATCATTGCTAAGTGGAATAAAACTAGATTTGTTGAAAGGCATTAACAATACAGAATGAATTGTCACTTTGCCTGCATTATATGCAGCTTTACTTGTATATGCTAATATCAAACCCTTTGGTTTCAAAGGGTCTGTATTGTAATGTTCATTGCAAATGCACATGAGCATTTGAAATATTGCTTTTGCTGTGAATGCTTTTCCAGTGCCGGCTCCTCCAGTAAAAAATAAGTAAAGTGGTTTGTCTATGTTCTTTCATTTTTTCATTGCAATGTCTTTGAGAATTGCTTGTTGTTCTCTATTAAGCATTCTCCTAATCTCGTAGTATTCTTCATTGCTAAGCATAAATGGATGTTCTGTGAAATGAAAACCAATTTTAAGATGTCTTTTTTGGTCATGGAATTGGAGAAATTGCAAATCTTTAGCCAAGTCATACTTCTCAGTAACATCATTAGATATTTGAGGTTTTTTTAATGTGTCATTAGAAGTTGTAGTGTTGTTATCAATTTTTTGAATTGCTTCTTCCAAATCACCCCATTTCTTGTTCACGTTGTATGTGAACTTAGTTTCATTGCTCTTTATTGTGTGCTTATGCAACATGTATGCACTCTTCCATGTCGGCAAGTCTTGATTTAGTGCATCTTCATTTTTTTCGAATGGAACATATAGCAAAAAAATTTCTCTATAATAGTTTTCATAGTCAATGTTTTTTTGTATTTGATGAATCGAATTACTTTTTCTTTTTTCCTTTTTGATATTGGTGTCCCATATTTCTTATACTTTGATACAAATTCAGCTAAACACACATGCTTAATAGCATTAAGCCTATTGATATAGTAATCAGTTATAGAACTGCACATAACGTCTTCGAAGTTGTCAGGAATTTGTTTCAGAAGAATGGTTGGTTTAAGTATAAATGTGTGCTCATCTGTTGGTGCTATGTTTATAAAGCTTCATTCTCTTGAACTATGATTCAATGGTAGGGAGAGAGCTATGTGGACTGCTTGTTGAGCTGAAATTTGTTGAAGATTAAGCAAGGCATTCCCTAGAGATCGTATCATTTTAATAGCATCGATTTTTCTCTTTTCATGTTCTTTTCATATCCTTTTGAATGAATTTGTCATAGATCTGTCAACTTTGGTCATATATGAACTGCAATATGAAGTTGCAGCATATGCATTTAGAACATATTGAGCATCTGTATTTGCATTCCATAGGTGTGGCATATTGAATGCAAAGCTATTATTCCATATTTCTGATGGTTTTCGTTGCAAGAACACCATTGGCTATGTCAATGTACTTTGTATTAATTTGATGTAATCATTTTCTGTTAAGTGCAATTCATCTAAGAAATTTTCATGACTAGTTGATTTCTCATAGTGTTTTTGTTCTAAGGTGCTTTGCAAGAACAAAAAATTTTCAATTATTGAATCAGCTAGTGAAGTAATTGGTTCAAGAATCCTTGTTCTTTTCATTGGTGGCATTGGGAATTTGTGTCTACAATGTGATGCTTTTCTTTTTGACAGCTTTTGGTATGATGATGTTCATGTATCTTTGCAAGTTCCAGATCAAGGTGATCTATGTTACAAGTTATATAGTTGTCCAAGAGGTTTTCAATTTCTAAGTTACTATTTATTCCATATACTGGAGCATTTTCTATCCATATAAGAGCATGTTCATGTGCGCTACCTCTTTTGGAACTCAGTTACAAAGTAGTAATCTAATATTTTTCCAAAAAATGTATTATCTTGACAGATCAATTGTTTCATTGCATCTGTCTTATGTCTATAGTAACGTGTACATGTTTCTGGGTCCTTTCTGACAAGATAATCAATGTTGTATTCCTCAATTGTTTCAATGTGTTTTTTTTTTTTTCTATTGCTATGTAATTTAGTAAGAGTTTCTACTAGTGGAGCCCAACGATGCTATGCACTTGTAAATGTAACAAAGAAAGTTGGAGGACCTAATTATCATATCATTGCAAATATATGTTTTTTCATTTGTTGTAGGTAGTCAGGAGAAATTCTTATGTGTTTGAAATCTATGTATCCAATGTGAATTTTTAGTAACTTTTATAATTTGGGCTTGTACTTAGTATCTTTTGCTAACAACTTTCTTCCTTGTAGTTTTCCTTTCATTATTCGTACTAAAATGCATGACATGACTTTTTCAATGATTATTCGCATTGTCTTGAAGAAAAAATTTGTGATGTGATAGGAAAAGTCACCATTGTAATGCATTAGTTCCCACTTTACTATTTCTTGGTAACGAAATCTTTGTACTATATCATTGTCATGTAGATCTCCAAAGAATAGTGTTGGGAAACTCATTTCTTCAGCGTGTTTGTCTTTGAATATTCCAAGTGGTCGTTGCCCTTCAACTGGTACTATTTCAATGATCTTGTCTTGCAAATCATGAATGCGTTGTGAACCTGTCAATCCATGTACTAAGGTTTCAGTTGGTCTTTCACTTGTCGAACTGCTATCCGTTTCACTTTTACTTTCAATGTTCTCATCCTCAAATGTATTATCTTTATTGTTCAATTTAAGCATATGATTCCAATTTCTATTAATGGAAATGTTTTCAATTTTATATAAATTTCGAGAACATAGTTCTTTAAGTGCTCTCATGATAGTATGCACGCGCACTTTTCTTGTTTGATATGCATTCTTGTATTCTAATCGTCGTTTTAATGCAATAGCAATTGTCATTGTATTGTTCGTGAATTGTAGCAATGCTTTTTGGACAATGTCCATGTGGATAGGTACATTGATTATTGAACCAGTTAAGCCCATTTGTGATCACTTGTAGCCACATTGTCTTATTTGTGAAAAATAAATTCTTAATGCAACAAGTCTTTCTTCAAGCTCTGAAAGTGTTGTTACAGTTCGCAATGGCTTCTTACATCTTATTTTTTCAGGTTTTGCGAAGCGAGGTAACTTCGCATTGTCAAGTGTTGTTTTGCAAGATCTATAGATGATATTTAGAGGCAATTTCTTCTCTTTTCCAGATATGTTTATGTACATTTTTACTAATTCAGGTCCAATGCTTAAGATGTTCTTTCAAAATTGCAACTTCTTACATATTGGACATTTGGTTTTGGGTGTGTCTTCAATTTGTTTTTGTAAATCTCTATGGGAGTACCCTTCCGTGACAAACAATTTTTATTCCTTAATTTATTTCTATTTTCTCCAATTTTGTTTGTGTTATTTATATGTATCATTTGTTTCGATTTGTGGAAGTTTATTCTATTCTTGGTGTTTTCATGCATTTGTACTATTTTATGTTGTAGATTGCATTGATTTGTATTTTGATTTGATAGTAGTGGTTCATAATGAATGTGTGATGTACTTGTTTCGAATGATAATATGTTATATGTTTGATTGCAATTTGTTTTTGATGGGTAGTAATTGGCAATGGTTTTACTGGTAAATGACCATATTCATATGTTTACATTGAATATGATTGATGTCCATTGGAAGCAAAATGATGTTCCCTCAACTCCTCCTTTTTCATATGGCATTGCCATATTAATTAGGTATTGTTGCCAGCCTGCAACCATTGTTTGACTTTGTATAGTTTCATTTGTTAAGTGTTTTTCTAAACAATGTAATGCGTCTTCCTTCCTACCCATCAGTGCATTGCAGAAATATTGGAAAACATAGAGTCTCAAATACTGTTCATCAAATTCAGGTGCTATCAAATGACAAATTGCACTGAACATGCTATTGGGACATTTCGACATAGTTGTTTTCTCTATATGTAATTCATGAATTTGTATTTCATGAAAAATGGATTCATAATGGTTTTCAAGATATTTGCAAAGAGGCGACAAGGAATAATTTGGGACAAAGTTGCATCTAGGTAATCTTTTGTGTAATAGAGGTTCAAAATCTCCACTAATAGGATCTGTATCATGAAACAAAATGTTTAGTGGAATTGTATCTAGATCATGATTGAAGAACAAATACCTTGTTTTCATTGTTAGTGACCAGACTCCAATTGGTATGTTCAACCACTTCGATAGCCATCGTATGAAAAATGTGTCTCCCCATAGGCCTCTTTCATATTGAAAATCACTATTAGAAGCAGAAAATCGCATTTTATGAAGGTATGTGTCAACATCGTGAATTCCATGAAGTTGATATAACATGACAAGATCTAGTTCATATTGGTATGATTATTTTTCCTATGTGTCATTGCGACGTAGAAAATTGAGAAAATGATCTATTATTCAATTTCGCAGTTCAATGGATGAGTAACGAAAGTGCAAAAGAAATTCAAATGCATTGAACAAACAATCTCCAGCAGTATATGCAAATCGTTGTAGTTTGAAGAGACTATAATTCTAAGAGGACATCAATGTTAGCATCTATGCGATATTTTTTTGTTGAATGAGACTTTTCAATGTCTAATATTTCAACCATTTTTTGTATGTATTTATCCTTCAGATTTGTACTGTGATTTGTTTACTAAGTGCTATGTATGTTAGATTCGTTTTTCTCAAAGATGAGAGAGTGTTCAATTTTTTTTTTTGCTTTATCGAAGATATGTCTATGACAATGTTTACTAGCATAGAAGACTAATTTCACTTTGATATTGTATGTTTCATTTGAAATAGTAAAATAAGGGATGCAAACTTGCAAGTAACTAGCTCCTATTTTGCACCTCTCTGTATTTTAAAAGTATCACTGCAAAACAAACAACCTGTCACATTGATCATCATCTGTGAAGACATGGATTTCACATAGAAGGTATGTACTTTCTAGAAATGATTGACCTTTGTATACAATAAAAAGCATTAAATAAACATTGTATGTGTTTTGATTAGTAAAATGTACTACGTGTTATTAACTAGCATAAAATATGGAATTTTTTTATACATATATGATTTTACAATCTGTCTATGTAAATTGTGCCTTTATAATCTACTGTATAATAAAATTAATCTTGTTAGTTCTGAATAACACACTTGTAATTACTCCAGCTTAACTTATTCAGAATGCATCTCTAAACACCTTAGAATAGGAGTCCTCGAATATGTATCTACACTCACATATCAACCATGGCATAATAGAATTTGCGAGGCAACAACATGCTTCACACAAAAAGTTTTGATCTAGGGATAATATCTTTGAAATAAATAATACACATTATATGTGTTTTGATTAGTAAAATGTACTACATGTTATTAACTAGCATAACATATGGAATTTTTTTGTACATATATGATTTTACAATCTGTCTATGTAAATTGTGCCTCTATAATCTACTATATAATAAAATTAATCGTGTTAGTTCTGAATAACACACTTGTAATTACTCCAGCTTAACTTATTCACAATGCATCTCTAAACACCTTAGAATAGGAGTTCCTCGAATATGTATCTACACTCACATATCAACCATGGCATAATAGCATTTGCGAGGCAACAACATGCTTCACACAAAAAAATTTGATTTAGGGAATTTTTTTTTTTTTTATAACATGAAATATCCATTTTTTCATGTGTAAGATGACAATAACTTTAAGTCAATGATCGAATGTAGTATTCAACATAAACGTGAGGATCAACTTCATTATAACAAAGCATTCATTCCTTCTGCAAGCCCCAACTTTACTGTACCAAAGCATGTAACTGCAAATCATTGTGTTAAGCAATGGGTAAGATAGGTCAATATAATATGCACTAATTTTAGCATTATATTTTGAAAGTTTGCTGCTTACATTACCTTTCGTGATAAGACAAAATATTCATTTGAACAAAAAATAAATGTGTTGTATGATGATCCTTGACAACCACTCATTGTTCTATGTACATTAAAAAAGATTTTGTATACAACAACAACATTTGCACCATCTGAAGTCGTATCTATACCATCTGTTACGACGTCTACATTTAAAGTATTCATCGCTTGTTTTCTCCTTTGCTTCCCTTACACCACCCTTCGTGACGAGATAATTTTTTTCATTTGAACGACACAAATAATGTTGATATTTGACAACCACTTATTGTTCTCTGCATATTAAAAAATGTGCTTCATACAACAACAATATTTGCACCATTTGAAGCTGCATCTAAACCACTTGTTACGAGGTCTACATGCAAAGTATCCACCACTTGTTTTCTCCATTGCTTTGTTTCTACAATCTAGTTTGTTATTAGCAGCCTCTTCTTCTTCTATGAGTTGTTGTAGTGACTTTGAAAGTTGCATGATACCACATTCCATCATTCCAAATTGATAGATTCCACTCAATGCAGCAAGTGGCACCTAACTTTGTTAAAATATCAAGAAAAACAACAATTTAACTATCTAAAGAAATCAACTGGCTGAAGAGTAAAATAAATACTAAAAGTTGAATTGTAGAAACAAATCGCACCAGGTAAGACAACTAAAATTTTGACAAACAAGACATTGTATTTCTTATTGTATTATTTGTTATTGGTTAATTCATTAATTTTCCCTTCTATTGTCTGTGTTCTTTTTAATTACTTGAGTAGGGATTAAGTCACTTGAAAGTTTATTTTGGTTTACAATAATTAATAATATAAATTTAAGTGTCCAAAGTTTCTAAAAACATGTAATTTTAAGAATATATTTCTATTTAAAAAAATTATTCTAAATTATTAAATATTGTATTATATTTAAAATTCAGTTTTTATTATACATTTTTTTTCAATTTAATTTATTAATAAAATACTATATATAAGTGGAAATATATTTAATCATTCAATTCAAACATATCATTTTTAAATATAATTATTTTTTATTTTCATTTTTAAATTGTTTTCTAAATTAATTTATTAATAAAACATCACATAAATTGAGACTGCTAGTGCATTTCTTGTTATTAATTAATTATATCTAGAGAAGTTCACTTTTCCATATTTTGCAATTATCTGTTTCTTTAGCT
Organism: Pinus albicaulis; assembly: GCA_034641835.2. Taxonomy (NCBI): domain Eukaryota; kingdom Viridiplantae; phylum Streptophyta; class Pinopsida; order Pinales; family Pinaceae; genus Pinus; species Pinus albicaulis. The sequence goes on from JAXQQM020085019.1 coordinate 50,838, forward strand.
ATTAGCTATAATTTTATTAGCAACACATAATCCATTAGCTATAATTTTATTAACAACACATAATTTCTATAGATAAGATGAAAATATTGGACTCATTTATGCAAATTAAGATAAATCTAAAATAATATTTAAAGAATTTATATGACCAATTTTATATACAATTTTTTTAATAAAAAAACAATTTATAATACATATTAAAAATATGTATAATACTGAGCACATATTTTCATATTAACATTTTTACCCTAGGGATTCTCTTTTAACTTTGATGTGAAATTGATGTGATAAATCTAAGGCAATGATCCCCGCTTAATGTAAATATAGAAACGTTGTAATTTGAGCTTGAGTGGTTATGAGTATTTGATTTGAGTGCCTTGTTAATTTAGTTGGTAAGAAAATATTTATAGCTATTTAGGATTGGAATCCATCACTTCAAACAATTGTTACTTTTAATTACATTTATTGTTCAAAATGGAAAGTGAATAATCTGATATATTCTGCTGTTGGTAATAGCTACCATGATGTAGTCCAGAAAAACGTGAATTCCAAAGGAAATGAGGTGGCGGTACAGATGGCTGGCGAAGGTATTCTTCACGTCTCGTCATGTATGACTAATGAACACGTCGTAGTAGCTATTGTTGTTGGAATGAGCAGTGGTGGAGTTGGAAGTAGCCATTTTCATATGAAAAATAGAAACAGATATTTGGAAGCCTCGGATGATCGATGAGATTAGATACAAATTTCTAAGGAGGGTTTGAGTTAAAGAGTTGTCAATACCTGACTTGGTCCTTTATAATAATCTTCGTGTGTTGTTTTTTCGAATCAATCCAATAAAGGGGTCTTGCAACAACAAATGCACTTGGACTCGTGGGAAATGGGAGGTTGTTCAATAGTGCACTCATCTTCTCTGTAAGCGCAACTTCACCTCTTTGAATCCTCTTGCCCTCCCATAATCATTGGCAGTTCTTTTTGCAACAAAAAATTCATGTCCCTTAGGATGAAATGGAGAAACAAACATTCACAACACACTATCTACTCTTACATATGTGGTTGGGCCCTTCCATGAGGGAATCAAGCTTAGGAAAGCTCTGACACCAAATTAATATTTCATGATCACAGTTAATTAATTGATCAATGAAATAATGATACACATATACATACAGTCCTGATATCTCAATATAAAGAAACTATCTTGATGACAAGATTAAATTAGTTGAGCAAATATATTAACTCCACACCAATATAGGAATGTAGTTAGTGGAGAATATTTCTTAACCTAACTGAATTTAACAAACTATTTTTTTCTCAAGTGAAGAAATTGCACCTGGAATAGCTATCTTAGGGACATATAATCTTGGTTAGAAATAGACTATATGACTTGTGAAAACTAAACTTCACTATTTCATCGTTATACCATTGCAACAAAACTCAAAATTATGATTATATGAGTTGTACCATTGAAAATTGGTCAAACATACATATTTTCCCCATTTTATTGTTAAACCACACCAAAAAATTCTAAATTATGATTATCTAAGTTGTAACATTGAATTTAAAAAAAAAGAAATGGCTATGATGTGAATAAACCGATGTTGGCAACCAGTGAAAGATAATGTGAATAATAGATGGCATAGATTTAAAAAAAAAGGAAAATGCATGGCAATTGTTGGGATGAGGGAGGAATGTAGAGAGAAGAAAGAATGAATAATCGAAAGTGGAGATGCAGGTACATAGAAAAGACCTATTATAGGAAATTTAACAATAGAATAAAAGATATCTATTTTAGCTAACGACAACAGCCCTTCTGGCGCAGATGGTAGAGTGCAAGGCTCTTAACCTTGTGGTCGTGGTTTCAAGGAGCGAGCTTATAAAAGTGTGGAACATTTTTTGGGTAATGGGCCGACCATTTAAAATACTGTCTTGATCTTAAAAAAGTGTGGAAATTTTATTTTTGTATTCAATAAAAAATATTTAAATTGTTACGCTGAATTAATGAGAAAATTCCTTTACAATTTTTTAAGTGTAGGCACATGGAAGGCAAAGGAGAGGGAGTAATAGAAGTAGAAGAGGGCGGAAGAAAATAAAATGCTTGTAAAGAAACAAGATGAAAGATAAGAAGCAGAGCATGAGGAGATAGATGAGCAAACTGACTAATTAGGTTGTCGTACCTCATAGTTTGTGCAGGAGCGCCGATAATGGAATAAATCTAGAAAATATTGAGTAATTTCTTGCTCGCTTTTCAAGTGTCTTTGCTTATTACAATTTGTGAAGCCCACCCCTGTGTGAGGGCTCATACAAGCCACTTTGCAATGGTTGCTGTCGCTACCGCCTTTCCGTCTGTCCCATACTTACAAATTACTGCAATGTTTCTCAGGTCAGATCTTCAAGTAAGTGACTTGTGCTGTACTCACCAAGGCTCCAGCATTACATGTTGAGTTGACCCCTTTCCCAAGCCTACCTGGTGAAATATCTGACGTGATCGAATTGTCCTACCTGGACGATGATTTCCTCCTAGAGGGAAGGGACAAAAACAAGTTGTTTATCAATGATAAAATGTATTACTATATTACTGATGTAATGTGGTTGAATCTGCTGACCATGAAAGAAATCATGGCTGACGTGGATTTTGAATTTGTGAAGGGTTATAAATATTTTTGGAAATTAGTGGTCACAGGAGAGGTCATGAAGTTATTAGAATCATTGGATTTTATCATACTGGAAAACCACACTGTCATGTATTCAGACAATAATTGGCTCCTCTTAGTGAATTTATAGGGCAAGTGGAAATTGCTTCATCAGAGAAAACTGGGAAGTGGGTTTGGGTCAATGCCAAACAATATCAGGGCATTTTAAAAAGGAGACTAGCTCGTCTAAAATTGGAGCAGACAAGGAAAAAAAGGTCTCAAAGGGAGAGTATTGTTTGCAAGAAACAACATTCAAACAAGTCTTCTTCGCAAACATGTGGCAACAAGTCCAAAGGAAAAGAAAAAGTTAGTGATGATTATGCTTTATATAGTCCCACATCCACACCTCTCACTTGGTCATCTAATCTTTATGTGAAAGAACTCTTAAATGTAAAAGAAAGGTTGGAAGTAGTAGAAGCTAAAGAGCTGGAAAGAGATTGTACAATCCATATAATAACAGCTGAAAATCAGGCTTTAGTAGAAAGCAACAAAGTTCTGAAGGAACAAGTGTCATTACTGCAGGAAGCTCTCTGAATAGGGAAAACAGAATGGCAACGCATGAAAGTGGAGGTGAAAAACATGAAGAAATTTGTAGTAGAGAATACAGAGGTGATGAATGCGAAGCCATCCCAAGATAAGGGGAAATCAGTTGCTCAAATAGACAACAATGAAGAAACATCAAGAGAAGGGAGGAAATAAGATCCCACAAAACTTTCCAAAACTTGGGCTCAAGTGATTAACAACTCTGCTAAGAGGGAAGGAGAAACAAACATTCAGGTTAACAACATGCAAGATAGAGAAAGCAAGGAAACACTGGATAGAGCAACAAACATAATTATTAAAGGGGTGAAAGAGTATGGGAAAATGAATGTACTCTTGACCTTGCAAGAGACTTCTTGAAAGACAAGCTTCAATGGCAAGGAAAAATATGTCAAGCATGGAGAGTAGGTAAGCTTAACGGTGAAAGAGCCAGGCCCATAAAAGTCATCATGCCCAACTTGCGTGATAAAGATATCATTTTAAGCAAGAAGCAACTCTTAAGGGGTTCTCGGTTTTTTCTAGAAGAATATTTAATTGTAAGACAACAAGAGGAAAGGAGGGATGAAATGACAAAAGTTAGGGCAGCAAGGAATGAGGGAAAAAGAGCATGGATTTATAAAGGTAAAGCCGTGATTGCGCAATTTGGACCTCCTTCCAAAACAAGGTAGCAAAATGATAACAAAGAAGAGGCAGCAAACTCTTTAGCAAGAAATGAGGAAGCAAGATCATTAGGGGCAAGCAGGGACAAAGACTCAACTGTGAGTCTTGCATGTCAAAACAAATAGCAATCAAATCTTACCCAGGTTTCCTTAAGATTAGTTTGTTGGAACTGCAGGGGTTACCCATGGAGACGAGGACCTGGGTTAGGGCCTATTGCGGAAGGTAGAGACATAATTTGCCTCATAGAAACACATGAGCATGAAGTGTGTAAGACACCTTTGTTTGAAGGGTATTGGAAGATAGCAGTGTGGAACAAGGCAGCAGGGAATGGCAAAGGGCACGGGGGTATCATGGTATTAGTAAGAGAAAAAGAAGGTCGTTTCATTCAGCTAGAAAAAGAAGACCCAAATAAGCAATTTGTTTGGCTTAAACTATCAGAAAATGGAAATCACATTAGAATTGCAACATGCTATTTTGCGCCGCAAGTTTCAAAAATCTACAAAAGTAGAGGGCTTGAGCACAAAGACCCCTTTGCAGCCCTAAAAACAGATATTGCAATATATTCTCAGCTAGGTGAAGTCCTTATAGTGGGGGATTTCAATGCTAGAACTGCAGGTGAACAAGCTAGCATTCTTTGTTGTAAAGAAGACAGTGACCCTATCTGGCTTACAGAAGAGAATAATCATCAGTGGGAACGAATTTCAGAGGATAAAGGCTGCAATATCTTTGGAGAACAACTGCTTACGCTATGTGGGGCTTTCGATTTAGTCATTTGTAATGGTTTGACTAGATGGGAAAAGTCCGGTAATTTCACTTGCAATACTTACAATGGAGCAAGTGTAGTAGATTATGTAATTTTCTCGCATAGTTTGTGTGAGAAAATGGAGGAAGTGTTGATTGGAGATCAAATTTGGGACTTAAAATCAGATCACAAGCCAATCTATTTAAGTTTCTCTTGGACCGGAAAGGAGCAATTAGGGTCAAAAAATCAGTGTGTTCAACAAAATCCCCCAAAGGGCAAAATTCTTTTGAATCCAGAGAATTGTAATACCTTCAAAATAATGCTAGAGAGGCTCTTCAAGAAGGAGGAAATCCCATCTCATGGCCTTCATAGTCACAGATTAACACATTTAATGCAAAGCGCACTTGCTGAGTGCAAAAGAGCAAAAATTAAGAAGTCCGAAACAAATTGCTTTCCGGTTAATGCTTGGTTTGACGAGGAATGCAAAAAGGCAAGGAGAAGGTGGAAGGAATCAAACACGGATAACATAAAGCTCAAAGCTTACAAGCAGATAGTAAAAAAGAAAAAAGCTGATTTCATGGTTTCAAGGAGAGAAGAACTAATCTTCCTCAGGAAAAATAACCCCAAATTATTTTGGAAGGAGCTCCAATCGAAAAAGGTGCAAACTGAAAACAACATTACAGCTGCTAAATGGTTTGACTATGCAAGAAAATTTTATGAGCAGGATCCCAAGGTTGACCCTCCTCCCTTGGTCAACACAAACACAAAACTCTTCACGGTGCAAGAGGTAGAGATGGGTATCAAGAAGTTGGGCACTGGAAAAGCAAAAGACTTAAATGAACTCCAAGCAGAGTATCTAAAGTGGGGCTTAAAAATTCTTTCACCTCACATCACAAAAATTTTCAACAACATCTTATAGCAGGGGTTCCCCACAGATTGGACAACTAGTATGGCAATACCTCTTTTCAAGAGTGGTGACATCAATAATCCCTCCAACTATAGAACCATAATGATAAACCCCTTGTTTGCAAAGTTATTTGGAAGCATGTTAGAAAATAAAATCAGCAAGTGGGCAGAAGAAAGAGATAAACGTGCTAAAGGGCAAGCAGGTTTTAGACCTAAACATTCCACAGTTGATCATTGTATAACTTTAAGGCACATCATTGAAAAAGGTTGGGAAAAAAAGGAAGAAGTTTTTTGTTGCTTTGTTGATTTTAGAAAAGCCTTTGACACGGTTCCTAGGGATAAGCTTTGGGGCAGAATGGAGGAACTCGGGGTTCCCAAGCATTTGAGAGCAGCTGTGCATAGGTTGTATGAATAGGTGAAAGTCAAAATCAGAACTTCAGCTGGCATTTCTGAAAGTTTTAGAAGCGATATCGGGGTCAAGCAAGGTTGCCCATTATCTCCTACCCTTTTTGGGTTATATATTGACAAGCTTGAAGAGTGGCTAAATTCGCAAGGGGGTGACGGTATCCATTTGGGAAAGTTCGTTATCAGGCTTCTTTTGTACGCAGATGACCTTATATTGATTGCTAAATCGGCTCTTGGTTTGCAAGAGCATTTACGTTCCCTTGAGCATTTTTGTAGAAGGGTTGGGATGCAAGTCAATATTAGCAAAACGAAATTAGTGGTTTTCTCTAACAAAAGAAAGCATAACCAACATAAGTTCTATTTTGAAGGAAGCATTCTGGAAGAAGTTGCAGACTACAAATACCTCGGAATTGACTTCAACAGAAATTTAAGTTGGGATGGTTGTAGAAAGAAAATAACTTTAGGGGGTTGGAAAGCATTTTATGCTCTTCAAAACAAGTGTAGAGAGGCAAAGCTGTGGGACTGGAAAACCACTCTAACTCTTTTTAGGCTTCTAGTGATCTCGGTGATTCTCTACGGTTGTGAACTGTGGGCCAGCAGCACAACCAAGATGCAGTGGAAACAAATTGAGAAAATTCAGAAACTTCTGATTACAAACAAATTCAAAATTAAAAGTGCAGTTCCTTATGCTATCCTGTCAAGTGAAACAGGGGCTGCTCCTATTGAGCAATTGCTATGGTGCGAGTCATAAGGTATCTAAAAAAAATTGAGCAAATGGAAGAGGGTAGATGGCCTAAGGTTGTGTTTAGTGACAGATTGTGCAAAAGACAGAAGACTTGGATGTGACAAAATAACAAATGGTTTAGTAAATGGGGTATTTGCTTGAGCATGTGTCCTACAAACAGTAAAGAGATAAAAACTTTTGTTATGGATAAATTCCACAAACATACTTGGAAGAAAGAGCTAGAGAGAAAGAATAAGTACTACATGGAAGAGTTTAACCCCACGCTTAACCATCAACAAAAGGCGTACATAGGGGCTAATATTTCTTGGAGATCTAAAAATTTTGTTGCTCAATTAAGGATGAATTCTCATCAACTCTGTTGTGAAACAGGGCGCTGGAAAAGGCCAAAAGAGATGTGGGAAGAAAGAGTATGTATTTTTTTCTCCTCCGGAAAAGTGGAAACAAAAAAACATTTCATTCTAGAATGTGAGGCCTTCAAAGACACCAGGGAAAACTATGCAGGTATTCTGGTAGCTAATTCTTGGGATAATCTATTCAGCGAAGAGTTGGTCGATAAGCTGGGAGTGGTCATTGTAAAACTTCACAGGAAAAGGACCAAATACATGAGTCAGATAGAGAAGCAATCTGTCCCATAGGCTATTTTTAGCCTCGTGGACATTAAACATTCTTTCTTTCTTTCTTTCTTTCTAACCTGACCCACCGCCAAAATCCTTTCGATTGCCAGCGGAGGTATCTTGCTATTTTCTTGATTATATTAATTTCATAATGCCTTCCACATTTCTTTGTGCATGTCCTACACCCGTGTCGTTCTATTCGTATGTCAACCCATTGCATCTCGTTAAATACATTGCTTCCCTGCTTCGTCACCTTGCATTACGACTAGCAACAGGTTAAACTGTGTGACATATTTCCATGATTTTACAGATTACTGTGTATTTTTCTAAGTTCGACACTGACTGAAATCCTAGGTAGAGGTTTTAGTGTGCATTGTGTCTTAAATTTGAGCCTCGGAGGTCTGCATGATGAGATTTAAATTGATAAGGGCAGGGTGCACCTACTCTCCTCTAACCACCAGCATTGTGGGAACGAGGAGAGATCAGTTTCAGTTTCTGATTCTAAAAATTTGTACTCTTCTTTCCCGTCCAATAGTGGTAGAAACGTTATTCTCTGAGGACGAGAAATTGCTCAAGGAGGCCAACAAAATGCCATGGGAGGAGCGCCTCACACACAAGAATTGGAAGGTCCGGAATGATGGAAATATCGATTTCGCAGAGTGCTGCGATGGCATTACCGATCCAAAGGATCAGAAATTGGTAGGGTTTTAACCTCTTTTTTCGAATCTTCACAGCATTTAAAAAATATCCATTGCATGTGAAGGTTTAGCTAAAATATAAGTCCATCTATGCTAAAAAAAATCAATCGATGCAAGCTTTTCATGAAAAATCACACGGTGCTTAAAATTTTGCCGCAATTTTTTGGCCGCTTCTTAAAAGTTTACAGTGAATTCAGCCGAATGTTTACAACCATCAAAAAATGATCTGATGCTTAAAATTATAACAAAAAATCATGTAGCTCCTATAGTTTGCCAAAAAAATTGTTCGTTGTCTAAAATGTTGCTAAAATCTTCATCTTGTTCTTGAATTTTTACTTTAAAAAATTATCTATTACTTCGAATGACTACCTGCACTCATTCTGAAATTTATCCTCTAATTCCATGAGTAAGAAAACTAAGGCCGATTAATATTTTTGTAAATATGCATTCATTTTAACTACCTTGAAGTACCATTTAAGGAAGTTTGTAAAGATGTCCTTACAAATCAAAATATTAGGGCATGTTTCTCAAAGCAACTTCAAAAAAATAATAATGTAATTGCATATTGGTGCACACATGGACATAATCTGAACTATTTGGAGGGTAGGATGACTGGGATGGTGTGTTCTGGAGGCATGCCTTTTTCTATACCCTCTTTAATTTTTTGTCTGTTTTTTCTATAAATAACATAATTCTAAGAAACAATTTAATTGGAAGGTGTTGGACAGAAAGAAAAAATATAAATAAACAAAATTTTAAGAAAGAATTAGCTGATAAAATTACCCGAAACAACAGTTGCAATACACGCTTGAACAATCTCTGCAGCTTCCAGCCTTTGAACAGTCTTTGTAGATCCCAGCCTCAGGCCAAATGTTGATTCCCACGGTAGACGCTGATTGCAGCCTTCAGCCTTCCCACTTATATGTAAATCACAAAATTTAAAAAGAAAAAAAACAATTCAAATGCATGAAAAAAGAAAGCCCCTCCTTCAAATACCAGACAAAGCTGAAAAAAATACCTAAGCCTAGTTGCAACTAACAGTCTCTGCAGCTTCGAGGTTGAGCCTAGTTGCAACTAACAGTCTCTGCAGCTTCCACAGCTTCCAGCCTCAGCCTTTGAACTGCTCTATAGTTTCCAGCCTTAGGCCAAAAGCTTATCGCAACTGAAACGTTGATCGCAAGTGATTAGAACTCTAGACGCTGATTGCAGCATAAATGTGTATTTAGTTTAAGATTTTGAAGGATTTGGATTAAAAATATGAGTGAGACCACTGAATTAAAGACGGTGTCATGTCAAAATCTTCATATAAGTTAACCTATCTTGAATTAATTGCAAGTTCTATTTAAAAATATTTTCGAATTAATTGTACCTTCGTTCAAGATTCGAATAAGTGAGACCAGTTATCAAATCTCTAGTCTGGAATAATATGTGACATGGGATGTGGCCGCAATAGGATTACTCTTAAGATAACGCTTAAATGTCAGGATGTGGCCCCAATGGGATAACTTTGAAATAGCTCTTAAATGCCTTTACCGTGAGATTTCTCGGAACGAGAAGGAAAATCCTGAAAGAAAAACTAAGAAATGTATAAAAGAACTAAACAACACATTATATCAAAAGCGCACCAATAAAATCAAGTGGAGAGAATAATGTAACCAAAGACGATGATGTATATTTTCCATTTTATAAGAAATAATATATTTATTTATTTTTTAAAATCAAGCAGAGACAATAATGTTAACCACAGAAGATGATATATATTTTTCATTTTATAAGAAATAGTATATTTATTTATTTTTTTGAAAGTAATGAAAATTTTAGTGAAGTGATTTTTTAATTATTTAAAATGTTTTTTTAATATAAAAATAAATTTAGTGTTCAAAATTTCTACAATATTTGAATTAGATAGTTTTTACAATTGTAAAATGCTATTATAAATACTATAAAAGAGATAACAAAGAAAACACATATATATTAAATAAAAAAATAGCTAAACAAAAACAAATACATTAAATATTATAAAACTTCCATTCTTTAATTATGATATAATTTTTAGCATCTTTCATTTCTCTTGTCATGAAGAGGAAACGTTATTCATAGCTTCATACAGTAAGTTCATTGTCTACATTATCAACGATCAAGTAGCTAAATATTTATTCAAAAACAAAAACAAAAACGACGTTATTCATCACTTCATATGGGATGTTGACTGTATAATTAATTATCATCAACTATCAAGTAGCGAAATATTGTAATTAAAGATGTATCACTTCATATGGGATGTTGACTGTATAATTAATTATCATCAACTATCAAGTAGCGAAATATTGTAATTAAAGATGTGCTGATTTTGCAGATTTCTTTTACCACCCTGTCATAAAGAATTTTGATATAACATTAATTTAGTAATGGCATGCCTTTCATCAAAGTACTAATTTGATTGAAGGTTGTTTCAGAGGGTCTTGAAACAGAGAAATCTGATGTTGGTATTGAATTGGAATAACAAATTTCCTCTGTGAATCTCGTTATGTCTCTAAGGTTTAAATTATATAAAATTTCTTTTTTCCTCCTTGCTTGATTATTTGTGAATAGATTTATACATTTTTTTATACTAAAAATAAATATAAAATTTATGTGGAATTTGTATAATTTTCATTTATTTAAATATAATTATATATAATTAAAAACAACTATATACATTGCCTCTCACTTTCTTTATAGTTAAATAAAATGAAAAGAGCCTTGGGATTCAACAAAACTGTAGGAGTGAGATCAGCACGGAGCAAAGAACACAACAAGCCATGAAATTAGTTGCTTGAACCAGCGGCCCTATCTTCTCACACACTTCAAAAAACAAAGAACAACTCACAGTTCTTTTGAAGAATTGTCATTTCAGAAGACCTCGGTTCCTCTCTCCCAATGGCCGCTGAGTAGTCTCAACCCTTAAGGTTTGATTGATAAACATATACACTAGCTTAACTCGCTTATTAATAAGTCAATAAATACAACCCACATTATTATTTGCCATATGAAATATCCAACATTTTATATAAAAAAAAGTCTCACATGTTAATGTGACAACTAAAACCCAACTCTCTCCATTATTATGATTATATCTCCAAAATATTATTATTATTATCAAGATTCTCATATAAAGCTTATCAGGGTAAAGTACTACGTGTAATAAAAACTAATGTTTTTAACTGAAAAAAAAGGGAGGTAGAGAAAATCCTCCCAAGTTGCTTTAAAGGAGCATTATCCATTTAATTGATGATTATATAAATAATTTTGGTTGGGTTAATTTTGAGTTGGGGAATGAGTTATTGTATTAGATTAACATTCATAGTTTTCAGGTTTGGGATTAAATAGTTGGGTTAGTTTATAGTTTGGTTTTGTGAGAATAGATTTTGATATAATGAAGTTTGGGAGATTCCATTGTACTAGACATTGGGGTGATATTGGGCTAGTGGTGATCTTTAATCTAACTTTGTCTTTTTCACACTTTATTTATAATACGAAATAATATTTTGATTTTATTTTTCAAGTTTTCATAAGAAAGCTATTAAAAATATATATTTATATAATAATAAATTAAATTATATTTAAATACTAAGTAAATTAATATACAATGAAAATTTAGGTTATATATAAAAATGATCTTTTTCTAAATGAATTAAAAATTATTTGGATGCGGGTGCCTTTTAGTAAATCGAGGGGTCACATGGGTGCCATGTGGCAGGATACTTGGCCATCCCACGTGCCTGCACATGTTTGCTAGTCCAGAGTTAAATGCCCGAGCGAGAATGTCTTAAATTCGCACTCTGCCACCTTCATTTTCACGTCCTCTGGTTGCAGAGCATTAAGAGCCCTCAATTCTATCACCAGGGCTATTAAGTTGGCTTCCTCCGCTCATTTGACCTCCATTCGGCTCTCCCTCTTTTTATCTGTGCATGTCTTCCGTTCTTCCCATCAGCCTCTGGTTCTTAGCCCTGCCCTGCCCGGTCTCAGCGTCCCCTCGGCGTTCTCTAGTGGAGGCTCCCCTCTCGTGCTTTCGAGCACGCCCTCCCAGTCCTACACTTCTGCTCCTTCGACAATCATGCCAAGGCGTCACCATATCAGATGCAGAAGAGCTGGAGGCCGCGACCTCCCCTCCAGACCTCCTCTGACGCATGCCATGGGCAGAGAATTGAATCTTTCTATGGGCTAGGAGAAGCCGAGCAGGCTCGACCCTGTAAATATTTCAGCCCAATTATCCTTGTAGCTCCCTGTTCCCCCTCTGGTGTCCTCAAGCATCCGCATCAAGAAGCGACCACGCAAATCTACCATTCTACTAGAGCCGGCCTTTATCCCTCACAAAATGAAGGCTCTCCCTGTGCAAAGTGCCTTAAGTTGTAGCCATTACACTAGCAGCAACATAGGTTCTAGCGATGGCCAAATCTAAAATAGTGCCGCAGAAGAAAAGACTGAGGACACCAATCAACCAACTGCCTCCTCCAAGAGGTCAGACACTCCAGCGTCGCAACAGCCTCAGGCCACAAGCCACGCGCCGAGAAAGGAGGACGTTGACGAGTTCTATTTTGTAGGATTGAGGAGAAGACCCCAACTCCAGCAAGAAGAAAGAAGGTCCTCTCTAGTTTCATTTGCAGAGTGCTCTTCTGTCTTTCTAGTTTTTTAGTAGCATTCTCTAGTTTGACCATGTTTTGGAAGATTCTGCTCTCTGGCATCAGTTTAATTTTTGCTACTGTGTATGTTGGTTTCCCTCTCTGGGCAGAATCTTCTTTGTGCTACTGGTGGATTGGTTTCCCCGGCTGGGGTAGTCCAGTTTCTAATTTCAAACACTTGATACTTCCCTCTGAAACTAGCTTGTCAAGTCTAGAGGAAGAGAATTGTAACATTTTGCTTTGTATAATATAATAGAAATAGTCTAAATTAGAAAAAAATGAATTAAAAATCAATTTGATTCCTTTATTTAGTATAGACAATATAGAATACCTCTATCATAATTTTACTACAACCCTCTCATGTGTTATTAACAAGTTCTCAATTGAAGTTTCAAGTAATAAAAGAAATAGCAAAACCAATCCTTGGCATGATAAAGATTGTAAAAGTGTGAGGAGATAAATTAAGAAATTTGTTGATGAGTCTCTTAAAATTGGCAAGAAAAAAATATACAAAGCCCTAACTAAAAGGAAAAAATGCAGTATATTCATAAAAGACAAGAAAATCTCTTACACCTTTTTAAGGTAGCTCCTAAGAAATTCTGGAGGAAGATTCTAACTAGAAAAACTAAAGATAATATTAGAATTTCTTTACATGACTAGAATTTTGTAATTTATGCAGATGTTCTATGGTTGATGCAACTTTACTTTCTCTTCAATTTTAGACATCAATCACATAAACAATAAAGTAAAATGTTGATAGAACATATCAGTAGATCGACAAAAGACAAGCTAAAAATATATATTTGTGTTGGTGCGTTACGGTGGTCAACAAGATGCTTCAAACAACAAAGTCTCAATATGGTCAGCTAACTAGCAATGTCACACAACCCTCAGGACAGTGAAATGGTCAACTCAAAAGTCAACCCCAGAAAAGTCAACGTTGTGAGTCAATGGTCAATGCAAACAGCTGTAGTAGATAGGTCAATGCTGAAAATTCAAAGTCAACATCTTGCCTTGAAAATAGTGCCAAAAAATTTGGATTAGGGATATGGAAGTTCTGGGAGAGTTTCGGGTCAAATTGACATTGTGTTAACCAAAGTCAACGCTGGTCAAACTTGCTGTAGAAACCCTAGACCGAATTTAGAAAATTGTTGCTGCCAGATTTCCCACGTGTGGAGAGAGAGGAGACTCCAAGTGATTCTAACCAATCAGATGAGGAGAGAGAGATGTGTAAGGATGAGATGAGTGAAATTTCCTCCAACGTTGACCTTATTTATATCCATCAGTGAGGGTGTGTGACACATCTGCTGGGGTACAAAACCTTAAAGTCGACATGCACATATTTTGAATAGATTAAAAATAAATTCAAAATAAATGTTCTACTCATCGGATCAAGATGATATTTAGATCGATATTGCACCTCTCTAAAAGAGAAACCCAATAAAAATATTGGTATCTTCATCTGAGCATCACAACATGGAGTTTGGACCTAGTTGTCCAAAATTAACACTCCCTCTCAACTAGGGAGAACTCCATCCACTTGTGCAATCCAAACATCGTGTGTCATCCCGTCGTAAATTTATTTGCTGGCTTCTTTATTTCAGAACAGAAGTGGGTCAGTCACAAACACATCATTCCCGGCCGGAAGATTCAACCCAAAGGTCCAAAACCTCTATAGGACTCACAAAGAGTCTCCTACCAAACTGAAGTTGGTTTATCTGACCCGAAGTCAGTAGGAGGTCTGAAACCTCACTAGACTTGATCCTAGATCAAGTGGTTAGACCGTGCCATCCTAGATAGAGATTACGGCAATCTTTGATGCATCCATCAGTATTTGCTACTAGTTTCTAGCTTTTCCCACCTCATTGGCCAAATGAGAGGTACTTCCCATGAGCCCTGAACTCAATGGGTAGGATGCATACGGAGCACAGATAATGAGAGGTGATCCAACTCAATCATAACAACGGTGGGGCAGAAGCACACCAACAAGGTTCAGCAAGCCTAGCCCTGTGGTTTCTTATAGCTTCGAGAAGCAATCCCCAAAGCCCCCCAGAGCTCCCAGAGCTCATCGTCCAACAAGACCCTCATCATAGGGTCGTTCCACGATACCAAGACTCTCACAGAAGGTTAGGAACTTGACTTTCCCCAGGGGCTTAGTGAGAATATCCGTGATCTACTCATCAGTTCCTATATGGTTGAGCCTTACGGCATCTCGTTGTACCATATCCCGGATAAAGTGGTACCTGATATCAATATGCTTGGATCGATCGTGGAACATAGGATTCTCGAAAAAGTGAATCCCACTATGGTTATCACAGAGTATCATGGCAGTATCTATCACATGCCCGAATAACTCATTGAAGAGCTTTCGCAACCAGACTGCTTCACAACAGGCCATACTCGCTGCAATGTATTTGGCCTTCGCGGTGCTCAAAGCCACCAACTTCTGCTTCCTACTCATCCATGATATCGAAGCAGAACCAAGTGTGAAGCAGCATCCTGATGTGCTCTTACGATCCACCATACTACTAGCCAAATCGGCATCAGTATATCCAAGGAGTGTCACGCTCCCGACAGTGTATCTCAGCCCATGGTTTATCCTACCCCGAAGATATCTCAGAAGATTCTTGGCACCAACCCAGTGAGTGTGATGAGGCTCAGCCATCTGTTGACTCAAATTTTTCACTACAAAATATATATCTGGACAGGTTTTCACTAAGAACATCAGGGCCCCTATGAGTTGACGAGACTTAGTAGGTTTTGCTAACACAGGCCCAGTAGTGCTGCCACTCAAATTCTTAAATTTGAGCTCCATCGATGTTGACATGGACTTGCAGTCCACCATGTTGAATCTTTCCAGCCACAATGTTTCCTCGAGTGAAAATCTCACTGTGTCTCTACCGTACCCTCCAGCCTAGGCGAGGCATCGGGCCCCAGTCCTTCATCTCGGAACTTTAAGTGAGCTCCTCGCACCGATAAATGAGAGGGCCGCACCCTGTCAGAAGAGGTCATCCACATACAACATCAAAATGAGAGGCTTCTCTCTATCAACCCTTGAATTAAAGGTCTTGACTGCAAGATTACTACGAGTGAAGCCCAGCTTCACTGTGCAGATATCTATCCTCTCGTACCAAGCTCTGGGTGCTTGCTTCAACCCATAGAGGGCTTTCTTCAACATGCAAACATGGGTGTCCCGATCCTCAACTTCGAACCCCAGAGGTTGCTCCGCATACACCTCTTCCTTTATCGCACCATGCAGAAATGCAATCTTCACATCCATCCGATGAAGACTCCATCCTTGCGTAGCAGCAAGGGCTATGATAGATCGGATGGTGGTATATCGGGCCACAAGTGCAAATATATCATTATAGTCTATGCCTTCCTTTTGAGAGAAGCCACGGGCAACGAATCTTGCCTTGAACTTTTCACCACTTCCATCAGATCCATGCTTGATCTTGTAGAGCCATTTCGAGGTGACAACTGCTTTGTCCTTGGGCCTTTAGAACCACATCCTAGACATCATTCTTCATGATGACCATATTCTTCTTGGCATAGCATCCTTCTAGACTTGATAAGCATTTTTTCTCCCTCAAAAGATCTGTGCTCGTATCAGAGCAATAGTACTCATGGTTGCTAGATACCCTTGGTATCTACTTAGCTTCTTGCTTTCACGAATGTCCCCCTTTGGGGCCATATGTCCCTCGGCATCCTCGAGAGTGTCCCTAAACCATGATGGTCTCTTCCCTATTGAAGGAGGTGGATCAATTGGGTCCATTGGTCCTTCAGCATCAAGCATCGTCTCATCCTTTTGTTCTTCTTGATTTCCAGGCCTTGCTTCATGATCTTCCTCGGATCTCGAAAGATTGACTACTTTCTTCAGGGAAGCATCTTCATTAAAAGTGACATCGTGGCATATCTCCACTTCCCTTTGACCCTGTGCACATAGACCTTATAGGCTCTCTGTGTTTCGTTGTAGCCCACAAACATTCCTTTGGGCCTGCTCCAGCTTGCTCTCTGTCAGGGTGAAAACAAACAGACATCCAAAAACCATAAAATGTGAGACATCAAGTTCTTACCAGAGAAAACCTCTTCAGGAGTTTTGGAGTCCTATTGCTATATCCGAAGACTATTTTTGCATGCACACAAGTAGTTGTTCGCAACTTCTCCTCACGTAAACTTCAGACCCCCCGGTCACTAAAATTGCACGGGTAGCTTCCACAATGGTCCCTGAGCCATTTAGCAACGCCATTCTCTCGAGCATAGGCGCTGTGGTCTCCTCAATGCCAGCTTCCGCAAAAGTTATTGAACTCTGCTGCTCCCCCATATTCAAGGCTACTATCGATCCTCAACAACATTCATATTCTTCCTCCTTGGTACTTTCTCTACCAAGGCTTTGAATGTACGGAACCACATGAAAGCCTCATCCTTCTTCTTTAAGAAGTATATCCAGGTTTTGCAAGAGAAGTCATCTATGAATGTCATATAATATGAACATCCTCCCAAGGATGTCACGGGTAGCATACCAGACAGATCAGAATGTACTAATTGCAAGACATCAAATGCCTTTGTGACACTTGAGGGGAAAGGTCCCCTTGTATGCTTTCCTTCGGCACAACCCTGACATACACCTTCATGATTATTTGAGAACTCAGGCATCCCCGTCACCACCTTCCTTGCTTCGGGAAGGGCCTTGTAGTGAAGTTGTTCAAACCTCCGGTGCCATAGTTCAGTCTGTCGGATTCACATGTCATCGCTCCTAGTGGACTTCCTCCAACCTGGTAGAGTGTACGAACCCTAAACCCAATCGTGATAGCTTCTTTGAAACTCTTCTTCCACATGCACACCTTCCATCAATGAATGCCACATTGAAACCTTTGTCTTCCATGGCCGAAACAGACACAAGGTTCTTCTTCAAATTAGGTACATATAGTACATCTTGCAGGCGGAGGACTTGACCTTGAGACAAGTGGAGGGTCACAGTCCCTGTCCCTTTCACGGGAATATGTGGCATTATCTCCAAGGATAATTTGTAGATTAGTATCCTTCTCAACCATCTCAGTAAGTGCTTCCTTGAACCCAATGATGTGCCTTGAGGCACCACTATCTATCAACTAGACATCCATAGTGTCGAGTAGAGATGCAGTAGAGAGGGCAGATACAAGAATGAATTCATTTATTTTATCATAAAAAACATTTGATTCTTCATACCTGGAATTTCTTGACCTTTTGAAAGGTTGCCCATTTCTGCCAGAGGGAGCCTCTTCGTCTTCCTCGAACCTATTATTCCTTTGACTGCTATCTTCGGTTATTGTTGTTTTCATCACCACTTGTTGAGAATCCTTCGAAAGGGCAAGGTCCTGTTGAGTGACCTTGGTTTCATGACAAGTAAAAAATACTTTCCTTTCTTTCCTGGGCCCTTGCTCTTCCTTTGTTCTTTGGACCACCAAAGTTCTTCTTTCTAGAATGAGCAGCGTAGGCAGCATTTCCTTCATTTTAATACTCCTTCATTCTTGTCTCTTCTTGTACGCATCTCGATAGTACTTGGTCAAAGTCAGGTATCACATTATTACTGAGAATGGTAGTGTTGAACAAATGCCATTCAGATGAGAGCCCTCCAAGTGCGGTGAGTACCATCTCTTGATCAGCTATTGTCTCCCCAACAGCCAACAAATTGTTCCTGATCTCGTCAAAATTTGCAACATGATCCTTGCTCTCTTCGCATTCTTCAATTGATTTCAACAGAATTGATTTGCATTATTGGCCTTGAACATGGACCAACTTATCATACACATCTTTGGATTCGCCCATATTAGACCTGTAGGCAACCTAATTGCAATTGAGTCCTTCATCAATGCTGCTACTTTGATCTCTCTCTCCCTTTCATACTTTGTTTTGGCAACAGTGTTAGCCAGAAGTTAAAACTGTTTTGATTTACTCTCCTCGCACATAGTCCATGAGACATCTTGGTCTTCCAACATAAGATCCAATGTCATCTTCTTCAAGTATGGAAGCCAGAATACTAAAGTAACTAACGCTGGTCTTTCCTGCCTGGCTGTTATAGGAGATCCCAGAAGCCATATTGTAGTTTGAGGAACCCATCCTCTTCTTCAGTGATTGCTACAAATTAGGGCTTTGTCTTCACCTCAGCTCTGATACCATGTAAATTTATGTAGATGTTCTATGCTTGATGCAACTTTACTTTCTCTTCAATATTAGACAGCAATCACATAAACAATAAAGTAAAATGTTGATAGAACATACCAGTAGATCGACAGAAGACAAGCCAGAAATATATAAGTGTGTTGGTGTGTTACGGCGGTCAACAGGATGCTTCAACCAGCAAAGTCTCAATATGGTTAGCCAACCAGAAATGTCACACAACCCTCCAGGACAGCGAAAACGATCAACTCAAAAGTCAACCCTCTTTAAAATTCAACGCTTACTTGAGCATAACACAAACATTAGCAGAGCTGTGTCAACGCCGAAAATTCAAAGTCAATGTCTTGCCTCGAAAATAGGTGCCAAAAAATGTGATTAGCTTAGGGAAATTGAAGTTCTGGAGATTTTCGGTCAAATTGACCTTGCGTTGAATATATTAACCTTAAAGCCGACTTGTACATATTTTGAATAGATTAAAAATAAATTCAAAATAAATATTTTTCTCATCGGATCAAGATGATCTTTAGATAAATATTTCACCTCTCTGAAAGAGGAACCCAATAAAACACTAGTACATTTGGTCAAAATTCCAACACTTTTGACGTGTTGTCAGAAATTTCCCTAATTTTTATCAAATTTTCAAATCCTGCCAAGAACCATCGCTATCCCGACGTTTAGGGACATCATCGCTATTTTGACGTTTATGAACATAGTCGGAATACCGACATTTTGGGACACAACATCGGAAATGCGACGTTCCTAAAATATGTGTCAGTATTGCAACGGTTTGTGGAAAATGTCGATAATGCGACGTTTGGGGACACTTGTCGGTATTACGACGTAATTGGGAACAAACGTCGGTATTGCAATGGCTTGAGGACAACCGTCGGTATTGCGAAGCATGGAGGGTAACTGTCAATGTTGTGACGTGTTTACCAAATTCTGGTATTGCAATGGTTTTAGGACAACCGTCAGTATTGCGATGGCTGGAGGGTAACCGTCGGTGTTGCGATGTGTTCACCTAACGTCGTAAACATTGTTATTTTCCATCCGATTTTAAATAGAGAGTTTAAATTATGTGATGAAATAAAATTTTATTTATTTATTATTATTATTTTTAACTGTGAAATGTTGATAGTTTTTTAAATGAAAATGTTTAATAGTAAACCATTATATTTTTATTTAGATATTTTCCCAATATTATGAATGGTGTTAATGATTTTTTTTTTTCATATTTTAAAATATTTTGAAGTAGGTACATTAAAGAGATGTTCTAGTTTCCATGGACGACAACTCCAAATGCTTCATGTAATGAAATGCGGATTTATTGAGAGTGTTTAACATTTTGGTTGTCTTTTTCCTTTGGATCATTAATGGGTAGGGAGATTGAGATTATGCAAATCAGGCGTGCCAGGTTTATATTTTGTAATGTTGTTTTTTTGTTTTATTTTTATTTTATTAATTTTTATAGGATTATAATAATATATTTGTTATTTGTTTACTAGGGTGATTTAATTGACAATTATTATGTTAGCTATTACTATGTTAGCTAGGTCAAGCTAACAAAAATAATAATATATTTGTTATATTTAATTTTTTTTAATTTCACTTGAATTTATAACATGTTTAATCTTAAAAATGAATATAAAAAATTTATCTTTAAATTTATTGAATGAATAAATTAGAAATTTTATTATAACTTTTTCAAAATATAATGTCCTATGTATTGAAGAATATTTACCATTTTTTCATTACAATATTTGTATTGTGATTACCCCACAAATGGTAGCCCAGTGTGGGCCCTCCCCACCTACTTTGACATGGTGACAGATCACACTTTCAAGAGTTGCGATTCATGAATGTCACTCGCATAGTACTGATAGACCTGCGCGTCACCTTGAAAATTCACTTCAACATGACATTTTGCCTTCAACATCACTTAATTTTTGTACCACGCGGCCAGTATAACCTCACACATAACCATGTCATCGTTGATGGTGAAGACTTTGTATCATAATGGTAATATGATGGATCTCATTCATTGTCATGAAAGCTAATAACTTCACCAAGGAAGCAACCACCATGGAAACCTTGTGCAACAAGAGCATTGTCATGTAGCACAATATACATCGCAACTCCAAGTAGACTGAAACACCCTTAAATCATGAATAGTGTGCTCGAATAATGGTAATGTGATCCCCCTTAGTCTCAGCAATATTATGCATTCCAATACTTTCATGTGCTTTAATTAAGGCCATGACCATGCAAAGTTATTTAAGATCAACATCCCTTTTATAAGCTAGATCAGCATATCATAATTTGGAAACACGTTCGAGCAGGTTGGGTAGGGTTCGATCGACTCATGTCATGTCACGCCGCACAAGGAAATGTGTTCAGGCGGGTCAGGTCAGGTCATGTCATGTGAGGGCGCCCAAGGAAATGCGTTCAAGCGGGTCGAGTTGGGTCGGGTCAAGTCATGTGAGGGCACTCAGGAAAACACATTTGGGCGGGTTTTCTCGGGTCATGTCATGTGAGGGCGCTAGAGGAAACACGTTCAGGCGGGTTGGGTCGAGTCAGGTTGTGTGAGGGTGCCTAAGGAAACGCGTTCGATCGGGTTGGGTCGTGTGAGGGCGCACAAGAAAACACGTTTGCTGCGGGTCGGGGAGGATCGAGTCAGGTTGTGTGAGGGCACCCAGGGAAATGCATTCGGGCGGGTTGGGTCACGTAGGGTCGTTTGAGGGCACCTAGGGAAACGTGTTCGAGTGGGTCAGGTCATGTGAGGGTGGTCATATCAAAAATTCTAAGTTGTGATCGCCCGTGTGCCTTGTACTACACATTTGTGCGGTCTCTTTTCCGTTTAGATGTCCGTCGTGCCTTCGTTCGGGCAGGTCGGGTCGTGCCATGTGAGGGCACGATAGGAAACACATTCGGGTCGGATCATGTGAGGGAGGTCGTATCAAAAATGGCAATTTATGACAACAAAAATAGAAATATGACAGACTCAAGGGTTTCCTTAGGCGCACTCACACGGCACGACCTGACCTGACCTGACCCGACTCGCCCTGCCCTGCCCGAACTCTTTGCCCTCGACGCCCTCACACGACCCGACCCGCTCGTAGCACAATATACATCGCAACTCCAAGTAGAGTGAAACACCCTTAAATCATGCATAGTGTGCCCGAATAATGGTAATGCGATCTCCCTTAGTCTCAAAAATATTATGCATTCCAATACTTTCATGTGCTTTGATTACGGCCATGACTATGCAAAGTTATTTAAGATCAACATCCCTTTTATAAGCTAGATCAACATATCATAATTCGGAAACACGTACGGGCGGGTGGAGTAGGGATCGATCAGGTCGTGTCATGTGAGGCTGCACAAGAAAATACTTTCAGGCAGGTCGAGTCGAATCGTTTCGTGTGAGGGCACCCAAGGAAACGCGTTCGAGCGGGTCGGGTTGGGTCAGGTCGAGTCATGTGCGGGTGCTCAGGAAAATGCATTCAAGCGAGTTTTCTCGAGTCATGTCATGTGAGGGCGCCTGAGAAAATGCGTTCGGGCGGGTTGGGTCAGTTTAGGTCGTGTGAGGGCACCAAAGGATATGCGTTCGATCAGGTCAGGTCTGTTTGGGTCAGGTCGTGTGAGGGCACACAAGGAAACGTGTTTGTCGCAGGTCAAGGAGGGTCAGGTCGGGTTGTGTGAGGGTGCTCAAGGAAATGCATTCGGGCAGGTCGGGTTGCATCAGGTCGTTTGAGGGCGCCTAGGGAAACGGATTTGGGTGGGTCAGGTCATGTGAGGGTGGTCATATCAAAAATGCTAAGTTGTGATCGCCTATGTGCCTTGTGCTACACGTTTGTGCGATCTATTTTCTGTTTTGATATCCATCGTGCCTTCGTTCGGGCAGGTCAGGTTGTGTTGTGTGAGGGCACGATAGGAAACACATTCAGGTCGGATCATGTGAGGGAGGTCGTATCAAAAATGGAAATTTATTACAAAAAAAATCGGAATATGACAGACTCAAGGGTTTCCTTGGGTGCCCTCACACGACACGACCCGACCCTATCCGACCCGCCCGAACTCGTTTCCCTCGGCGCCCTCACACAACCCGACCCGCCCGAATGCGTTTCCTAGGGCGCCCTGGCACATTCACAAAGACCGTTCACAAAACGTCAGAATAATGACATGGATAGAAAACGTTAGAAGCGCAGCATAGGCTATTGAGATCATCGAAATAGCCACGATATGAAAAGACCATTTACAAAATGTCAGAATGGTGACGATAAGAGGCTTGTTACAGATTTAATATATTATTTCATATATTAGTGTAGTAATCTTGTTTATATATATATATATATATATATATATATATATATATATATATATATTATCACAATTAATTAAAAAAATAAGTCAAATTGTCGTTATCCCAATGACTAGTTTAGCCATTTTCTTAAAAACAAAACAAAAAATAACAAAAAAATATTTATAAAAAATAAAAAAAAATAATATATATATATATATATATATATATATATATATATATATATATATATATATATATATATATATATATATAAGAAGAAAAATAAATTAAATAAGAATATATACATTATCACAATTAATTAAATAATTAATTAATTACGTAATTAAATAAAACTAGCTGTTATTATTCGATTTTAATTTTCAAAGTCAAACTAGCCACTAGCCGTTATCCTAACGGCTAGTTTAGCCATAAAATATTCCAAGCTATTAGATCTAGATCTTGGTTAGTAATATTTTATCATGCACCATTATCAAGGATAACTCAATATTTTTTTATAAATAAGATTAGGGTTTTCCATTCATTATTTACCTTTGATCCTTTTATCATGGTCGAACTTTGATCACTTTTATTTTCTTTTAGCTTATTGTGCTCCCATTGAGTTCAACACGTCTTGGGTTTTCTACACCATTGAGAGAGATAATTGCTAAATATAATTTTTTCTTTTTCTTTATAGGATAATTTGCATCAATGGAAGAAAACATTAGAGGTGAAAAAAAAATTCAAAAGGGTGAAAGGGGTGATGGTAGAGTTTATTGCCCTTGCAAAAAATGTTGTATGAGAAATAATGTTAGAGTTTTAATAGCAACAACAACAATGCATTGTAGGAAATATGGGAACATTGATGGTGGATTGAATGACTATCGTCCCGTGGTAATTAATTATCTATCTTCATTTTGATTATATCGTAAAATTTTATATTATTTTAATATTTTTTATATACGCACTAATGTTTAATGATTGTTTGTAATTTTCATAAAGGCACAGTTGCCCCCCAACTTTTTGCAGATCAACCAGCTTCCACAGCTAAATAGTGGTAGATTAGATGATGTTGCACCAATACAAGAGAATATTACAACAAATATTAGTATTGGAAATGATTTCGTACAAGGTGAAGAACATGAAGCGAATGATGAAGATGATTTTAATGATCCCATGGAGGTAGATCATGATGACAATAATGAGGCAGTTCACATTAATGATGGGACAAATCAAATGCTCCAAGACTTGTATGGTGAGTCAGAGGATGATGGTGGAGATAGTGACGATATTTATGATGTACCTCTAATTGAAATGTCAAATGAACGACTTTTTGAACACTCAAATGCAACTCTTCTCTATGCTACATTATTGTTGGTGAACTTAAAGGTTATGAATAATTTGTCTAACAGATGTATGACACAGATCCTAAGGTATGCAATATGTATATATGATCACATATATGTAAATGTTGATTATCTTCCCTTTTTTTAGTTGTAATAAATGTTTAAAATAATAATTCAATACTTATATTATATGATTAATAATCTTTACATTAACTAGTTTTTGTTTATGTTGTAGATTGTTGGGTGAATTTTTATTACCATCGCCAAATTCTTTACCTCGAACATATCGAGATCTACGTGCTATTATGAAAGACTTTGGAATGGAATATAACACTATAGATGCATGTCCTAAAGATGATATTATATATTACGGAGAACATGCATCAAAAACAAAATGTCAAAAATGTGGTACCAATAGATATCGAACAGATCAACTAACAAAAAAGGTGCCTCAAAAGGTTCTTCATCATATTTCCATAATTCCACGTTTGCAGTGAATGTTCAGGTGTAAGAGCATAGCACATTTTATGGATTACCATTCAAAGAATAGAAGTGGAGATGGTGTTCTTCGAATGCCTACAGATGGTTATACATTTAGGGAAATCGAGGAAAAATATGTAGATTTTAAAAATGAACCTCGTAAGGTCAGGCTTTCATTAGCAGTTGATGGTGTTAATCCATTCGAAGAGCTTAGATCTACTTACTTAGTGTGGCCTATTTTTGTTATCAACAATAATATTCCTCCTTGGATGTCAATAAAGAGGGAGCACATAATGTTAACTATGATTATTCCAGGTATTTTATACATTATTTTTTCAAATGTAACATTTTCATTTCTCTCGTTGTTTGCATAATATATTTTATTTATTTACTTACTTATATATACATATATCATGGTAGTAATTATTATGTACCGTAATTTTGAACAATTAGGTAAGTACCAGGTCAAAGATATGAATGTATATATTGAGCCTCTTATCAATGAGCTAACAAAGTTATGGCATGGCATCACTATGTATGACATCACTAAACCAATCAAGCAGAAGATATTTCAATGTCGTGAAATGCTTGTATGGACAATTCATGATGCCCTGGGACTAACACATTTTTTTCGTATGTAATATTTCGTTGCACTTTAATATAATATATAATTATCTAAATTAGATATACCATATTGCATGTTTAAAAATGACCTCATAGTATAATTGTTATTGGTCCATCTATTGCATGTCTTCAAAAAAAGGGTAGATTTGCATGTCCAGTTTGTGGCCCTAAGATGAAGTATCGTCATTTGCCAGACTTAGGAAAGATGGTGTTTGATGAGTTTAGGCACTTCCTCTCTAGGAACCATAAGTATCATACTACTAGAAAACATATTTTCAATGATAAAGAAGAAACTGGATTAAAACCACGAAGAATGACACCTCGGTTGTGGAATTTGGAATATAACAGAATTAATAATCGTCAAACAGCTGGTACGTAATTTGTCTATATATGTATATATATACATTAATTTTTTATGTAATGTTTGGAATTTTTGTTTTAACTAATGAATTTATTTTATTGTATTTTATCATTATTGTTCTGATTTATTTTATTCTTTGATATCGAGGTCGTCGTCACGGTGAAGGTACTAATATTGTACTTCCACCTGGAATGAAATGTTATCCTTCTCAATTCACAAGGTTTCCCTACTATGAGGACCTAAAAATAGCTCATTTTTTTAATACAATGCATATCGGGAAGAATGTGACAAAAACGTTATGGCGAATCATATATGGTGCACATGATAGAGATAAAATTGACAAAATTTGTGTTGACATTGAGAAATCGAATCATGCAATGAAAAGTGTGATCGACAGATCAAATAACAATGGAGGTCGAAATTATAATAATATTCCATGGTTATTAACAGAACAACAAAGAAATGATGTAAAAGAGGTCGTTAGAAGAATTTAATTTCCAACAGGTTTTTCTTCAAACATAAATAATATCTTAACGAATAAAGGTGACTTCAGTGGGGTGAAAACACAGGATTGGCATACCTTTGTTAAGGTAATTTTTTTAGTATACATTTTTGTATGTTATTGCTTGAATACATCTTTTAAATTTTCCTTTTTCTGCTTAATTTGGAAACCAGTAATGATTCATTTTTTATTTTTATAGTATGTTCTACTTGTATCTCTCCCAAATGACTTCGACAACAATGTCAAACAAGTTATATATGGTCTTAGTAAATACATGAGGTAAGTAGTTTTGATTTATACGCAAAATCTCGCTACAATTTCTTTTTGTACTTAATGACATGATGTGTTAATTTACTTGTAATGAAATATATATTATGTTTCATTGAAATAACCTTGCGTAATGATTTGCATATGGTTGTCATTGAAAGAAATCCATCAATATGAAATAAAGTATTGGAAGAGAGAAATTCCTCGGCTAATGTGTGAAATGAAAAAGTATCTACCTCCAATATTTTTCAATGCACAAGAACGCTTTGATACACCAAGTTGAGGAGATTGAAATGTGTGGACCAATACACACAAGGTCAATGTGGATGGTGGAGAGGCACCTAAAATTCTTGAAGGCTTTCGTTAGACAAAGAGCACGACCTGAGGGTTCTATGGTGGAGGGATATGTGGTATATGATTCCATGGTGTATATTAGTCATTATCTTCCTATATTAGCTGCGCCAGCTATGAATGCGGTGGATTGCATTTGGGATGTGAACTCCATCAAAAAATTTGAAGTGGAGCACCTGTTGGGAAAAGGTAGAATGAAGAAAGTAGAGGTAAAAGATTTATTATTAATAATACATACAATGTTTCATTTTTTTACATCATGTATATGATCATATTGATTTAAGTCTTATTCTTTCATCGTTTATTAATTAATATAATTTACCATGGTTATAAGTTATATTTAATATTGGTGAATTATTGTTTTTTTTATTTAGGTGCTCAAGATTATGAGGCACTACTTTTATACATTGAAAACAATCTTGAGTGGATAAGTGAATGGATTGAAATATGTAAAGCACGTAACGATGATAGGCTATCATGGCAACTACTTTTTGAATTGGTTAGAGACATGTATCGTAGTGGAGATGGAAACGTTACGGACATGGAAATTGATTTAGCATATGGTTTGAAAGATAGAAAGGTAAGAAATTAATTCGCCTATTTTATTCATTACTTATTTTATATTATATTTATAATGTGACAAAAAGTTTGATTTTTCAGATAATTTTCAAGCTGTGTAAATTATATGATTAATTATTAATTGAGAATGCATATTTTTCATGTTTGGCATATTGCAGTTGAAACACCACAAGGCTATGTGGTGCAATGGTCGTAAATTTCGCATTAAACAGTTGGATGATAACAGGAAAATTTTTTATAGTGGGATAACTACAGTATTCCAAGTCACTAATGTTTCCTCCAGGAGTGACATACATCATCGAGAATCTAAAAATAGATATTATGGGTTTTTAGATGATATAGTTGAGTGTGACTTTAATTCCTTCAAATTAGTTTTGTTTGACATCAAATGGTATAGGCTACGAATGAATGTACGTGATAATGATAGAACTCTTATTCAACATGAAAATGGATTTCCAATGGTTAAAACATCACAGTTTGAAGCAGGAAAAGATCGTTGTTTTTCCAAGCCAATGTGAACAAGTCTTTTACTCAGAGGTTCCAGGTGAGAACGGATGGTCATTTGCTATTATATATGATCCAAGAGGAAGGCCAGTAGAGTATACTGTAGAGGAAGAAGATGATATTGATCAAGAAAAAGATGATGTAGTGGCAGATGAGCAGGAAGATGCATTCATAGACGAAGAAGATATATAAGATGAACCAGGCGTAGGAGACAAGGCAACAATTATTGATGATGATGTCGATGAGGATATTATTGAAAATGATATAATTGATGATTATGATGACATGGTCGATCACTTAAACATCGTTTCTAAATCAGATGTTGGTATATATGTCTATAAGTTGGATGAAGATGAAGAATATACAGAAGAAGAATATTGGTACATATGTTCTATTCGAGTATGAGATGGTATGTTATAACTTTATATTTTAATATGTAGGAATTATTGTCTTTAAATAATTTACTAATTATGTGGGTTTATTGCATGTTGTTTATTATTTCAAACCAATAAATAATGGCCTTACTATTATACAGGCTAAACTAAAATTATGTATTTATACAAACACATATTGAAAATTTTGTTTACGACCTTAATTAATTTTTGGTTTGTTCGTATTCTATTTCATAGATTGGGTATTGGGAAAATGAGAGTGATGTGAGGGGGATGGGAGGGGCCATATGAGCTTCCACCTTCATGTGGTTGGCCCTGTTCAGTAGAAAATAAATTATTCTTGAAACCAAGAGAAGCTCATTCATCTTTATTTGCATTATCGTAAATGTCATCATTGTTGTCTGATTATTGCAACGCCAAAATTGCTGAAATTGTTAGAAAACATTAAAAGTGCATTTCTGTTAGGAATTGTCCAACGAGGCCATAATTTTTTCCGGATGACCATTTTCTTGTTAGAATATGACAATAAATTCTTCAAAAAATCCACTATGGTAGTGTTTAAATTGTTCTTTTGAGGATGAAAATGGATTCAACACCATCAAGGACCCTTGGGGCACCCAAAATCTTGAAGATTGACAACTATAACCTAGATTTTCAATAACTTCCACCTGATTTTCACAAAATCATGCTAGAATTTCTATTGTTTTATGGATGAAATTCTGGCTTCATTAGACTACGCATTTATTTTATATGAGGTTTAAGAATCTTCTCTATATCTTGTATTGTTAGAATGACATGATAAAGTTTATCCATAATGTAAACACATGATTTCATGGTTTTATTCCCAGTTTTTGTGCTACTTCTTTGCATTTTATGTTTATAATTTAGTGGAGATTATATGAGCTTGAGGTTGAGGCCTTTCACGCTTATCACAAGGATGCATGGATTTAATTAAATGACCATCCATTCACATGTATCTATCATTCTAGAAATTACACAAGGAGAGATTGACCGAGGAGTTTAAAAAAAAATTCCTCCTAAGGACCCATGGAATAGTATACCAAAGGCAATACACAAGGTAATTATGAAATCCCCCCCTAAACTAGTCATGTTGATATTCAAGATATCAAGTTGATATTCATGTTGATAATAGAAAAAACAAAAATGTTAGGGAATGTTATGGTATTTGCTATATCATATCCCACTAAAGTTTCTCCCAAATCCTAGGCCATAGAGACCTTAGGACCCCATGGAATATTGAGTTGCATGGCTTATATTCATTGCCTAACTACATTTTTTTTTCATTTACATTTTTGGATTGAAAATAATTGTCATGAAGTATATCTGATAGCCTATGGATGTATCAAAACACTATGGTTGTTTTTTTGCAAAAAGGACGAATGAATGGTTTTTAAATTAAGAAGGTTCTAAAATTTATTTAACAAGCTAGGTGGAATTCCCTTACGGTTTTGACCATTTATAGAATGATTTTTTCCACAGTGGGAAACTTAAATATATGTAATGAATCAGTTCATATCTTTCACCCATTCCCTATAATATTTTCTACTACACCAAAAACTAATATTTGCTACAAATTATGACAGAGAGCACCACCATCCCTTGATGTTCTTACCAAGAGTGAATTTGGACCATATCTTCATAAGGCATTGTTATTAATGCCTCCATACATGAAAACCTATATGTTAGATTCCTTTTACAATGTCAGTTTTATTATATATATTTTTAATTTATAAGGGTGGTGGTCACCTTATTGAATATAGACCTCTATTAAGAAAACCAATAAATTCCAACTAGAAGAAAAGACAAGAGAGTGGGAACAATTTTTGAACGGTGACTCCAATAAAAATCAAGGAGATTGGAAATATTTTCTCTAGAAATGAACACTGTTGATTTCTTTTCCATCCTTGACCAAGAGTAATATTGTGCCAATGATGGGGGCTATTCATGATATGCTTGAAACAGAGTAAAAACTCTAGCTAACCTATTGACCCATATATAGCTCACTTGTGTTAAAGGTTGGAAAGTTTGAAATCCTTGTACTTTTCTTAAGCTAAAGTAGGTGAGATCCAATTATTTGAAGTATTATGAATGATTGAATTGATTTTTGTAGTTTACATTATTATTTGACACATAAACCTTTTTTTTTTCAAAGATGCATACTTAAAATATTGTTATCATGATGTAAAGATTGTTTGGATGTTTTTACACAGTTTAAAGTTCCAAGATGTGAGGCTATACTTGAAAACCTTAGAGGATTGGGGATCAATAGTTGATTTCAGGTTCAATATATTCTCAAGGGAGGGGACAAGGATTTATAAAGGCTTGTATTCAATTTAATGGGCCCCTCAACCCTTCTAAAGGAATAAGAGAAGAGGGATAGGGGTTAAATATCCTTGAAATACTAGATATATCTCTTTGGTCAATGAAACTAAAATGTCAGAACTAAAGTTTCGGTGTTGTGACGTGTTCACCAAACATCAGTATTGCGACGATTTGAGGACAACCGTCGATATTGCAACGGTTGGAGGGTAACCGTTGGTGTTGCGACGTGTTCACCAAACGTCGTAACCACACTATATAATATTAACATATAAATACCACACTATTTACCAAATAAAAAATATCAAATCATTATAATACCCATTGAAATGTTCTTTGTGCCATTTCTAAGCCATAGTAAGGCTTTCCCTAAGATTTGTATATTTTGCGGTCAAATTTAGCTCTTGG
Organism: Pinus albicaulis; assembly: GCA_034641835.2. Lineage (NCBI taxonomy): Eukaryota > Viridiplantae > Streptophyta > Pinopsida > Pinales > Pinaceae > Pinus > Pinus albicaulis. The sequence continues at coordinate 82,106 of JAXQQM020085019.1, forward strand.
TTAATTTTGGAAGGATCACTAAGTAATCTAATATTAACTCGCATTGTAACTTTTCAATAATAATCTAATATTAAATTTCGTTATTACTTTTCAAACACTCCTTAACCTCTTGTCCACATCAAAATGGCATAGGTAAGAAAAAGGTCTAAAATAAATTAGAGTCAGCATAATAAAAACAATATGCAAAAACTATAGTTATAGCTTACATACCCTTTCCCAGGCCAACATTATATAACTCTACTTCACTAGGATGAACATTAACTAAGGCTTCAAGTATGCATCCACCAAATCTGTCACATCAACGTAGTCCCTAATACATGTACCTTCAAGAGTATTGTAATATGTTCCTTTAACCCACATTGATATGTTCCTTTCACCCACTTTGGTAAAAGGAAGAAAGCAACACTACAAAGTTTATAATAATATATATGTTCACAATTGAGTTGATCTATTAAAGTTAAGAATTTTAATCATCCTCCAACATTAATTCTAACGAGTTTAATGTCTAATTTAATCCAAACTAAGGAAAAATTAACTTTGGGGGTAGATATGTTTATTCTTTAATAGATTGAATTTTAAAATTTAAATGTAGAGGAATTACATAACTATATGGTAAATAGTAATTCGACTAAATTTTTGACTACACAAGGTCTCCCGTCTATCTTCCGTCGGTCTTCCCACTGATCATTACGCTTCACTACATTTCACAATTTTGTTTCTTTCCTGCGCGCTCTATTCTCCTTCCCCCACAGCCAGACCTGCATTTATCTGCGATTTGAATCAGACCAGACCCCGCTCTATTCTCCTTCCCCACACTGAGAGCACCGAGAGCACCGAATTGAGGATATTTACATGAGATTAGGTATGTTTGAAGGCTCGTTTAAGGTGAAATAGCCCTCAAAACAGGCTGCCGCAATCTAATTGAAGGGATGTTAGGGAGCCACAGCTATCTGAGGTAAGTCGCAGGCCTAACCTCACCAAAACAGACCAACGTAGGCTGCCACTTGCCCAAAATAGAAGATGATGACGGAGGCCATCCTACCTTGCCTTAGCCGCAGCCCTAACTGAGAGAAGTGGGTCAGTAGATGTCAAAATTTGGGTACGCTGGTAAAATGACAACGTATGTTGCTGTAGAAGGGAGTCATTGTCAGATCAAGAAGGACAGTCCATGTCTTGACAACCATACAGGAGGGCCAAGGTATGTATGACTGTGTGAAGTGGTCATCTTCATTTTTCTATGGATTGATCGAATACCTACTATCTCTATGGAAAGGGTTACCTCTGTCTAGGCCACAGCAAGGAAGGCTATAATATCAAGAAGAAAAGAGCTTTGTAAGGCATTTTTGAGGATTTTTATAAGGCCTAGTTGTGGGGATAGAAGGTTGAGGAACAGGATCTCATTCAGAACTATTTTAGGGGTTGTTTGATGGGTGCATAGCCCTGATAAGAGGTTGTTACAGGCCTGCTTGTATACCTATAGGGTGTCGCTATCTTCTAGGAGGGAAACTCTATGTATAAATCTTTTTAACTTCCCTCAAGGAGCAATGTGAAGGGACAACCTCCCATTGAAGAGCAGACGCAGCTCAGGGAAGCAATTATGGGCCAGATTTGAGAAAATAAGGTATGTCTTCTATGGACTCTATCAAACACCTACAACACAATTATTAGCCTTCAAGTGAAATAGATCATCCCTCTAATGGCTTTGTTCTTCATTTCAACAAAAAATTATGTAATAAACAAGGAGAAATTAATGGCACAATTGCAATAGGATTAAAACACACCAAGAGACTCAAAATTTAACCTTGGAAAAACTTGCAAGAATGATGTTAAATTGATACAAAACTTGTTCCTTAATGGTCACATAATGATACAATTATAGAGGATTAAATCACTACAGAACTTCAAAGTACTATGGTTTGGACTTCAAACTTATACAACAAACCCCTTACTTCCTCTATTTTGTGTCTATTTCTTTGGTGATCTTTTCTTGGTTATGGAAGTTGTGTCCCCTTATTGGTTAAATGGTCATAATAAGGAAGTCCTGATTGGTTGGGGATTACACAGTTGCACCCCTGCTATCATATGTATGCCCTCAATGAGAATAAGAACCCCCACCTTGCAGATTGAGTTAACATCACAAGTGAATGTATGGTTGCTAGTATTTTTTGTCATACTTGTCCCCTTTTTTGGAATAGTCATCGTCTTTGGAGGATTTTTTGATTCAATGTTTTTGATAGGGAAATCATATCCATTTCACTTCAAGATTTGCTTGAGATGCAACCAAAGTTACATGCAGGAGTTGGATTGATATGCAAACAATGTGATAAGAGCTTATGTTGTGGTTGGGTGAGGATAATACCACCTATATTTAGTTTGTTCTAGGGGTTATCTTATCATGATGAGGTGATTTTACATAATACATATTTTTTCCATTTGGTCTATTGTTATGCTTGGCAAGAGCAAAGTCACAATTTGATTACTCACTCTTCTTCAACTTCTAAGCTTTCTTGTTTTTCTCCTACTAGTTTTCTTAGTTTGTAGCAGTAGTTTGATAGCTTGAGAGGTTAACAAGATCTTGAGTATTCACTGTAACCTATGCCCCTACCAACTACTTGGGGTAGATTTGTCTTGTTTCTTGCTAGAAATATCCAGTGGTGTCTCTGAGATTTTTTATTGTCAAGAATTACAGATTTTCTCTTTGCTTATGAAATTTGTTTTTAGGGCTTCTAATTAGCAAGACATAATCTTGTATTACCTTTCTAATTGTCTTCTCTTCCCTTTTCTCCATTCAATTGGACCTTCCTTAGAGGATTACATCTTTCTTCTCAGTGTTCCCAGTGGATTGGAAAATATTTGGAGAATCAAAGATACTTGTGACACTGGTTTTAATTAATTCCACCTCCTAAGATCAGAAATGTTTGCCTTTCTACATATGTAAGGCATTACAACAGACAATTTACCTTACAAGATTTATGTAGTTCTTGTTTCACCAAATTGATCTCCTCCTTCTAGCCTATCTCGGTAATTGGACGTGCTAAACACTATATATATTCCCTAGCCCCAAACATAGATGATATTAGGCTAGTGATATATCTGCATTTCCCCCTTCTATTGGTATGCAACTAGGCCACAAAAATGTATCTACTTTTAGTGCAGAGTTGTGCCCATATCAAGCAATCAAATTTCCATCACTATATTTTTCTCTCTGGCCTCAAATGTTAGGAGGGGTTCAGTTGATCACCACCACATTGCTCCTCCCATGATGTCTTGGCTAAATCATCAGCGCCAGGCATTCTATATAGGACACTTTTGTTGGTCTTTGCATTGATACCTTGGTGATGGAGATGAGGATGGCTTTGCTCCCACCTCTACATCTTACCTCTATATCTGGTATGGAGATTTGATTTCTACAATTTAAATTTTTCCTTCTAGATTCACCTTTTATTTCAGTATCACTTGTATCTCTTTATCTTTTAGCTTTCAAGAATCAAGAGTAGTCTGGGAACTTCCACAGTATTTATATGTCTCATTGTATTTTCTAGTCCCATTGGCTTACTATTTACTGTTTCTTATCTTTCCCCTACAAATGTTTTTAACAAAAGAATTATCGTTCAAGTTTGATATGATGTTGATTGTGTTCTTAGTCATTGCATTTTTATTTTTTTTGGAGAGGGGTCGGGGGGGGCTGGATTAAAAAAATGAAATTCATTGAATCTCATGCACTAGTGAATTTAACGGAAAATTAAATCAGCCAAGCAGGTTTTTATATAAAATTTGCGAAAAAATCATCAATATTAATTTTTATTTGTTTAAAAATATATATATAATAATATATGTATATATTTATGTGTGTGCGTGCATTTATGTATGTATCTATGAGCATTTTTTTGAACAATATATGATGGTTAACATGTTTTAGTCTTGAGACATTTTTGGATCAAAGTTGAAGTTATAAAAAATATTTGTGTCTTTTGTTTGAATATATGGAGTTTATCAAAATCTGCTTAATTAATTTTCCAAATGTAATGGGAAATGCTATCATATTTTTTGTCCCTATTCCCTCTTCTAACACTTCCTTGGCCCTCACACAACTTGAGAAGTCTGATATCTGAAGGTTGAATAGTCTCTTTTAAAATGAACAACACATGTTTGCAAATGATTCTTCCTCCTTTCTTCCTTGAGAGACCTTCCTTAAATAGATTCATCGAGGAGGCTAGAGGATGGTTGTAGATCTCTCGAACTTAAGGAAATTGAGTCTAATAAGTTCAAAATCTCCTAGTGCAAGAGAACCGATTCATTTAGTGTTGATTTCCTCAACTCATTCAATGTTGGTATATGCAATGGGTCGTTAGTGAGATTCAAGGGTGGCAAATAGAGTTGTAACAACACCCCCTAATGTGTGAGGTAAGAAGAGGAACCAATGGTCAAAACACATTCTAATAAACATAAGTTATGAGGAATTCCAAGGAAAGAGATAAATATCAAGGAACTAGTGAGTACTTGCAATCGATTGTCAACAAATAGATAGGCATACCGATGCTTAGAAGAGAAACAAAGCATGGCTACCAACATAATAGACTATGAATCCATGTAATAATATGCAAGACCATGGCCATGAAAAAAGTACACAGTGGGTCCATGTCATGAAAATGATCATAGCCATGAGAAAATGAAATTTGGATATGTCATAATATACATCAAGAAGGCAACTAATACCAATGGGAAGATGTAGTAATCGTAAGATAGAGATATACTCCATCCTGCATTTATTAAATGAATGTAGGTATAGCAACGTATAGAGGCCTCCCTTTGAATTCTTTAGAGGTAGCAGTATGAAATGATAGTTGTAGGTTTCATTTCCCTCTTTACAATCCTCTTGTGTTGACTCCCTTGGAGGAATTTCAAGCATAGCCTTCCAGTCTTGTAAATGAAACCAACGGGTTTCAAACCTATAGAACACACCTAATAGAACAATGTTGTGGTCCTTTTCATTGGGTTGAAAAATAAGTATAAGGATTGTCTTATTCATGCATGCATAAATCCTAGATCCTTATGTTATCGTTGAGTAGGGTGCCATTGTAGGTAGATCAAACTTGAGGTGATAAAATAAGTTCTTTGACATATGAAAAAGTATCTAGCACCCATCAAGCACAACTGAATATCACAGCCATCAAGTACTACCAAGTGACATATCACTGATGTCTGATACTCTGTTGAGTATCAGTTATTACCCTAGAGAAATGCCACATCGAAATATAGAAGGATTGCATTTATCCAACATTCTTTAGTCCAATATCCTTTCCATAACCATCTATCAGATTTGCAAAGTCTTCTTTAGCACTATGATCTATATCATTAGAGAAAGGTAGATCACATCACTATGATTTAACTTATAGGCTCAACCTAACTCGTAAATAATTTCTTTGGCATAAATGATTCTCTGAAATTACTACTCTCGGCCTTGTGGTGGAATATTAAATCAAATGAGAGATATTTTAGAATGATTTACATCTGTTTTGGCTCGTTAAACTTTATTTCGTTAATCTTTCTTCTATCCAAAAAAATCTTCAACCTCTTTGGTGAATGATATTCCTTTATTCGCAAACTGTGTGGCAAGGTATGCCACCTTCTTTGGTATGCTTGCAGGCTCTCATCTCCCAACAATCTAAAGGTATCTTCAAAATGAAGTTTTTCCTACTCCTATTTTTTTTGTAGACAGTTGTCATCGGTCGATCTTATACTATAATCATTTGGTTAATAGTGATAATGCGAGGGCCTTGTGGTTATTCCATGATCCACAAAGGTTATTAATCTCTTTTTCCATGATTCTTTTGATTTACTCTTCCATGGTCTCTTCACGGGTCATCCAGGAGGCTAAAGAAATAAATTTCACATCACCTAGCTGAGAGTTGGGGTCCCACACATTCATAGCAAGCAATATTAAATTATGCATATAAAATTCTGCCATATTATCCCTATCTTGAATGTTACACTTAAGGAAAAAATCAATGAATGTTTTGATGTTTTGGAAAGGAGGATATTTCACTGTGATGTCGAAACTTTGCCCAGGTTCTAAGCTTCAATTGGCACTGAGATCTACAGTAGAGAATGGAACCATACATTATATTTGAAGATATCTGAATTGTAGTTGAACTCAGTGATCAGATTGTTTCTTTGAAACCCTTTAACTTGCTTAAATGCCATTCTTGAAAACTAATCCTTGAGTGTCTATTTGATTAGATGCCCTTCTTTAGCACCATAGCTCCGAAACCATGTTGAGAATTTGAAGGGGTTATAAATTATCTTCTTGATAATTACTTGCGAGCTTGCTTATGTCTTCTTAGTTAATTCTTCATCAAGTCAATTATCAAAGCACTTATACAAATGTAGAGACAGAGTTGATTTTACTTATAACTGAATATTTTGTGATTAAGTTAGGAAGGTAAATCTCTTATTTACCTTCCTTTATTTCTATTACCTTTAGATCACAGACTTGACCTTGACAAATTCTTACAATAGAGACTTTAGAAATCAATGATATATGCACTTGTATCCTCCTACACCCATCTGCAAACTGTTTTGTGCTAATCCTCAAATTTGTTCTCTTGTTGTACCTATCCTTCCTGTTTCTTCCGCAATGTTGTGCCCTTCAACCTTGTAGAAATTATATACAAGATGCATGTATATATCCAGATTCTCTTGATCTAAAAATATTTTATCTTCTTGCTAAATACGGAATCCTTCTACTGTTAATCTTTTGCGGAAATTTTAACTCAATTTGTAAACACATGAAGCAATAAAAACAATCGCACATAACATAGTTGTTTAACGGGAAAGCCTGAAGCTGAAAACCCCAACTATCATATATTATGTATCATGGAGATCATGTAACAATCTCATACAAAGCTTAGCACATCAAGCTCTTAGTACAATCAATCGTCACACACTAATTAGAAGAAATATGCAAATCCATGCACTAATTTCTTGCCACCTGATAGCCTGCCTCCATTACGCAATCCCTGCTGAAGAAGACCCCTGAATTAATTTGAATCTACCTTGCTTGCACTGTGTAATCCTCATTGGCAACTCCAATGTGTGTGTGTTGCAATCAATGCATCACTATAGTCACAACGAATAGTCCATCTTGCCCTTTCACCTATCTCTCCACTGGCTCTCCACTGGAACTGACATGCACTGTAGTTAACCGTTGTATTTGTTCAGTTGATTAATGAGTTATTATTTGTGAATTAATTAACTAATTAATTCACTCCACTCCCACTATTATATCATTCAGTTAGACTAGATACAACTAGCTCAACTGATTTTAACTCCATTAACTGAGTTAAACTGAATAACAACTCCATGAACTACCCTTCCAACTCTGTCATAAATTTTCCACTTCAGTTCTAACTGAGTCCTCCATGCATGAACCACCAGTAAACCCTAAGAATTGCGTAATTCCTTTAGCCCACTGATTTTCCAAATCTGTACACTGAAATTAAGTGATCCAAGAGAATAAGTTGTTGTTTATTATCGGATTATTATGAAGAGCTAATAATAATCAACACTTATATTTTTAGATCGGCGATCTATAAATAGACTTCGCCCAATATTCTAAAAATAGAATTTCATCTATTTTTCCAACTTGACCAACCATCCACAAATAGCATCCTACAACTTCTGAAATATGATCACCATGTCTAAAAATAGACTTACACCTAAAAATAGCTTGCGGGCCCACTTAGTGAAGGTGATTGATTTTCACTAAGCTCATCATCTTGTTGAATCTCAACACTCCCTCTCAACAAGATAGGGATTATCCTTCACCCTAATCCTACCTCTATGGTATTCGAATTTTCTCCTAGTGAGTGCCTTTGTCAGAATGTCTGCATCCTGATCTTTCGTAGGAATGTACTGAAGCAACATGATCTTATGCTGCACACAATCTCTGATATGATGATATCGGATATCAATATGTTTAGATATATCATGAAACACAAGATTAATCAAGAGTTTAATGCAACTCTTATTATCACAATGTATCACTGTAGGATCTAAATGTGAACCGAATAAACCAACTAGGATCTTCCTCATCCAGATAGCCTCACATGCAGCTTGACTTGCTGCCATGTATTCTGCTTCCACTGAACTAAGTGCCACAGATATCTGTTTCCTGCTATACCAAGAAAATGTTGTAGATCTGATACTGAAAATCCCTCCTGATGTGCTCTTTCTATCTGTTGGGTTGCCTGCCCAATCTGCATCCGTGAAGCCATGCAACTTCACCTCATCAGTCTGTTTGTACCATAAACCATACTCAGATGTGCCCCTGAGATACCTCAGGACATGTTTTCCTGCCTTCCAAAAGAGCTTGGTAGGCTTAACCATCGCTTGTGAAATTTGGTTCACCACATAGCATATGTTTGGTCTTGTATTAACTAAATACATGAGCGAACCCACCAACTGTCGATAAACAGTGGCATCCACTACCTCTACCGATGTAGCATCCTCTTTCCTCCAATTTCCTGGAAGAGGAGTGTCAATAGGATTGTAGCCTTGCATGTGAAACTTCTCCAGTATCTCATGGGCATACTTGCCTTGAGACACAAACAGTTCACCTTCCCACTGCCATATTTCCAATCCAAGGAAATAATGAAGGAGGCCCAAATCCTTCATCTCAAACTCCTTTGCAAGATCCGCCTTGCATGAGTGTATCAACTGCTCATCACCCGTTAGTATTAAATCATCAACATAAAGAACAATGATTAAAAGCTCACCCTCCACCAAAATTTGGTACAAGTTTTCATCCACCTCACTCTTGGTGAAGCCAAGTCCAGTGAAATAGCTGTCGATCTGTGTGTACCAAGCATGAGGTGCTTGTTTCAACCCATACAGTTCTCTTTTGAGCCTGCACACATGCGACTCGCTACTGAAGATCTCAAATCCTTCAGGCTTCTCAATGTACACCTCTTCCTCAATGATCCCATTAAGGAACACAGTCTTCACATCCATCTGATGAATGTTCCAACCCATCTGCGCTGAGATAGCAAGGATGGTCCTTATGGAAGAATATTGTGCGACAGGTGCAAAGGTTTCTTCATAATCAATCCCCTCGATCTGTGATAAGCCTCTGGCAACAAATCTTGCCTTATAATTCTCGATGCTCCCATCAGTAGCTTGCTTTACCTTGTAGATCCATCTTGATCCTACAACTGATTTACCCACCGGCCTTGGAACAATCTCCCAAGCATTGTTTTTGACAATGGAGTCATACTCCTCCACCATGGCATCTACCCATGTGAGCTCCTACACTTCTTCTTAAAAATAAGATCGCTTTGTCACGATACACTTGCACATAAGAGCCATGAATCCAGTAAAATGGTCAGGTGACTATCTCTGTTTGCGCTGTGATGTAGGGACTCCTACATTCTGTGCCGCATCAAGCTTAAGTCTCTCAGCTTCTGTGGTACGCTTTCTGCCTTGTCTGATGTTTGGTTATGCATTAGTGGACTCCTCCTCTACATGAATCTCCTCCTGTGATTGATCCACATCTAGAGGCTCATCTTTGGGAACAAGAAGTTCCTCCTCTGCATGCAAGTGTAGCTCCCTCTCAAGCGAAAACTTCATGGCTTTCACCTCATTGAATTTTATATCCCGTCGCACCACAGTCATCCAACTGTCTGGAAAATACACACAATAATTATGGGGTGTTTCTGTGTACCCCACAAATATCCCAACTTCTGCAGTCGGCTCCAACTTCTTCCTGGAATCCTTTGTCACATTAATGTAAACAAATGAGCCAAAAATCTTCAAATGAGAAATATCGGGCTTCTTACTAGTAAAAGCTTCTTCAAGTGTACTCATGCCAAGTACTCTACGAGGACAATGGTTTTGCACAAAAACCACAGTGTTGCATGCTTTCGCCCACAAGTGCATCGGTAGGCCCTGGTCATGCAGCATAGCTCGTGCAGCACCCACGATCATTTTGTTCTTCCTCTCCGCAACCCCATTATACTGTGGGTTATGAGGCACTATGAGTTCTCTTCGAATTCCTTATTTTCTACAGAAGTCTTTGAATTCGCCCGAGATATATTCACCGCCACTATCACTCCGTAGAGCTTTCACTTGCTTCCCCGACTCCTTCTCCACCAATGCTTTAAACTCACAGAACTTTGAGAATGTTTCGCTCTTCTTCTGCATGAAGAAGATCTGACATCTATGAGAATAGTCATCAAAAAATATAACATAATACCTGTGTTTTTTTGTTGAAGCAATCGAGAAAGGTCCACACACGTCTGTGTGAATTCTCTCTAGGATCACCGAAGCAAGGTTCTCCTTCTCATGAAAGGTGGTCTTCAGAAAATTACCCATATTACATCCCTTGCACTGATCTAACTATGCAAGAGTACCCTTGGGAAGTCCAGTAGAAATCTGCTGCAAAATCAAAGCGCCATGGTGAAGATGGCCCAATCTCCTGTGCCATAATTCGCCCTCGTCCCAACTCACCACTTCTTCTACTTTTCCCATCATTGCAACGCAGCGATCTACCTCCAGTTTGTAGAGATTCTTAACTCGAATCCATATCCTCTTGGTTTGACCCGTTGTTTTATGTCACAGTAAAGCTTTTCCATCGCTAAAAACAACGCCATAACCTTTGTCTTCCAACATTGCAATCGAGACCAATTTCTTCTTCAGACCTGGAACATGCATAACATCTTTCAACATAAATGGATTACCTAAATCCCTCTCAAAGGTAATGGTCCCAATGCTAGTCGCACTGTATCGACCATCGTCGCCCATCTCTATATGCATTTGAAGGTCCTTCTCCTCTAATTCACTAAACAATTCCTTGTCTCCCGTCATATGGAAAGACGCACCACTATTAAGATACCACACAGATCCCATTGAGCTTGAAACCAAGCATGTGATCAAAGAGAAATCAAGTTCAAATTGCGAGGCTAAGGCCTCTCCAACTGCAGCTCCAGGAGCCTTCTTTTTATTCTTCTTCTGTGGGCAGTTAGTGGTGAAATGCCAATGTTCATGATAGTGAAAACACTTCACCTTGGACAAATCCTGCTTCTTGCCTTTAGCTTCGGATTTTGAAGGAAATTTCTTCCCCTTCCCTTTCCTTTCTTTGGCAGCCAAAGTGTAATTCTCTTCATCATCATTCTTCGATGAAGAGCCATCCCTGGTACTTCGCCTTATCTCCTCCTGCACAAGGTCTGACCAAAGTCGCTCCCATTCCAGCAGTTTCTCCTGTCCATTGACAAAGTATTCGTAGCTATGACAACTCTTTGGAAGCCCAAGGAAGGCCAATCTCACCAAGTTTTCATCATCAACAGTAATGCCCACACTTCCCAGTTCATCCCTATAGTGGACAAACTTCATGAGATATTTTGGAACATTTTTTCCCTTCTCCATTTTTATTTTTCTGAGCTTATCTTTCAGCGCCAACTTCCTCTGGTCGTTTTTGCTTTGGAAAAAATCTGTCAAAGCCTTCCACATTGTAAATGGAGTGGCTTTCCCATGAAGGCTGGACACAATATGGTCCTTTACACCTTCCAACAGAATTCTTCTTGTCTTTTCTACCTTCTTTTGCCATGCGTCAAGTAATGCAGCATCGCTAGATCCCAGCTTATGAACATCGCTATCGATGAACTCCTTCAGTCCATTATCTTCTAGCACTGCCTCCATCCTATCCTTCTAGGCTATGTAATTCGAGTTTCCATCAAGGGCATACTCCAATCGCAACCCATTTAAAGACATTTCAATGTATACTCAACTGTCGCACCAAGAATTTTCTGCAGCAAATTCGAATTGTCCACCAGCACAAACTCAACAATTCTTCACAATTGCAATTTTCAAGAATTAACATTGCTCTGATACCATGTAGAAATTATATACAAGATGCATGTATATATCCAGATTTTCCTAATCTAACAATATTTTATCTTCTTGCAAAATACAGAATCCTTCCACTGTTAATCTTTTGCGGAAATTTAAACTCAATTTGCAAACACATGAAGCAATAAAAACAATCGCACATAACACAGTTGTTTAATGGGAAAGCCTGAACCTTAAAATCCCAACTATCATATATTATGTATCATGGAGATCAAGTAACAATCTCATACAAATCTTAGTACATCAATCTCTCAGTAAAATCAATCGACACACACTAATCAGAAGAAATCTGCAAATTCATGCACTGATTTCTTGCCACCTGATATCCTGCCTCCACTGCGCAATCCCTGCTGAAGAAGACCCCTGAATGAATTCAAATCTACCTTGCTTGCACTGCGCAATCCTCATTGGAAACTCCAATGTGTGTGTGGTGCAATCAATGCATCACTATAGTCACAACAGATAGTCCATCTTGCCCTTTCACCTATCTCTCCACTAGGTCTCCACTGGAACTGACATGCACTGTAGTTAACTGTTGTATTTTTTTAGTTGATTAATGAGTTATTATTTGTGAATTAATTAACTAATTAGTTCACTCCACTCTCACTAGTGTATCATTCAGTTATACTAGATACAACTAGCTTAATTGAGTTTAACTCCATTAATTGAATTTAACTGAATAACAACTCCATGAACTACCCTTCCAACTATGTCATAACTTTGCCACTACAGTTCTAACTGAGTCCTCCATGCATGAACCACTAGTAAACCCTAGGAATTGTGTAATTCCTTCATCCCACTGATTTTCCAAATCTGTACACTGAAATTAAGTGCTCCAAAAGAATAAGTTGTTGTTTATTGTCGGATTATTATTAAGAGCTAATAATAATCGACACTTCTATTTTTAGATCGACGATCTATAAATAGACTTCACCCAATATTCTAAAAATATAATTTCATCTATTTTTCCAACTTGACCAACCATCCACAAATAGCATCCTGCAACTTCTATAATATGATCACCATGTCTAAAAATAGACATAGTCTAAAAATAGACTTACACCTAAAAATAGCCCGTGGGCCCACTTATTGAAGGTGACTGATTTTCCCTAAGCTCATCATATTTTTGAATCTCAACAAATTTGTATTAGCCCCTGTCCTTATATCCGCACTTTAGATGCTACCAAAAACCTTAGATGGATCTGAAATAATTGTTCCCTGTTGCACGCTGTCTAACATCAGTCTTGTCTGCAAAAACTTGTATGTATACCGTAGCATATGTTGGGGTATTTATAGTTGTTCCAGCCAAATATTAAGATTACCTTTCAGAAATCATGTAGGCCCACCTTAATATTGTTTTTAGGCCGACTTCATAACAACAAATAGGCTTATCTTCAACGATGAATAAGGGCAGGCTTGAAGGCCATTCTTCTGCAATGTCTTGGAGGATATTCTTCACACCATTTACATGACTCCTAATTACACTTATGTTCCTAATAGACATCAAGAAGAAGTCTATAGACCTATACTAAGAATCTTGCTCATGAAACCCATGAAGCAAGTAAACCAAAAATACATTTTATTACTTTTGACTTCTTCTTTACATAAGTACATAATTACAAGGTCATCATGAATATCGATCTAGTTACACTTTTCAACATTGATCCCTTCAGTTTCTATCCAAGATCACATTAATGTTATCTACCTCTCTGTTATCAACGATCTGGAAACTACTTGCAATGGAAAACGATTGATTTACCCTAGGATTAAAACCCATAAATTTATTTCGGCAATAACATATACTTTATAATAGTTGAATAATGTTTGTTTTTACCCCAGAAAACTTATGATAAAGATTCCTGAAGATGCTTATAAAATATCACGATTAATTGTTGGCATGAGTTTGGCTATTATAAATGCCCAAAATGTTTCTATTTCTACATATTCAAATTATTGCAGCTTTAGATGCAATATGATTGTTTATTCTTTGCAACTCTTGTGCATATTACTGTGTGTGTAATATAGACAGAATTTTCTTAAAAATAAATGTGGCATAAATTTGTCTTGACCTTGGCATGCAGGAACATCAAGATGCAGGCAATCCAATCTTAGAAGTTGAATGCAATGGTGGGACCTTCAAAATACCCAAGGATAGTAGAGTCTCAAAAAAATTGAAAGCTGCTGAGGTGTGATATTTTCCATTATTGCAGTTAGTATGAGGTCTGAAAATTCATTGAATTTGTAGATAAGTGAATGTAGCATTGTTCTCAATTTTCGACCTTGAAAGCTACAGGATTCTTGCAATTTTGTGATTCTAGAGTTCTCTTTCGGTGGTAATAACAAATATTTCCAGAAACAGAAGCAGATTAAAGTTACAAATAATCCAAAGATGAAGGTCAGTTACATGTTCCAGTGATGGAGACATCGTTTATGTATCTTTGTTTGTTGAGCAAGTATTGAAGCATATATTAACACGTAAGTATGATGGAAAAATTTGATCGAATCCTTCTCAGCAATGGCAGGGACTTTCACAAGCAGCTATTCCCTTCCCATCATTAGCAGATAAGTATGAGACTTTTGACAAAAAAATCAGGGGTGAAACTTCAAAATTATCGAAGACTACCAAGGTAACATACACTTCCGAGTAAATATGTTCAACAATTACTATACATAAAAATATTTCGGTTGTAATACTCAGTGAAGGTTGCCCCTGATAGAGGATATTATAAGTAGAGGAAGGTTCTCAACTTGGCATTACAAAGTGATTGCATCCATCTAGAATTCAAAGAATTAAAATTTTTGCTTGTCATTGCATTACAAATCGTTTACATCCATCTAGAATTTGAAAAATCATAAATATTTCCTTGTTACTTCTTTCCCCAGTTAGGTGGGACAATCTGGAAGTATGAGGTGTTGCTCTTTAGGGCTTTTGTTTAGGGCGGAATTTGAAGAATGATAGATCTTTGATTGTTGCTTGCTGCCCCAAATAGATGAAACAAATGAGAAGTATGAAGTGATCCTCTTGAGGGCATGTGGTTAGGTTGATACAAGTACACATTGATTTTTGTAGACTAGTGCTAAGTATTTATGTCTAAGATGAAGATAGGAGTTAATTATTAATTTTACTGATCTAAAGTAATAAAATGAGCTGGAGAAAAACATATAGCTCCATCAACAGGATGGGGCACTTAATAATTGAAATTTTTACTTTTAATCCTACAGAACTATGGACTAAGAAACTATGGTCCTTGCCTTAAAGCCCTAACAAAAAAATACACATAGCTAATCTATAATAGCTGCATGCAAACCACTCTTAAAGTGACTGACTTTAAACTTTTCATATTTGATATAGTCCATATATTTCACAAGCAACATAAATGTATGCTCATATTTTTCTACAGACATGGATCCCTGCTTTAAGATATGGAATGCATTAACATTAACTGATGTTGAGAGTCATGCATTAACAATCTATAATAGCTTCTTATGCTCCCTCTATAGTGATGCACTATCTATCAAACACTTTTATATCATTAGAGAAGTTGTGCAGACTGAACTACCTTTCTAAACGAGGAGCTTAGTTTTTGTTGAATAACCTATAATGTTGCCATCAATGGCAGGAGTATTTCACGTTTTTTAATTCATGGAAGGCATACGATGACTTACGTTCATGTCTTATATTAGAATATGTAGATGATGGACTGGTAGTTTGTTTCATACCTCTAGATCATTCATACTAGCTTATTGTTGGCACTTTGCAACATTAAGCTTTCTAGGTCTATGAGCATCCTTTAATGCGCTCTCAATCACTCATGTGTTCTTTAATTTTAATGTTGATAATTTCCTCTCTCCTTCTAGGATGTACCATTTCTTAGTCGCGACTTTTATTTTTCACTTGTATTCTGTTTTCTTTTGTCACTTTAGGAGTCGCCTTGGCACGCAAACATTATCAACTTGGGACCTCCTTGAAAGGGGTAGGTTGTCATTATCTATGATACATTATTTGGCCTTAGACGAGGCTGATCACATGCTTGACATGGGTTTTGAACCCCAAATTCGTAAAATTTTCCAAGACCATGCTCTTCAATGCTAATTTTCTGAAGGAGATACAGGTAATTTTGAGAATTATTATCCAGTGGTTTGATGAAATCAATTAAACTGGTGTTTTTATTTGTCATGCATATATAGTATATACTATTTCAACATATGGTAATCCACCATTTGTTGTGATATCTTACGAAGAGAGCTTATACCATTCATAGAGTTCATAGAGATTGAATCTAACCAGTATACATGCTTAGTTTTACACATAGCATTTCCATAATAACTAGTACAACTTATCAACCATTACGTGTAGCACTGCTTAATAATGGGAACAACTTAGGTACATGAGTTATGCAATGTCATATTGCTACTACTCGTATCAATGTTAGAACCAGGAAATGGGTAAGCTCTTACATATTGTATACCTGCTCTATTCACATGTAACTAGTCCTATCAAATCTTGTATCATATTACAGAGATAAAGCAAGTTGTATATTGGTATTCAGCTTATTACATATATCCTTATTCCTTATCATATCAACATATGTGTATTATGTAATATTCCCACTAGGAAATATCCAGAATAGCCAATAAATTTTCTGACTTTTAATGTTTACTTTTAGTGAGAAATTTTGTCTAACACATCATGAACATACTTCTATAGGTGAATTTTCTTGTTTGGTATACAATAACAGAAATACAAGACCAAATAAATGTTCATATGCACAACCCAACTTAAGTATAGAAATCTTATGGAACCCAACATGTTCTTTAACATTGAAATGTGCACATTACAACCATTTAGATTACTTTTTCTCCACCAAGGAAAACCTATAAATACATATCAGCAATATTCCACACAATACACAGTCACATAAATAAGAGCGTAGTGAACAAAGTACAGGAGGACCTAGTATAGATGGCTGCTAGCACAAATATGTAGATACAATCTCCTTTTAAGATTACTCCAGCCTTTTATTACAGAGGTACATTGCCCAAATACATAAATAATGGTATAGTCTTCAAGAAAGAGGCCACACATCTCACACAATGTGTATATCAGGTTTGGATTAAATGCTTTCGATCTTCTAAACACACCTACTTTGAGTATTTCTTTAGTTAAGAGAATGAAGGTACATTGACAGTACAACCTTGGTGAATTTTTCTTCATCCTTTGAACTAGCTCGACCCTCTAGAAAATGAATCAGGTTTGCTCCAGCACTTAGATCTGTCCAAGAAATCACCACAACAGGGCCATGATTCCAACTGAAATAACTCCTCCAAGGCAACTCCAAATTATAAATAAAACTTTGCCTACTAATGAGAGAAACTTGGCTTCTGCTTTATGGATGAATTCAATCTCTTATATGCAACAATGGACCAGTATGCACTCCTCCAAAAGCCTCTGTGATATCTGTAAATTAAATACAATGAAGATGGCTCAGACCTGAATATTAAATCATAGACTTTGTCCTCCTTTTATTGGAGAAGTTGTGCAGACTAATGGGAAAATTTGGTGGAAATGATTTTTTTTTTAAATATTTTTTTGTTTTCGTCGGTATTCCGACGGCTAGTTTTTTAAAAAATAATTGACGTCGGTATAGTGACACTTAGTTTTTTTTTTTTAATTTCTTAACGTCGGTAATGCAAATTTTCGTACTTTTTTTTCCGTCGCTATAGCGATACTTAGTTTTTTTTTTTTTTTTCTTGGCATTGGTAATGCGACGTTTCGTACTTTTTTTCCCGTCACTAAAGCGACACTTAGTTTTTTTTTTTTAATTTCTTGGCGTCGATAATGTGACGTTTCGTACTTTTCGTCGGTCATGCGAAGTTTTGAAAAATATTTCTTTGTCGTCGCTATAGTGACCCCCAATTTTTTTTTTCTTTTTTTTCTTTTTTTTTTCTTTTTTTTTTTTCTTTTTCTACTGTCGATAATGCGACATTTTGACCCGTCGCTATAGCGACATGTGGTTATTTTTTTTAAATTTCTTTTTGTCGGAAGAGCGATGGTTACGAAACATTGGTAGAGCGATGTTTATGGAACGTCGGTAGAGCAACGGTTATAAAACGTCGGTAGAGTGACGACCTGGCTAATGTCGCAATAGCGACGGTCTGGCTAATGTCGCAATAGCAATGACCCTCTGGAAACATCAGAAAATGTGTCGCTCTTCCGATACTTTATTGAAGTGTCGGAATTGCAACTCTATGACTAACCACGTTTTGCCCCGCCTCAAAGTGTCAATCTTGGGACGCCTATGTGTCGCAAGAGAGAAATTTTGGCCGTCAGAAATTGGGCCAAATGTACTAGTGAAAATATTGGTATCTTCATTTGAGCATCACAACATCGAGTTTGGACCTAGTTGTCCAAAATTAACAAATTCCTATCTTAAAAAGCTTTATGAATCTCCAAATGTCATAGATGACTTTGAAGCCTTGCTCACAATGGAAGAATTTTTCTCATTAGAAAACATAGATTTTGGGGTTAAGCGCCTGGAAAATGGAAAATCTAAGGACATTGAAGGTTACTAGGTATAAATCTTAAAAATTGGAGGTCTTGTCCTCATCCCTCACATCCACAAGATTTTCAATCAAGCAGTCAAGCAAGGGTTCCCTAAACCATGGACTTAGAGCCTCATTATTCCTATTTTTAAAAGTGGGGATACAAATAACCCCTGTAATTATTAGACAAGTATGATTATCCCTCTCTTAGCCAAGTTATATGATATTATTTTGGAAAATAAGATGAGCATATGGCTTGAAAGTGAAGGTAAGCAGGCTAAAGACCAAGCAGGTTTTAGAAGGCAACACTTAACAACGGACCACCTCGTTACGCTTAGGATCATTATGGAGGAATTTCGTAATGATAAATCCAATATCTTTTGTTGATTTGTGGACTTTAGAAAGGCTTTTGATACAGTGCCTAGAAATAACCTATGGAATAGATTAGAAGAGCTAAAGTTTCCTTTCGAATTGAGAGTTGTTGCTATAAGGTTATACGAGAATTTAATTGCCAACTTTAAGTGCAATGAGGGGTGATCGAAAGATATTAAGTGTAATATCGTGGTTAAACAAGGTTTCCCCCTCTCCCCTACCCTATTTGGCATTTACATCGACAAGCTAGAAGGTTGTTTAGAGGAAGAAGGTTGTTTTGGAACAATCTTAGCTGGAATATTCATCATCCTTCTTCTCTATGCTAACGATATTGTTTTTCCGACAAGGTGCCCATCTGATCTTGTTAAGCAACTAATATTTCTTAAGGATTTACGCTCTACCATGGGTATGACTGTTAACACTGACAAAACAAAAGTTATGATTATCAAATATAAGAAGGACACTTACAGTAATTTTGTGTATGACAATAGCAACTTGGAGGAAGTGTCATCTTACAAGTACCTACGAATTGATATTCATCACAAGCTCAACTGGAATTATAGCATTGAGAAAAGGATTAATGGAGGGTGGAAAGATTATTTTGGTCTTGAAAATAATTGTAAAGTAGCAAACCTTGTGATGTGGGATTAAAATAAGCTCCTCTTTGAAACTTTAGTCACTCTTATTATCTTGTATGGATGTGAGGTTTGGGGTTGTAGTATCTCTAGAGAATCCTGGAGAAAGATTGAGCAAATCCATAAGCATTTTATAACTTATAACCTCAAATTTAAAAGCAATACACCCTATCCTATTCTCCTTATAGAAGTGGGTTTTTCCCCTATCGAGAGCCTAGCTATGACTAGGCTCTTGTTGCATAAGCAAAAAATCAATAACATGGGAGACCATAGACTTCCTAAGCTAGCTTTAAATTCCAGCCAAAACCACCTGAGGCTCAAACGAGGTTGGTATAAAGATGCCAGGGCCTGGTTAAACCATTTGGAGATCGACGAAAATGTTGCATTGCAAAATATTAATAGCATTAAAAATATTGTTACTTCTAAGTTAAAAGAGAAAATGTGGTGTGAGAAAGATTTAGAGGCTAAAAGAAAATTAAGATATTATAAGGAGGTCATCAACCCTACTCTAGAAGATCAAAAGTATCTATTTGTTTTAACTAGCTCCAAGAAAAAAATTAATAGGTTTGAGATAAGAACGAACTCTCATGAGCTCCATAGTGAAACAAGTCGTTGCACAGTTCCTAAAACACCATGGGTGGAAAGGATCTACCATCTCTGTGATAATATGAACATCGATGATGAAAATCACTTCCTCTTAGAGTGCCTTGCGTACATCCACATTAGATCTCAGTTTCATAATCTTTGTTGCAATACCGACCTTCCTAGCCTTTTAACATGTCAAAATTATTGTGAGCTCGGGACACTTCTCTCCAAGCTCTTTGAGAATAGGAGTACAATTTTAAAACAAACTAAATAATTCATTTCTTTAGGTTTGATAGACAAAATTTTAATCTCAGTGAATGTTAACCATCATCATCATCATATATATGAGATAATATATATATATATATATATATATATATATATATATATATATATATATACATCACCCTATATAAATTTTAACAATAAAATCTGTACTTCAAAATTATTCCATATTTTATTTTAAAAAAAATACATAAATAATTACACATTAATTTATCCTATTAAAATTACCATATCTCACACATCATTTTAAAAAAAATAAAATCTTTACTTAAAAATTAGCTTATTCCATATTTTATTTAAAAAAAAAAAAAAACATAAATAACTAGACATCAATTTATCATATTAAAATTACTATATGTCACACATCATTTTTTTTTAAAAGAAGTAAATAAATACAGATCAATTTATTGAGCCGAGAGGCTCATTCTACAATCCAGTGTTAGAGACATGTGTAAGTATGTCATGTCCTCAAAAAAATAATAAAAATAATTTTCTATAATGTGGGCCAAACAAAAAAACAAAAATTAAATAACCATATAAATAAACAATTAAAAATCTATTAACAAAACAATTAACTATATTTCACTTTCACTCTTCAAGTAATAAACACAATATTTCGATGTCTATCTTAAATAATATAATTTTACAATATTCAATGTGAGTTATGAATAAAATATTTCAACATGTATTAATATAAAATGGCTCAACACACATGTTATGTTATTTTTATAATATTCAAAAATACAATTTACACAGTAAAAAATTACACATTGTTTTATGCACTCTAAAATAAGTTCGTAACAAAGAAATTTAATCCCTCTCACCTCATGTTAAATCTGTGCTTTAAATAGATCTATGCTGATTAAATTTAATTTGCATATAATATGTTTTATTTAAATATAACATAGATATTTATGCAAAATGATACATGGTCTAAATTATCCCGACATGGAACACAAAGGTTTAATAATTTAAACCGACTTAATGTGATACCTTAATGTCCATGGAAAATTATTAAAAATTAATATTGTGATTGATAAATGCTTTTGAAGGTACAATATCCGTTGTGAGCATTTAAAAGTTGAACTTTCAACATGTCCCTTATCTTTACTTAGCAATTATATCATAATATATAAATAGGTTCATATTGTTTTGAATAATATTTTTTTAATAACAATATAAATTATTAATTATTAATTAAAATATTAATAAACATATTATTGGTATTTTGTGTTTTATTTTTTAACGTTTAATATAAAAGGTATGTTAAATTTGAGAGTGTAAACTTCTGTGATCCATATTATATTAAAATAAATCTTTCATAAACTACATAATGTAGTTCATTATCAAGATAATAACTACATTTTGTATAATGTAGTTCATCATCAGGATAATAATACATTCTATAGTTCGAAACGCGTCAGTTCAAAAATTTCTCATATAATTTCCCAAAAAAAATATTTTAATAAAACATGTTAAATATTTTATTTTTAACTCTATATTTTATTTTTGGTTTATGAAAAGTCACAATCCAAAAAGATGATACCCCATGTATGTCCAAAAGCACTAAACAAGGAAAACCACTAAACAAGTTAATATAATTTTCCTTTTGATACTTTCAAAAAGAAAACCACTAAACAAGGTAATACAATTTAGGTATCAAAAGGAAAACCACTAAACAAGGTAATACCATTTAGGTATTTAATTGTTTATTTGACACTTTAAAATGATACCATGTGTAACACTAATGGACCATGTAGACCATGAAATAGCTAGCTATTTTATTTTATTTTTGTTAAGAACATCATATTGTCATAACTTTTTGGAATATTGGTGTACAATCTGAGATACTTTACATTTCTAGTAGGTCCCCACTTTGAGGGGATTATGAAATGGGTGGCTTTAATTTTTCAAGACCATGAAATAGCTAGCTATTTTTTTTTTTTTAAGAACATCATATTGTCATAACTTTCTGGAATATTGGTGTACAATCTAAGATACTTTACATTTCTAGTAGGTCCCCACTTTAAGGGGATTATGAAATGAGTAGCTTTAATTTTTCACATTTTATAAATAGAAATATAACACTATCACTTAATTTTTTTAATTAAAATATTAACTTGAAATTTATGAATAAGCTTTTCTAAAAATAGAAACCACACTTTTCTTTCTTGACTTTTGTTTTCAATTTTAATTAATTTGATACCATCAAATGAAGCCAATATACTAAACTTTTTAAAATTTCAATTATCAAACAAGGTTGGCTATGGGGCAGCAAGTCCCTGTCGCCAGACCTCTGTGTGCTGCGACCTACCACAAAGAAGATTATATTCTTCAAGGTTAAACATGATTATTCACAGAGGTTTCTAAATATTCAAACCAGAAAACCGGTTGTGGTACTGTCTTCAAAGCACAGGAGCTGCTAGAACTCGGTAAGACATGTTATATTAATTCAGTTTTAGGGTAATTCATGTTATATTAACTACGACAGTATTGACATTGAAGCAATTGTACAATTTGTATTTCAATTTCCTGTATTTTTCTTAATGGCGAAACATATATATTAAAGCATTATTCTAATTTTGCAGCGGGTATGTGCAAGGGAAATTGTTTGTTAAAGTTGATGTTTATAGTTTTGGGGTTCTTGTTATGGAGCTTATGAGTGGAAGAAAGAACGTTGATCTTAACTTATCGGCCCAAATGAAGATCCTTTTAGAATGGGTAACATATTATTTCCATTTTGTTTCCAATTGACCGCATATGCTTTATCCATCTGTTATTTCAGATATAATATGGTTCATTTTCGTTTAGCCAGGTTATATTGTTGAAGAGAAAATACAATTTGCTGAGCAAAAAAAAGTAGAGTGAAACAACGCATAGTAACAGAGAGTAATTTGAAGACGGTTCTCTATGAAAATAGAATAGATCTATGTTGGAAACGGATATTATTACATTTAGTTCCTTTGTACAGTCTATATTTTTTAGTTATGTTTACTTCGCTTTTAATGATCTTCCGAAAATTATGAAAATTTTGGTAAGGATTTTATAAAATATTACTGGAAACTTTGAAATTTTTGTAAATTAATGTTACAGTAGTCCAATTTCAATATTTTGGGTTGTACAAGACTTTATAATATTCCAAAATTGAGGCCAAACCCACTAATACCAAAAAAGGATGAGCGAGGCCATTCTTCTCATTTCATTCAGTTGTATGTTAGTTTCATTGCTTGATTTCATTATATTTTTTAGTCATGGCATGGTTTTCAATAGAAATTTCATTGTTCTTGTTGCAGGAGCTAACAAAGAATGGAACGGAAAAATATGAAATGATACATAAAATTTAGGACCAGTTTCTGATTAAACTAGGATGAATCTTAAAAATATAGAACATGGTTTTTTTTAAAGCGCCCAATTAGCTAACGAAAATGATTTTTCACAAATAGATACACTACACCTGTTTGTTTAGCTGGAAATTCCAGCACCCGAAGGAAGACAACATCTCCGCTGCAAGGTGGAGGTTGTTTGAAGCTATTGCAGAGGTGATCGAGGAAGGTAACCGTAGCAGTCGAGCTCAGGTTTGTTTGTTCCACCAGGAGCAAGCTGATGTCAATTAAGTTCATCATCCATCAGTTACAAAAGGCACCGTACAGAAATGTAATCCCGTGGTTGCACTGATCACAGTATCATGGTTGAGCTGGGTACAAAACAGTAAGAGCTTCGTTGTGTTAAGGAAAGAAAGACAAGTTGGGTTGGACAGGACCACTGGCTTTCTCCATTCACCAGCACCTACTACTGTATGGAGATGACACATGGCATCATATACAAGTGGCCAGTCCATCAATAGCCGACTCCACCGATATGAAGTAAGGTGAATTCTGCAAGGTTCTACTAGCGAGGGGGAAGCATTTAATGTGTTAGCATTAATTAGAGTAACTTCCAGTTGAGAAAATACCAATAGTGCAAACACTTAAGTCTTAAGGAATAAGTGAAAAATATATCAAGCATATAAACATATGCCTCAAGACCGAGGCCAAATAAGACCACAAAACTAGACATTGGCCACAAATGACGGTGCGATAATTTTCTAGGTTGAATAAACAATTTATTTTATGAATATGGCAAATACATTTGGTTAATTCGAACCAAAACTAATGCTAGTAAGAAAAACCAATTACTATAGTCCCTGCCCATGCCGCAGGGACTAATAACATATATATGCATTGAATATATTTGATCCATTTCATTTAGAAATATACTTAATAAAGGTTAGTCAGGTAAAGTGGTTGCCAGCAATAACTTAACAACTATAAGAGGTGAGTTTTCTCTCCTATCTAAAACCATAAAGGATTTGGACTACACTCTCATATCTAAATTTATAAATTATTAGATTAAGATTATATTTTTATTTTAAAAATTACATTTTTAAAGGATGAATTACAAATGAATAATTTAATAAGTGCAAAAGATAGTAATCGTGTTAATAAATATTAATAATAATAAAAATATACATTAATTCATATGTTACTTATGATAAATTTTTAATTAATGAAATTTTATTTGGGGTTAATTGGACTATTCTCTATTTAATTATAGTTTTATTGTTATTTTTTTAATCAATTTTTTCTTTGTATTTATCACATTACATAGAATTATTAATCATAATATTTAATTTTTGTTGTTAAATGAAATATATACATATACATTAACATATCTCATAGGGGTAGCTTAATAAAAATATTTAGTCAGATAATGAAGAGTTATATTCCATGAGATTCCCAAGTTCAAACCTCTCTACTTAAAAAAAAATGAACATGGAGATTAAATTTAATCATATAAAATATTTATTTTAATTCAATACTCTTAATTCTGAAAATACCTCAAAAAATCGCATCATTTACACTCCTACCAATATGGACCCAATACACCTTCCTAAATTTAAAACTCCTACTTTCACTAGATATTGTAGATATCCATTTTTTATAAAAATTTTATACCCCTTTATATTTTTTCATTAACTTTGAGTTCCATTTTTTTATATCCACCAATATAAAACCCTTTTACTTCCCTATTATATGCCTGTAATATAGTATTTCCTCAATATATCCTAAGTAACGTACATGGTATGGTATTGCTCCCCTGCTGAAGCCCTCCTATATTTTTTCAAATGAATTTTTATTGAACTAATAACATATTAAAACAGAATTTAGTGTAAATTTGATAAATCCCATTAGCTCTATTTTTCTAGATCATTCCGCAAAGTAAACATCATCGATGTTGAACCAATTTTTTGTAATGTAGCCAATGTGAGGTTTACATGCATGGAATTACTAGGAAATCTACAAGTAACAATGTTAATACCACCAAGCAACAATTTTGATGTTGAATAATTGAGGAACTATATAGAGAGAAAGTGGACATTTATCCTCTAACATTGTCCATTTGTCACTTTGTGCCAAAGGTGCCTGTAAATGGCTTAAGGGGCTCAAAAATACATTTGGCTTAGCATTGTCTATTCGAGCCGTATGCATGCAAAGTACATGCAAATTGTCACAATGAGGCCTAGACATTTTGCAATGGGTTAAGCAATGTATTGACCTTGATTTTCAAAAAGCCAAAATTCTGAGAGTAATCTCTTCATTATTGGATGTCCTAGCATGGATAATGCACAATTTAAGAGCAAAATCCTCTTCATTGTTGGGTCTATGACCATAGTTCCATATCTAGTTAATGTTCACAATCACAGTATCCAATCCAACTATCGATCAGTAGTTGTCGCCCTTCTATTTTCGTAAAAATTATTAAAGTTTGCTTTAGATATTTAGTAGAATGGAGCTCGATGAAAATACACTATGACACCTTCCTTGAGCAAACAGTGGAGACAATGATGTCTTAAACAAGATTTAGCACATACATTTTGCTTGAAGAGAAGCTTGTTTCTGTTCCTACGACTCGGTCTTATTTTATTCTTTCTTTTGGCATGAAAGGTTATAAAGAACTAAGTGGATTTCGTTGACACTATCATATCGCGTGGGTGAGATGGAAAAAATGTATTTGAATCCCATCATTTTATTCATAGGTTTTCAAATCAATTGATGTGTTGTTTAGATATACATCACTTTCATGCCCTTCAATAATCTAGGATTTCTCCTCATTCTTCATAATTCAAAATAAATGGTAAAAACATAGGGTTGGGAATCATTATCGTGAATTTCTCAACTCTAACCATTGTGTGGTTGGAAGAGATTTGGCTCACATTCCTTACATTTTTGACTTCAGCTATCAAATTGATTCTTGCACCTATAAAAAAACATGGCATTGTGTTGAAGATGGGAACAACCCTTAGAGAGCCAAAACATCCATAAGCAAGTCCTATGAGCATAGGTTAAGATCATGTCTCTATCAAAATTCCTTCTTCTTTGAGAGCCAGTAGTATATCTGGTGGGTGTAGTGTCAATTTTAGTGTTAAAATTTAATAAAGGGAGTAAAGCAAGAGTTACAATAGAGAAGGCAATGACAGAGGCCTCATCCTCTTAGTTGCATCCACCGATTAAGATAAAGTCATTTGTTTACATCGAATGAAGTACTTGGTGCTGAACAAAGGCAAGAGTAACAGTTAGTAGCAAAAAGTTGCAGCAGTAAAGCTAGTTGTCATCTCCATTAGCAACATGAAAATGTAATGTTTAATATACATGTGTGTGTGTTTGTTCAAGTTGCAAACCAAAGACTTAAAAAAATCTACATACAATATACCTGGAATACACCCAAAACTCGTGTGTGTGTGTGTGTGTGCATGACACCTACATATGCATGTTGTTCAAGAAAAATAAAAACCTTCAAAAAAATATATAGTTGAGATTTTATTACTATAATATTATTGGATGCTTCCTAGAGCTTTATCAAATTGAATATAAGTATATTGCAACCAATTGATAGTAGGTCATATCTACTTATGTAATCTACTAATATAAAACAAAGTTTTTTCATAAGAATTTAAAAAACTCAAATATGTGTTAATTAATCTTAATCTACATTAAAGGAAATTCCTACCTAAAAGTGGCTTCCTAAGGAAAAAATAATAAAATAAGAGTTATACCTGAGTGAAAAGAAACTAATTTTTAATTGTATTTTTATCTTATCTCCTTATAGGTCACTCCAAATTTCAAATGGACACTGCTATTGTGGAACAAGCTCCACATTCAACGAGTACCATTACATAATTTTAAGAAGACCCACATTGTTGTAAAAATTAAATATACATTACAAAAACATATTCAATAATAATTTTAATGTATCTTCTATTTTTCAATGTGACTTTCTCAAAAGTATGTATAATGAGTACTCGTTGGATGTGAGATTTAATTCCACATCTAATGAATCTCTACATTTGAAATTTGAGTAAACCCAAGTATATAAGCTAAAAATACAATTAAAAAAGTAGTTTTACTCTTTTTCGCTCCAAAATATTTACATGTAAATCTTTTTTAAATTTAAATGATTTTGATTGGCTTTACTTATTATGTCATGGAAATTATAAGGAAAAATTCATGGGAACTTTTAGGCTATAATTTCCACTAATGTGGAACATTAACGCAAGAAAGAAAATTTACTACCTCTCCTTGCATGCATAATCTTTGTGTGTATAGATGCATATGCTCATTATGAACTCATAGCTCAAGGTGACTAGTAAATTGTTCAAGCCTACACATTTATGGGTATTACAACTATACTTGAAGAACACCATGTCGCAATTAGTGATATAACAAAGATTAATAAGACATTGTATGGTTGAAAAAGGCATTGTAGGTGGTGTAACTTGTAGATATTATTCAATATATAATATAAGGATTAAAAACTTAATAAATATATTTATTATAAATATTAGGGAAAAAATAGTAATGCACACTACCACACAGTTCAGTTGAAATCAATAACATGCGTAAAATAAATAAAAACTATTTATTTATTTTACCAACAATAAAATAGTATTCATATTTTTTTAGATTTAAAATTACAAATTAGGAAAAAATATAAAAAATCTTAACTAATAGATAAATAATAAGTTAATTGTTATACTACATAGCAAATAAAAAGTCAAACTAGTCAATGAGTAACTCATTGCTATACTACCTAATCTTTCACTAAGGACTAATAAACATTTATTTCTATCATTTTTTTTAATAGTGTGAAAAATTTATTAAAATAATAATAATAAAAAATTACAAAAAATATATTGTATATATAATCATAAATAAATTTTTTATAAAAATAAATTTGTTTTAATAAAATAAGTTTATATTGTTCTAAAATATTAAAAAACATAGTTCCATAATTTGAATAAATATTCAAAAATTATATTTTACCATGATAATATCAAATGCATTTGATGAAAAAATTTACAAATTAGATTATAAAGGCATAATAACTTCTTATTCTATTTTAATTATATTTTTGAGTAAAAGTTATTACTATTGTATTCTATCAACAAAATAAATGATTTATATCGTATTATTATATTAGTTATATAAACAATATTTTATTTATTATATTTTAATTATATAATATGCTCTTTCAAAGGATAAGAATTACCAAAAGGAGTGTACGTATACATTAATTGTTGTGAATCAATCATCTTTCTCATTCTCATTGTTAGTGTACATGCACATTAACTATCCTACATTTCTTGCATTTTAAAAATCATGTTGGTTTTTGTACTCACTATTTATAGTATGTTTATTTTTAGTAGTGGTTGTCATGTATACATGATGACATGTGACATTGATTAGGAATTAAATGGAAAGTGACATATACAGTTTTACCTATAAATGCACACTTTCCTATCCTAGCCAACTAATCCGTGTTCCCACTTTATCTTGATGGGGACAAACCTGAGCAAGAAGGTTATCCATTTCATTCCTATTCTGGTAAACCTTATCCTTTCGGGTTTGGGCTCCAGCTTGATTTTGTTTGAGTTAAAAGGTCGATATATGAGTTTTTAAACTTTATCTCTCATCTTTTTTTGGTTTATCTTATCCTTAGTTAATTGTATTATTGACTCTAATTCTATTTTAAACCCTACAACCTATTTTGTTTAGTTAAACAGAACTCAAGTTGAGGAGTTTCTGCAATTGGTTGTGCATGCACAAGTAACCAACCTAATGCAGCATTTATCCCTGATATTAAAGTGTTATTTAATTTTATTCAAGTTAAGAAAAGTAACACAAGTGAATTAGAATTGGTCAGACTAACCAATGCCAGATAGAAGAGTGATCTACCCATTGTAGGATGCTGTCACTAGGATTTCTGCAGATCGTTCTGCCTAACATTTTATTCGCCCAGTGGGGGTATCTCCAGCCTAATATTCCCCATGATTTGAACCACATTTAATATAACCAAACCCAAGAAATATACTAACTCCATCTTACACCTCACAAGTAAGAGAACCCCTTGGAGTTGTTGTGTGCTCATCATATGTCATTTCCCAATCCACAATGCTTGTGCTTTCCTCTAATTCCACCATACTATGATTTACCCAAATATGAAGAATTACACTGGGAATTTATTTGGAATTTAAGTTTGAATTATAACAATCAAGTAGCTGTGGTATGATTATTTTATTCTAATATTATAATTATAAATTTTTAATAAAAATTGACATACCTTGCCAAAATTAAAAATCACGCTGAATATAACTATTTTTTTAACTCAATATTTGAGTGGAATTTACATTTACCAATTTCAACCAAATCCATTTTGTAACAATTTTTAACAATGTACAATATGCTTTTGAATTTATTCATGACTTAAATTTTTCCCACTGTGAAAGGTATTGTTTTAGCATTTCCAACAATGTACAATGTGGTTTTGAATCACTCATGTAACTCAATATTTACTTAATATTTTCCTATTCATCAAGGTATTATTGTTGAGCCCAAACACCTTGGTTAATACCTGCTTACATTTAAAAGAGTTATTGTTTTTCAAGTGTTTATATTGCTTCACTTTATTTAATATGTTTTTATATATAGTCGCCGTAAATAAGGGGCAATAATATGTTAATATTTGAGCTACACCTTTTAAAGGGAAGATTAGACATCTCGTGTCATTGCTGTTTTCATGTTTTTTTTTTTTTTAGCAATTGTATTTATAATTATATTCTTTAATGGTCATCATCTTTTGTGTTTAATGTATTTAACTTATTACCTTCTAAAAAGATTGGAGGCAAACTTATTTAGGATCCTACAATGGTCTTTGAAATCTTCAGAACAAAAATCATTTAAATGGCTTATGAACCTATAAGACAAGACTCTTCTAATGTTTTAACAATTAATCAAAGATTGGCAAGCAATGATAACCAAGCTCTAGAGACTTTTAATAACTCTCAGTTATTCTATTATATGTCAGTGGACATTAATCCAATCAACTTTCATATTTTGATAGAGGTAATAATTCCATTTTAATTTTACAAAGTCAACCCAGGAATTTTTCAAGAAGAATATTGATGTTCCTACAAAATAATCTTCCAACTATAACCTTGCCCTTAACCTAAACTTTCTACATATTTTACGTAAAACTCTTCAAATGACAGTTTTTAGAAATTCATTAGAATTTCGCCTACATTTGTTGAAAATCATTAAATTTCTCTTAATACCAATTTATCAAGCAATAGGGAAAGACTAAAATCTAACAAAAAATCACAATGCAAATTAAAATAAAATAAAATTACATGACTAAAAATCTTAGATTCCTTAATGCTTAATATATTTAATGTTGTGCAATGAGTCTATCATTTATTTTAAAATACAAGATAATAAATATAAAATAAAACAATATTGCATTCACTTAATTATAAATACATTTTGTGTTGCAATGTATTTATATATTTTTAAATATATATTTAATATTTCATAACTCATATATCATAGAATTAAATAATTTTCATAAACCAAATATTTTTTATTAAATCTGCAAGTTGCATACAGATTATGATATATTTTTTTTCAAAATATATATTTAATATTGATAATATACTCATATATCCTATAATAAAAAAGAAAATCATAAACCAAAGAACTTTTTATTGAATTTTAAAATCTTGTCATGTGTTTTTTTTTCTTTAATTGTTTTTAATTTTTTAGATACATTATGCAAAATTTATTTTTTCTCTTCTTCTTTTTGTTGTTATTGTTGACCGAGATAGAATGACCCATCATGTACCATCTTCCAAACTTTCATTTTAACAAATCTACAATTTAGAATCTTATGTCATTATGGTCTTCCAAACTTTCTATTTAACAAATCTACAATTTAGAATCTTACAAGTCGTTATGTAATGTCTTTACCAGTCGTCTTAATTTTACGCCAATCAAATTGTTAACCATATAGCTCTAATTCAAAATTATATAAAATTCAATTTATCTTATTATTATTACCTCAGTACTATTATTTATAAATCCCAGCTGAATACCAAAAATAAAGTTTTCAATGACGATACCAACAAATATCTGATTCTAAATTCTTCTAACAAGCCAAGGCTTTACGTAGGATCACCTTTGCTTTTTTTTAATAGTAGCTGTCATTATTTGAATTCACGCAGTCACATAGGTGTACTTAGTGATCAAGAAGGTCCTTCTTATGCTACAAATCACGTGAAGTTTCAATGAGATATACATCAAATATATTCCACCCATGCCACGTGCGAGACATCAATGAACGTTAGTGACATAAAGTTATAGAGGAAACTTGATTTTAGTGAGTCGGTGTGCGAAATATATAGTTACACCTGCCTATTTAGTTGAGCTTATCATGATATTAGACCACCAACTATCCACTATACTATACCATACCACACCATATTATACTATATTATATTATACTAGTTTTGTGTCAAATTATATCGGGAAAGAAAAATTAATCGAGTTGTTTTTGTGTGTTTTCTTGAAGTGTTTCGGATGGGTTTTTCTGGTCTAATTTCTTTAAAATCTAGCAAGAATTTATTGAAATCACAAATTTGATGGGTAACCCTTGCACAATTGAAGTGCTCTAAAAGTTTTTGAGGGTGTTGAATCCATATATACATTCAAAAAACAAGTCAAAATAACACAAATCAAGATTTCACCTCAAATTTTTCCACTGGATTCCGGCACAGGAAACTCCAAAAAATCACACTAAAGACAACCCCAAAATTTAATTGCTATCAAAATATAGCTATAATTCCACCAATTTATATATGCTTATAATTTCACCAAACTCATCCAGTACAATACAATATATTATATTATATTGCTATTAATTATTTTGTGTCAATCGTATTTAGAAAGAAAATTAATTTACTCTAATTATATTAATATGTCTTCTAAGACAATATAATCTTCACATTTAACATAGAAAACACATACATATAACATTTACTTATATGTTAATTATAACCTATATTTTTGATATATATTTATTATTTTATTATAATTTTATATTTATAAAATATTTGTTGGTATAAAAATACAAGATGGAGAAATTGTGATATGTAAAAAATGTGATATATGGAGAAATTGTGATATATAAAAGAATTAAAGTATAAAATAAATTACATTATAAAAGGTTATTATCCTTTTCATTTTAAAAATATTTTTTTTATTATAATTATTACAAAAAATAAAAATCAATATTTTTAAAAATGAAAACAAGCTATAGTTCCATGGAACACAATTTAGACAAATCCTAAAATATTATGGGATAGCAGAGCTTGTTATTTTGTGATACAAACAAGGTGGAATAAATGGTAACCATTTTCTCTTAAAATGTCCCATGTCTTTTCACATTAAATATCAATTTCATAAAGATTAAGTATATAAATAAAACTCTTTAAGTTCCAATAAATCCTCCTCCTCCTCAAATATTATGGGATAACATAACTTGTTATGTTTTGTGACACTAAGAAGGTGAACAATGAAATTCATTTTCTTAAAATGTCCCATGTATTTTCATTAAATATCAATTTCATAGTATTTCAAGCATACAAATAAGTCATTCTCTCTTTCCATATCATTTTATCAACACATACAATTAGGTCTTAGTTCTCATTAGAGACATCCATTAATTTGGGTTTGTATGTATAATATAAATCTTGATGTGCAATTCTCTCATTATTTTTGGTCATTCCTTTGCTTCTATAAATATTATAATAGTGAATCCATTTTACTTATTTATTTACATTTGTAACAAAGAATTTACACTCTAAACTTATGTCCATCCTCTAGATAAATGATAAATCTACACACTTATATGGTAATTTATTTCAATCGCTGGGTAATTTTTTTCTTTAAAATGATCTAATAAAAGTTTTTAAAGTTCATAGAATTTATCTGTGAGTCTTTTTTTCCTTTTATTTCATAGTTTATCATAATTCCCACACATAGGTGTCTTTTCAATTCATTTGCCCAATTTTAGTATATCCTATCATCAATGGTTAGGCTTGTTAGAGATTCTCACATAGAATTATAAACACTTCCTTATGAAATGTGCTTATTAATTAATAAAAATATGCCTGCATAGATAAAATTAATCAACTCAAACTCCTTGTTTATTACATAACCAACTCCACATAAACCATGCCCTGTTTATAACTTTTTACATTGTGAATAATTCTACATTTTCATGAGTTTCATAATTATTCATATCTTTCAATATACATAATCACCTTTTTAACTTAAAATTATAATTATTTATATCCTTTAAATAACCAAATCTTTAACTTAAAAATGAGATTTAGATTCCTTTATTTGTTTGGTCAATAGTATTACCCATTGGTCTATTTTTTTTCCAAAATTTTATTTTGTAATTTTTATATAACTTCAACTTTTTCAGCTTAACTTTAAACTTTGTTTCTCAATTTTTCCTTTCCCATTAAAGGAGAACTATCATGACATAATATTCTTTCTCATCGAAACTCAAAAAAATTATTAAACATAATTAATCAAGAGACATTAATAATAGTTACACATTTGACTATATTACATTAATATATAGGGTTTCTATTACCACTCTAGCATTATGAATTTTTTTCTATTAAAATTCACTAATAATCACTAATAATCTTCTGGGGACTAGATCGATTTGAATCTATGGACTATGGCCTCCCCATCGACAATATGTTATGAGTAGAGTGGTTTAATCAATTCAACTCCTTTTGGAGCTAAATGTTTGGAAACATATCATAGCATTCTCAAGAACTTAAGTGAGGGGAAAGCACAAAGATCTTCAATCCCAATTGACCCACAAGGGCAAACATGTCACAAGTAGGGATTGAACTGAGGAATATGGTAACAACTTCTTTGTTTAATTTCCTAAGGAAGACTCCAATGACTAATTTGCAAGAGGTGCTTTTGAGCCTTGGACAAATAACCCCAGAATATGGTGCTTCATACGCAAAACTATACTATTTTTACCATATTTCTTTATGAGAAAATCAAAGATAACTCAAAACAGGAAGGTTTCTAAAATTAGCCCTATTGTTTTTCTGAACTTTATGGAAATAAATTGTGCAAAAAGTTTTGAAACATCCAAAACTTCTTTCGTAGTTTATTTCCAAAAATCTCAAAAAAGCATCCAAAATAATCCCCAAAATTAATCAAAGATGCTCATATTTAGATAATTCATGGAATGCCTAATGGAAACCTAGTAAGATCCAAGATCCCTAACATTTATTTGCTAAATAATCTAAATATCCAAATATGTCTTTCTGTAAATAATCTTAAAAACTAAATTTAATTTGATATTAAACTCTTTTTTTATCTTTCTTAAAAAACTTATAAAACCCATATTTAAAATAACTTATTTATTATTTATTTTAGAGGGCTGAGTGAAGTTGCTAGTACTAGGTGAAGTAGCCTACCACCGTATACTCTCACTTAAGATTTCACAAAGTTCAAAGCCAATATACACATTATTCATAGAAAAAAAGTCATTAAAACAATAATTATTAAGGCATTATAGTTCACTACTAGGATTTGAATTAAGTGAAGGAAGATAAATTCATTCATTAACCACACAAATAAACTAATTAATAAAATTAAATATACTTAACAATAAATGTAGATTAATAAATCATCATTAAGTAATGTCTTACCTTTTATGTACATAAAAATAATAAAATAATAAAAAACATTATGTTAAAAAATAACTTCAAACTAAAATAATAAAAATAAAATTCCCATAGTTTTGCTTACTTCTTATTAATTTGTTTTAGTTAAGATAAATTTGACCTGCCGCTATTTCCTATTGAGTTTCGATTTTGTTAGAACCCATGGTATTCATGAAATATAAATGACGGAAAGGGAAACAAATCCAATCACTCTAGATCCATCTTAACTCCGAATTTATCAAGGATGAAAGGGATCCATATTTTCAATCCAAGGAACCTACTGAAGAGGCCCATATCCTTCATTCGAACTCCCTTGCAAGCATCCTCCTGCATGAGTAGATCAACTTCTCATCACTACCAATATTAAATCATCAACATAAAGAACAATGATTAAAAGCTTACCCTCAACACCCAATTTGGCATGGAGCCAGCATCTACTTCACTTTTGGTGAAGCTCAAGCAGGAAATAGATGTTCACATCCGAGTGTACCAAGCACAAAGAAAGCTGCTTCCACCTCATACAACGCCTTGAGTTTGCACAAATGCGACTCATTATTGAAGATCTTGAAATCTTCATACATGTCGCCTATGTACACCTCTTCTCAATGATCCCATTGAGAAACAAGGCTTACATCCATCCGATGAATGTGCCAAATTTCATCTCGCCGAGAGTGCAAGGATGGTCCTTATGGAAGAGTACCTTGCACAGTGCCAAAAGTCTCACCAGCCATAAATTCATCCCCTCGATTTGTGAGAAACCCTGGGCCACAAATCAGCCTTTTATTTCTCTACACTCCCATCAAAGGCCGTCACTTCCCATATCCATCTTGAACCTACCACCGATTGTCAACCTACCTTGGGACACCTTCTCATGCACCGTCTTTCACAATGGAGTCATACTCCTCCACCGCATCAAACCAAGCAGGTTGTTGCACCGTTTCCCCGAAAGGAAGATGGTTCACCACAATACATTTTCCCATAAAGAGCCATGTATCTAGTAAATCCTACGAGACTATCTCTGTTTCTCACATCAGAAGTGGTGGGATCCCGCATTCTCCTCGCAAGATCAAGTCTCGCCTATTAGCTCTTATGGTGCACTTTCCGCCATTTCGATGGATGGCTCGCGAGTGGCTTCCACCGCAGAACCCCTCATGTGGCTGATCCACATCTTGAGACTCATCTTTGGGGAAACACCAGCTTCCCCTTCTCGCATGCAAATCCAGCCCCCGTCAAGCGACAACCGCATGGCTTTCCGCTCATCAAATTTTATATCCCGCTCTGCATACGCCTAGCTCCCGTGTTTTGGAAATAAGACATAATTATGGGGTGTTTCTATGCACCCCACAAAATCCCAACTTCGGTAGTCTCCATCAGCCTTCTTCCTCACATCCACACATAAAAAAATGAGCCAAAAATCTTAAAGTGTGAAACATATGGTCTCACCGCCAAATATTCTTCATGTACTCACAAAATATCATTAGGACAAATGTTTCCGGACATAAACCGCAAGGTTGCATGCTTCCACCCACAAATTCATTGGTAGGGCCATAATCATGTAACACGTCATGACACACCCACGATCGTTATGTTCTCTCCCTCTCCGCGACCCCATTCCGTTGTGGGTTATGAGGCTTCGGAGTCTCTAATAATTCCTCTCTTGTCACAGTAATTTTTTGAATTCATTGTAGGGATGTATCTTCCACCATTATCGCTCCTAAGACCACTTGCTTCCTCAACTCTTTCTCCACTAATGGCTTAAACTCAAAGAACTTAGAGTGTGTTTGATCTTTTCTTCATACAGAAAAGACCAACATTTACGAGAAAGATCATCAACAAATATTACATAATACTTATGTTTTGTTGTTGAAGCAACCGAGAATGTCCCACACACGTATGTGAGTCGGGTGATCCCCAAAGCACCAAGCCCTTCTCATGAAAGGTGACTTTACATACTTCCCATGGTGCAACCCCGCACCCATCTAACAAGGTGTTCCCATTGGAAGTCCAAGATATTTGGAGTGCATGACATTCAAGGCTCCATGATGAAAATGGCCCAATCGTCTGTGCTTGCTAATTCGCCCTCATCCCGGCTCACCATTTTCTCCGCCCTTGCCGACCATGGTGTTGCAGCCACTCCACTTCATCTTAGATTCTAATCAGAATCCTATCCTCTTGTCGACCCATTGTTTTCATGTCACAGAAAGCTTTTCCATCACTAAAAACAACATCATACCGTCTCCAATATTGCTACCAGACCAAATGGCCTCACTGTATGCACACAAATTTTAATTGAAATGGTTTACTTGACTCCCGTGAAAGGTAATGGTACCACCCAGTAGCATCAGACTGTCCGTCATTACCATCTCAATATGCATATGGAGATATTTCACCTCCAAGTCACCGAAAATTTCCTTATCTCCCATCATGTGAAAGGAAGCGCCACTATCCAAATACCACACCAATCCCAAAGGTACCACACCATGCATGCAATCAAGGAGAAGTCAAGTTTCAAATTACAGGCAAGGGCTTCACCACCGTGGCCTCTCTCTCTTGTTCTTTCTTTTTGTGTGGGCGTTTATAGAAAAATGCACATGTTCATATAAAGGAAAACACTTCACCTCGGGGATATGTCTGCTTCTCGTCTTATACCTGAATAGAATGGACTCTCTTCCTCTCCTTCTTTGTCTGTGCCGTATTTCCCACAACTTTCATCATCATGCTTTCGATGAAGCGTCATTCTCCTCGTGCCGTTTGAACTCCTCCTCGCACCATATCCGACCACGGCTGCTCCCAATCCGGCAATTTTTCCCGCTCCATTACCGCAGTCTTCATAACCGTGCCAACTCTGTGAAGTCCTAGGAGAGCCAATCTCACCAAATCATCAAAGAACTATTATTCCCACACTCCCCTACCATCCCGACATTGGACAAACTTCTAGAGAGACGGAATTGTTTCGCCTTTTCCATCTTGATCTTCCCGAGTTTATTCGAGCGCTCAATTTCCTATGGTTGCTAATGCTGGAATAGATCCATTGAAGCCTTCTACATAGCATATGTGTGGTTTTCCATGGAGGTTGAGACACGGGATCTCGTACTCCTCCAACAAGATGCTCCTCGCCTTGCCACTTTCTTTCGCCATTATCAAGGATTTGGCAACATTCGTTAAAGATCCTGTCAGGAACATATTTTTCAATGAATTCCTTCAAGCCGTTCGGGACACGCTCCATCCCGTCCTCTTCCAAGCAATGTAGTTCGAGTTGCCCCTTCCGCGCATAAATTAAAAGTCCATTGTTACTTAGGATTATGAGCTCTGCAAAGGGAACATAGACACCTCCCTCCTCTCCTATATATTTCTATATCATGTTATAAACACATACAATTAGGTCTTAGTGCTCATTAGAGACATCCATTATTTGGGTTTGTATGTATAACGAATTTATATGTACTTTCCCCATTATTTTTACTACCTTTTTTGTTTTTTAAGTAAATATTATAATAGTGAATCTATTTAGTTATTTATTTTTACATTTATATTGTAAATAATTGTATACTTTAAACTTCATTCATCCTCTGCAGTATGTTTATAAATCTATTTATTTGTTAAGTGGAAAAATTATTTAACTCTGCAAATTTTTTCTTTTTTATGATTTAATAATTGTTTTTGAAGCCCATAATTTATTAGTGCTCCATTTGAATAATGTTAAGATCATAAAAATAACTTAGGTCTTTTTCCTTTTATTTCATGGTTTATCATAATTCCTCATACATATATTCCATTTTACGTTCTCTTTCTTAGTTGAATTTTCTTACCTTTAATATAGTCTAATAACAATGCTTAGGTCCAAGTAGATTCTTCATTACCTCATAAACACTTCCTTATGGAAATGTATATGATGAATAAAAATAAGTATGATCATAATGGATAAAATCAATCAACTCAAACTCCTCGTTTGCCACATAATCAACTCCTAATAAACCATTCTTTGGTTTATAACTTTTACACGTAATACCCTACATAATTTATGCTTCATAATTATCTATCTTTATAATATACATAATCACTTTTTTAACTTAAATTTATAATTATTTACATCTTTACATTATAAAGAAGCCCATTTTTTTAACTTGAAAAATGATTTAGATTCTATTTGTTTGATCTAATAGTATACTAGCTGATCTAACTTCTAACTTTGCCTTTAATTTTTCCATTCATATTTAATATCATACTAAAATATCCTTTCATCGAAACTAAAAATTCTTAAACATAATTAATTGACATTAATATACATAATTTGGACTATATACATACTTAATATGGTTAGGATTATATTACCACCTCGTACCCGTGAATTTTTACTAAAATAAACAACTCATTGTACGAATCGTACACTGTGGAAATGTTGGTTTAGAAAATCCTACTCAATAGTATGTGAATATCCACATTTATACGAGGAAGGTTTGGATGTTAAGTACAAACTAAAACCAATCCTTGTAAATTGTTACATATTCCTAAATTTTGTCATTATTATTATATTTTCGTAATTATTATTATACACATCAACTTATATGGACATTTTCGGAGCTATGAGTGGAAGAAAGAACGTTGATCTTAACGTTGCCTAAATGGAAGAACCTTTTAATAAAATATATTATTTCCATTATGTTTCCAATTGACCGATCTTCGTTTTATCCATATGTTGATTTCGTATATAACAGTGTTCTGCTTATATTTGAAGAGAAAATACAATTCCATTACAAAAAAAAAAGGCATCGAACAACGCATAGTAAATATAGAAAAATTTGAAGAATGTTCTCTGTGAAAATAGATAGATCTATGTTGGAAACGGATTTTATTACATTTAGTTCCTAGCGCTTATTTTAGTCAGAGTTTTACTGTCAATGATCTTCCAAATATTATTGGAATGGTAAGGATTTTATGAAATTTTACCGGAAACTTTGAAATTTTGTAAATTAATGTTACAGTAGTCCAATTTCAATATTTTGGGTTGTACAAGAGTTTATAATATTCCAAAGTTTTATATGCACCCACTACTAATGTAAAAGGATGAGTTTATGTTATTCTTCATTTCATTCCGCTGTATGTTAGTTTCTATTGCTGATTTCGCTTATATTTCATGGCATGGTTTTCACAGAAATTTCATTGTTCTTTGCCAGAGCTAACAAAGAAATGAACGGAAAAAATATGAAATGATACATAAAATTTAGGACTGCCGATTAAACTAGATGAATTCAAAATATAGAACATGGTTTTTTAAGCGTCACTAATAATCTAAAAGATTTTTCACAAATGATAATGATCAGACTGGGTTGTTTACTGAAATCTCCAGATCTGGAAGACAACACTTCACTGGGTAGCGGGAGGTTGTTTGAAGCTATCACAGAGGTGATCGAGGAAGACATCTCCGCCGCAAGGTGGAGGTTGTTTGAAGGTAACCGTATAAAATGCCTGTGTGTTTGTTTGTTCCACCAGAGCAAGCCGTTGTCAATTAAGTTCACTCATCCACCGGCTACAAAAGGCACCGTAC
Source organism: Pinus albicaulis (assembly GCA_034641835.2). Classification (NCBI taxonomy): domain Eukaryota; kingdom Viridiplantae; phylum Streptophyta; class Pinopsida; order Pinales; family Pinaceae; genus Pinus; species Pinus albicaulis. Next base: position 123,111 of record JAXQQM020085019.1, read on the forward strand.
GTAAACGTAATCCGGTGGTTGTAATCGATCACAATATCATGGCTAGAAGCCGGGGTACAACAGTAAGAGTTTCACAGCAAGGAAAGAAAAGACAAAGGAAGTTGGCGGACCATTTCCAAGTTTTCCATTCACCAAGACTGCCATCGCAGCAGAGATGCTGACATGTATATGCTGCGGGCCAGCCCATCATAGCCAACCCAATCGATGTGAAGTAAGGTGAATTCGCAAGGTTCTACTAGCCGTGGGGAAGGGTATCACGTTAATCCATTAATGTTAGCATTAGTTAGAGTAACTTCCGCCTGAGAGAATACCAATGAAAGTAAAACAATTGGTGCCCAGAATAAGTGAAAAATATATCAAGCATAGGCAAACATATGCTCATAATCGAGGCCAAACAAGACCACAAAACTAGACATTGGCCACAAATGAGCCCGTGCGATAATTTTCTAGGTTGAATGTGTAAACAATTTATTTTATGAATCTTGCAAATACATTAGGTTAATTCGAACCAACCATCTGCAAAATAAATCATTACATGATAGTCTTCATTGATGTCATGAAGCAAGAAATATCTAGCATTAACATATATATACATTGAATATATTTGATCCATTTCACTAGAAATATATCATAAAGGCATAATGCAGAAGTGATTGGGCCATATCAACCTAACAACTATAAGAGGTGAGTTTTCTCCTATCTAAAACCATAAAGGATTTGGACTTCACTCTCTTGCCTAAATTCTGCAAATTATTAAATTAAGATTATTTTTATTTTTAAAATTATATTTTCTTTAAAATAGTTTTTATAAATTAGTATCATAAGTGTAAAGATAGTAATTGTGTTAATAATTATTAATAATAAAAACATACATTAATTCATTTGTTTCTTATGATAAATTTTTTTAATTAATGAAATTTATTTGGGGTTAATTGGACTATTCTATTTAATTACATCTACCGTTATTTTTAACTTAATTTTTTTTTTGGATTTATCACATTATAGAATTATTAACTATAATATTTAACTTTGCTACAAACAAATATATATATACAATAATATATCTTATAGTGGCTAGACAGTGATTAGTTTGATAATGAAGAGTTATATTCTATGAGATTCCAAGTTCAAACCTCTGGCTGTGTAAAAAACGAACAGTGAGATTAAATGACTCATATAAAACATTTATTTAATTCAATACTCTTAATTTTAAAATAACTTGCTAAAACGCATCATTACACTCCACTAATAGGATTCCAACATATCTTCCCAAATTTAAAACTCCTACTTTCACTAGATAATGTAGATGGTTCCATTTTATTTATTGTGAGCACTTCTGTTATTTTCTGCTTAATTTTGTTCCATTTTTTATAATTCACCAATATAAAACCTTTACCTTGTAATAGTATGTCTAATATAGGACATTTCAATATATATCTCCAATTATGTAATGCACATGGTATGGTATTGCCCCAAAGAAGTTCCCCGTGTTTTTTTTCAAATGAATTTTTATTGAACTAATAAATATATTAAAAATGAATTAGTGTAAATATGATAAACTCACAATTTCATTTTTCTAGATCATTCAGCAAACATCATTAGTGCTGAAACCATTTTTTTTTTTTTTAATGAAATAATATTTACATGCATGGGAGTTCATTTAAGGAAATTCTACAAGTAACAACAGAAGGTCACCATGGTAACAAATTTTGATGTTGAATAATTAGAACTATAGAGAGAAAGTGACACTTTATCCTCTAGCATTGTCCATTCACAGCTCTGTGCCAAAGGTAGTAAATGGTCATGAAGGCCTAAAAATACATTTGGTCTAGCATCGTCTATTCGATGACAAAGTAAAGTACATGTAAATTGTCACAATGAGGCTTAGACATAGATTTGCAATGGAGCCGTAATGTCAGACCTTGATTTTCAAAAGCCAAAATTTGGAGTAATTCCCTTCATTATTGGATGTCCTAAAGATGGATAATGCACAATTAAGAGAAAAATCCTTTCATTGGGTTCATGACCATAGTTCCATATCTAGTTACTGTCACAATCAAGAAATAGATTCAATCAACCATTGACTCTAGTTGCCTCTCTTCTATTTTCGGGGGGTAAGCACTGAAGTTTTCTTAGATATTTTAGTGAATGGAGCCCGATGAAAACATGGCCATGACACCTTCCTTTATGCGGCAGTGGAGACAATGACAAGGTTTAAACAAGGAATTAGGCACATAATATTTGCTGAAGAGGGAAATGTTTTACCCTTACTTAATTTCCGGGTCTACTTTTATTTTTTCTTTGGTATGAAAGCTAGTAAAGAATCTGGATTTCATTGACAATAATTAATGAATAAAAAAAGTAGAGAAAATTAAAGACCGAATCCCATCATTTTATTCAGGTTTTCAAATCAATTGGATGTGTTGTTTAGATATATACTGGGCCGAGTTCCTCTAATATCGTGGATTTCTCCCCGATTCTTCATAATTCAAAATAAAATGGTAGTACAGTCAGAAATCATTATCGAATTCGTCAACCTCTAACCATTGTGTGGTTGGGAAGGACTAGCCTACATTCCCTATATTTTGACTTCCAATGATCAAATTGATTCCGCACCTATAAAAAAAAAGACTGTTTGTTACACAGAATAATCCTCAGAGAGCCAAAAAATATATCCATAAGAAAAGTCCTATGAGCATAGGTTAAGATCATGTCTCAACAAAATTCCTTCTTCTTTGAGAGCTAATAGTAGTATATCTTGTGGGTGTAGTGTCAATTTTAGTTGTGTAGAATAAAGGAGTAAAAGCTAAGAGTTACATTAGAGAAGGAAATGATGTACGCCATCCTTAGTTGCATCCACTAATTAATATAAAGTCATTTGTTTACCGAATGGCACACTTAAAAGGAACAAAGGCAAGAGCATGAATAGTAGCAAAAAGTTAAGAGTAAAGTTAATGTCATCTCCATTATACAGTTAGAAAATGTAATGTTTAATATACATGTGTGTGTTTGTTCAAGTTATGTCCAGACCTTAAAAAAAATTTATTAGTTATTGTACCTTGGAATACACCCAAAAACTCAGGTGTAGTTCTATAACTCAGCATATGCATGCTGTTTTAAGAAAATAAAAACCTCTCAAAATATATATATATATATATATATATATATATATATATATATATATATATATATATATATATATACTTGAGATTTTATTATAATATTATTGATGCTTCCTGTATTTCTATCAAATTGAATATAAGCATATTGCAAACTAAATTGATAATATTGTTTTGATCTACTTATGTAATCTATCAATATAAACAATGTTTTTCATAAGAATTTAAAACTCAAATAAGTGCTAATTAACTAATCACATTAAAGGAAATTTTTGCCTAAAAGTGGCCTCTCAAGGAAAATAATAAAATAAGAGTTATAAATTTTGAGAAAAGAAAAACCAATTTTAATTGTATTTTTATCTTATCTCCTTATAGGTTTACTCACCTCAGTCAGACACTGTTGGTTGTGGAATTAAATTCCACATCCAACGAGTATCCATTATGCATAATTTTAAGAAGACCCACATTAAAGAAAATTGAAGATACATTACAAAAAGACATCTGGCCACAATTTTTTAATGTATCTTCATTTTTTTCAATGTGGATCTTCTCAAAAAGTATGCATAAAGGAGTACTCGTTGGATGTGAGATTTAATTCATTGTACTAATGAATCTCACACTGAAATTTGAGTAAACTGAGGTTGTATAAGCTAAAATACAATTAAAAAAGTAGTTTTACTTTACTCCAAAAATATTTACATGTAAATCTTTTCAATTTAAAATGATTCGATTGGTTTGATGATTATGTCATGCAGCCCAGTGAAAAATTCATGAGAACTTTTTAGGCTATACTACATTAATGTGAACATTAACGAAGAAAATTACTTCTCCTTTGCATGGTTGCACCCGTATGGGTAGCTATTTTTAAAATTTATGGCATAGGATAAAAGGTTATGCTCATTATGAATTCCTTTTATGTAGCTCAAGGTGACTAGTAAATTTGATCAGTTTACAAATTTATGGTATTATGAACTATAATTGAAGAACGCCATGTCGCAATTAGTGTATTATAACAAAGATTTGACAAAACATTGTATGGTTGAAAAAGGCATTGTAGGTGGTGTAACTTGTAGATATTATTCAATATATGCTAATAAGATTAAAATTTAATAAATATATTTACATAAATATTAGGAAAAAAATAATACACACACTACTATACAATAAAGGTTCTGTTGAAATCCAATAACATGCTTAATAAATAAAACTATTTGCTTTATTTTACTAACAATAAAAATAGTATTCATGTTTTTTTAGATTTAATATTTATGCTCAGAAAAAAATATAAAAAATAAAACTATAAAGCCAATGAGTTAATCATACATTTCATGGCAAATAAAAGCTAAACTATCCATGAGAGTAACTCATTGCTATACTACCTATCCTTCACTAAGGACTAATAAACATTTATCTTCTTTATCATTTTTTTTATTAGTAAAATTTATATTATAATAAATAATAATAATAACAATAAATTAAAAAATATATATTGTATATATAATCATACATTAATTTTCATAAAATTTATTTTTTATTTTTTTATTTTTTTTTTTAATAAATGGATGTCCTATGCCATTTAAAAAAAATGGCTCCATATTTTGAATAAAAAAATTATATTTAATTACATAATATCAAATGCATTTTATTTAAAAAATTTTTAAAATTAGATTACAATAATAATACAATTTTTATTCTATTTTTTCAAGTTTAAATTACATTTTTGAGTAAAAAAGTTAGTTATTTAATGTATCTATCACAAATATAAATATTATACTGTATTTATTATTATAATCATTATTTTTATATTTATTTATTTTAATGGTCTATGTTATGTGTTTCTTAAAGGATAAGAATCGCTAAACGAAGTATACTATACACACACTGCTGTGAATCAATCAATTTTCTCTCATTCTCAATGTTAGTTTCATATGTACATTAACTATCCTACATTTTGCACTTTAGGTAATCATGTTGGTTTTTGCACTTACTATTTATAGTATGTTTATTTTTTAGTAGTGGTTGTCATGTATGATGACATGTGACATTGATTAGGAAAATTAAATGGAAAGCTATGCTGGCTATTTCTATCTGGCTGATGCACACTTTCCCTATCCTAAAGCCAACTAATCCAGAAGTTCTAATTTTATTCCTATTTTGGGGACAAATCTGGCAAGAAGGTTATCCACTCTATCCCTTATTCTAGTAAACCTTATCCTTTCAGGTTTAGTCTTATTTTTTGGATTTTGTTTGAGTTAAAGGTCCCATGTATGAGTTTTAACTTTATTCTCACCTTTTTTTTTGTTTATCTTATCCTTAATTAATTGTATTATTGACTTAATTTATTTTTAAACCCTACAACCTATTTTGGTTTAGTTAAATAGAACTGAAGGAGAGTTTCTTTTGCAATTGGTTGTGCATGCACAAGTAACCAAACTTAATGTGCATTTATCCCCATTAAAGTGTTATTTAATTTTATTCAAGTACAGTGCTAACACAAGGAATTAGAATGGCTTCAGACCACCTCAATGTTGATAGAAGAGTGATCTACCCATTGTAGGATGTTCTCACTAGGATTGTGTGAAGATCGTCTGCCTAGACGCGTTCCCGGATTGTGTGAAGATCGTTCGCTTCCCGTACGCCTTTATTCGCCCCAGGGGTATCTCCCATCCTCAATATTCCCCATGAGATTTGAACCAAGCCATTTTAACAATGGAGAACTAAACCCCACACATGTTTAACTGACTATAATCTCCTACTAGCAAGAAATCCTTGGATTTATTGTAAAATTCTAATTAAAGTCATTTCTTAATCCATAACAAGCTGTGTTCTCCTCAATCTTTCCACCATACTATGATTTACCCAACATGGGTTAATTATAACTGGAATTTATTTGGAATTTAAGCTTGAATTATAACAATCAAGTAAACAGGTATGATTATTATTTTATTCTTCTAATATTATAATTATAAATTTTTAATAAAAAGTTGACATACCTTCTTGTCAAAATTAAAAATCACATTGAACAGTGCGATTTTTAACTCAATATTTGAGTGAATTTACCAACAATTTCAACCAAATCCATTAGTAACAATTTTAACAATGTACAATATGCTTTTGAATTTATTCACAATTTAATTTTTTCCAGTCAAAGAAAGGTATACGCGATATTTTAATAACAAAGTAATATGGCTTTAATTCATGTAATCAATATTTATTTAATATTTTCTTCTATTCAATGAAGGGTATTATTGTTGGAGCCCAAACACCTTGTTATTGTACTACATATTTAAAAGGAATGCTGCTTTAAGTGTTGGTATTGCTTCACTTTGCTTACATGTTTTTACATAGTCGCCAGGTAACAGCAAAATAATATGTTAATATTTGAGCCACACCTTTTAAAGGAAGATTAGACATCTCAGTCATTGTTGTTTTCATGTGCTTTTTTTTGAGAAATTGCATTTCATAATTATATTCTTTAATGGGTCATCATATTTTTTTAGTTTAATGTATTTAACTTATTACCTTCAAAAAGATTGAGGAAAATCAAAAGAATAGGATCCTACAAATGGTCTTTGAAATTCAATAATGAACAAAAATCATTTAAATGGCTTATGAACCCCATAAAGATTATTATCTTCTAATGTTTTATCAATTAATTGAAAGATTGTAAGAAGGATAACCAAGCCTTGAGACTTTTACGCCAATTCCAAGTTATTCTATTATATGCTCAATGGACATTAACCAACCAATTTTCCATATTTTTATTAGAGTAATAATTCCATTTTTATTTTACATAAAGTCAACTGAGAATTTTTTCAAAGAAGAATATTGATGTCTTACAAAATAATTCAACTATAATTTGTTCAACTTAAACTTTTCAAGCATATTTTGTTTAAAACTCTTCAAATAGACATGTTTGCATCCATTAGAATCTCACTATTGTTGAAACTTCATTGTAAATTCTCTTTAATACTCAATTTATCAAGCAATAGTAGCATCAAATCTATCCCAAAAAAATCTACAATGCAAACTAAAAAAAATTACATATTAAAAATTTTGATTCCTCTTAATGCTTAAGAGTATTTAATGTTAAATGAGTCTATCATTTATCTTAAAATACAAAATAACAACATAAAATAAAACAATATTGCATTCACTTAATTATAAATACATTTTGGTGTTGCAAAATGTATTTATGAATAATGTTTTCCTTTAAAATATATATTTAATATTTGCAAACTCATATCATATAACCAAATAAAAATTCATAAACCAAATATTTTTTTATTAAATCTTGCAAGTTGCACCATGCATTTATGGATATGACGTACAAAATATATCTAATATTGATAATAATTATATATCATATAATAAAAGGAAATCATAAACCAAAAAACTTTTATTGAATTTTAAAATCTTTGTCATGTGTTTTTTTACTTTAATTGCGCCTTTTAATTTTTTTATATTGAAAAAAATGCTTCTTTTCTTCTTCTTCTTTTGTTGTTGTTGTTGATCGGCATAGACTGACCCATCATGTACATCTTCCAAACTTTCATTTTAAATACATCTACAATTAGAATTCAGATATTATTATGGGTCATTCTCACGAATAATCACCACAATCCATATTCTATAAAAATTAGTATAAATTCAATTTATCTTATTATTATTATTTAATAAAAATAAAGTTTTCAATAATGATACCAAATAAATATCTGATCTCTCCAATTCTTCTCAACAAGCGAAGGTTTTACGTAGGACTACTTTTTGTTTCTTTTTTAATAGTAGTCGTCATTATTTGAATTTGACGTAAAATAAGTATAGGTGGTCTTAGGTGATCAAGAAGGTCCTTCTCTATGCTAGCAAATCGCTGTGAAGTTTCATGAGATATATACATCAAATATGTTCCACCCATGCCACAGGGATATATTCAATGAACAAGTAGTGACATAAAAGTAGGAGGAAATCTGATTTGTGGAGTCGGTGTATGGAATATATAGTTTACACTTCCCCATTAGTTGATCTATCACGATATGTTTGTAATTCCACCAACTCATCCACTATACTCTACCATACCATACTATACCATATTGAAAATTGGGGTTTTGTGTCAAAACGAGATGGGGAAAGAAAAATTGCACCTAGCTATTTGTGGTTGAAGTGTTTTGGGTGAAGTTTTTCTGTTTAATTCTCTAAAATCCAAGAATTTATTGAAATCACAAGTTTGATAAACTTTAAAGCCAATTGAAGTGCCCTAGGGTATTTGAGGGTGTTGAATCCATATATACATTCAAAAACAAGTTTAAATAACACAAATCAAGATTTCACCTCAAATTTTTCCACCTGACTCAGATCTAAAACTTCCAAAAATCACACTAAAGACAACTCCAAAATTAATTATCAAGATAAGCTAGTAACTTCAACAATCTCTATATGTTTATAATTCTTCACCAAACTCATCCAGTACAATACAATATATTATATATTATACATATTAATTATTAAAATAATTCATTTATAGAAAATTAATTGTTCTAATTACATTAACACATTTTTTGGCATATTGGCACATAATCTTCATATTAAATATATAAACACACACATACATAAAAAAAATTACTTCTATGTGTTAATTATTTACTTATATTTTGATATTTATTATTTTATTATAATTTTATATTTATGAAATATTTATTTTGTATAAAAAATCTAAAAATACTTATTAATAATTGTGGATAGAGAAATTGTAGATAAAAATATAGATGGAGAAATTGCGATATAGTAAAGAATTAAAGTATAAAAAAATTAAGACATTTATAAAAGGTTATTAACTTAATTCATATAAAAAAAAAAATTTATTATAAATTATTTACAAAAATAAAATCAACATTTTGCAAATGAAAACAAGTTTTAAGCTCCATAATGGAACACAATTTAGACAAATCCTAAAATATTATGGGATAGCGTATATTGTTATATCTTTGTTATACAAAACAAGGTGAACAATGAAATCATTTTCCCTTAAAATGTCCTATGTCTTTCACATTAAATACCACTTTCATAGTATTTCAAGCATATAAATAAAAACCTTAAGTTCTAATAAATCCTCCTCCTCCTCAAATAATATGGATAACATAATCAGAGCATCTTTGTGACATCAATAGTAATTAAATTAAATTCATTTTCTTAAAATGCTCCCATGTATTTTCACATTAAATATCAATTTCATTGTATTTCAAGTATACAAATAATATTCTCCTCCTCCCATATCATTTTATCAACACATATGATTAGGTCTTAGTGCTCATTAGAGACATCCATTAATTGGGTTTGTATGTATAATATAAATCTCTGGATGTGTAATTTTCTCTCATTATTTTTGGTCATTCTTTATTTTTTAAATATTATAAATAGTAATCCATTTTATTATTTATTTTTATATTTATAATGTAAAGAATTTACACTTTAAACTTGTCCTTCCTTTGGATAAAAATATAAATCACACACTTATATGGTGCAATTATTTAATTGTCACAATTTTTCTTTTAAAATGATCTAATAAAAGTTTTTAAGTTCATAGTCTTATTTTTTTGTAAATTATGATCATTTTCTATTTATAATTGTAAGGCAAAGCTACAAAAATATAAAATCAAGTTCCGTGGCCTCAACCCTTCCTAGGAAACTGTGTCCTTCATTACCTGAAGCATGAAAAGCAACCAAAAATTGAAACTTCCGAGTTTATCCATCTCAGGAGCCTCTGAAAACAGAATCAGCCCCACACAAATATTCACATACCCATTAAAATGTTTGAAAGATGTTCATACAAAACCGATAATTGCATCAAAAAGCATGATAAAAGAAAACACCAGCCATCGTAGGAGTAAACCGGAGTTGGGTCTTCATGGTTGAAGCTGTGCATATCAACTTCAGCGGAGCCGCCGAAGTTGCTTCTCCATGCGCCTACTCGATCATCTACCATACACGCGCGCAGTCGACAATTGTGTGATCTTGATATGTTGCAATGAAGCCTTTATGTCCCCGAAGTAGGTCCATAAGGCGAGGCTCAATCTGCTGATCTTACTTAGCTGAACTGGGAGGGAAAATTCATATGGCCTGGCTACAAGGCACTTGACTATCCATTACGTAGCGGACAAAATTTTGCCGGAATAAAGTGAGACGACCTTCGGTATTGCCGGTGCCGCTTATGAAGTCCAGATCTCAACTTCCACTTCATTATCTTCGTACGCTTGAATGTCCTGCTCCCAACCACGATTCTGCGAAACGTTACGAATTACCTATAACATAGTTTGCAAAGAGGGTTTCAAGGATCTCTGATTAGATTTCGACCGCGTTTCTAGGGAGTGTGCTCGGGGACCGCTCCGTTACTTGTTCTCACTGCATCGAGAAAGCAAAAATTCACGCTCTCTGTTGGAGAGAAGCCTACTAAAAACAAAGATAGGTGGAGAAAAACGATGAAGGAATGAGAAACAATATATAAATAACCTAAGGATACTCAGTAATGCAGACGTTGTGTCCGCTTTTTAAGAACATAGGAAAATCCTCAACCACGTAACCCAATAAAACGAAAACCCCGATCGCAGATGGGCCGTAAGAAATGTAACAAAACCGAGTGCATGCACAAGATAAAGGCAGGCCATGAACGTGTTATGAATGTACAATAAACAAGAGCGCTTAAAAAGAACATTAAACATCACCGCATCCTAGCTATAAGCGATTAGCAATTATTCCACAAATGGTATCCCCGTGAGGTGAGACAAAGCAGCACAAGACCAACCTATTCACAAGACAAACAACAACAGAATAAATAAAACTCCCAAATAACTTTCACATCAAAACAATGGCAAAAGATTTTAATTGACCCGAAGCGAAACCTTCGTAATTTTCCCCCGTTTTACATCACGATGGCACCACCTACGTCGTCAACCCAGCAGATTCCACCAAAACAAACACTGAGCCCACTCTCTACGCCGCAAGCCCCCGAACAAGGAGTTGAAATCGCCCAGCAACTAACCTTCGAATTTGAACCCGCACAACAACAGAAAGCGAAAAGGCCGAGACTAACTTGGGCCATGACATAACTAAAATGTAAACAAGAAAGAAATTACATCCCAAAATAGGGATCAATAGGACCAAAAGCGAGGCACCGAGCTACAAGCCATCCGTAAATGTCGAGAACATAACATAAGCATAGCTACCATAACCCACAGACATCACGCCGACGGACTCGTGTTGCATGAATACGTACCCCAACAAACACTTTCCTCGGTTGAGAGCGTCCAAGAGTTCCCAGTGTCAGCCCATGTTCGTTAACGAATGCTCCGCATGGCAAAATGCCACGTGATTTCTAACTGAATACATACCTCTGGGTTTTCAGATCCACGTGTTACTAATTTATTACTCCCTGCTCCATCATACAACTCCCTACACATGATGACTGGCCCATACAGGCAAGGTCGGCATATTGAGCCAGCACCGGGCAGCCCAACTCATTTCCATTTATGACGTCGTTGCGTTCCGTCCCCACTGTAAAATGTTGTCGGAACAACTTCCGAGATCTCGGCTGTCACTTGCAAGAGAATGGAGTTCAACATCCCATGGCATCAATAGGGTGAGTTTCCATGGAGCGACTGTGGATTTTTGTAGCCCTAGTTAGCTAGATAATTCCGTAGCTTCGTTTTCCTTTTCACGAATATGAGTCGAGATAAAATAATTATTATTTTTAATTAGTCACAAATTCTTTATTAAGGCCACCACGGCAACTTCGACATCTTATCCCATTTTTGCAACAAGGCCGTAACTTCGCCCGTCATCGTTAGACTACGGGATTGTCAACCTTTTGATAATTTTCACGAAGAAAGGCGCGTGCGCCCGTTTAACCGGCCATAAGTCCAACCCCATTAGCAATCCGAAATCGGAAGTGCAGAACACCGACACTTCCCCGAGACTATGAAAATCCTACCCGCACCCGTTGTCCCGGGATTTCCTTTTAACGCTATCGCAATGGAGCTTGAGGAAGCCTTGCCGAGGGGGCTTCCATTGTTCCTCTATCGACTACCGTGGCCGACATCTACAAATTTTATAGCATTAAGGTTTTAGATTTAAATACCAAAATATCCGAGCTCCAAACCTCAGTCTCATCCTCCTTCCACCACTTATCAAGATCGTTTCCCGAATATTTTCAACTCGACCGCCGTATCTGGGACATGGTTATTTTGGCTCAAAATAAAACCTTTTGATTCTCGTCTTTTCCAATATTCATAGAAGGAATCCAATAGCAAAGCAAAGTTCTCTGTCATCATTTGACAATGAAACCTTCCTCATTACCAGTTACTATCAGGTCCGTTATGCTACATGATTTTTATCTGTTGTTTAAACAATGGCTCAAATTTTGTTGAATCGCTACACCATTGGACAAGAATTCAAGCAGATGCTGTTGTTACCTTTTCGATGTAAGTAGCATCGCAGGGCCCAAACATGCCACGTTTCTCGTAAATTCCTCTGTGTCAAAATCTTGCGATGACTAAATCACTCATAAGAAATATTCCACCTTCTACGAATGTTTCAAGAGCCCGATCTTCTTCCATGGCTGAAGCCTGCACCGTCGTTGTGACAGTCGAGCTTGGAATGTAATAGTTTTCGAGCAGCAACAAATTTTGCGTATATCCCCACATGAGAATAGAACCTTTGTACATACCTTATCTTCCTCGATTTGATTTTAGCAAAATTTTCCTCTATCAAGGTAATTTAGCCTCGGCCAATGGATTCTATCTTTCATTTTCGCTATAAACTATTCATTTAGTAATCTAATAATGATGAACCCGAACAGCATATTAGTGGGAAGGTAACAAAAGATCTCTCAAGTCAAGCTTCTGTCAAACAATTTTCCCGTTGCTTAGCAAGAATCTTCCTAAAAGAGAGCTATATCCTTCCCTAATTTCCCAAAAAGCGTGTGAATGGTTTAAATGCCGACTATCACGCTAAATTCCAAATAGATGAGTCTCTGCATCATTATCTACTTTCAATCTACTCAATGACCTGCCGTGGCATATCATATTTGGTCGCCATATAGCCTTCCAAAGATCGCATCCTCCCCTGAGCCACTCCACTAAAGTTTTTCTCCCGAGAAACATTATTCAAAATAAACGGATCTCGAAGTCCTAAGCCCCGCTGATTTTACCGACAAGTTTATCTCACTCGAGAAGGGCCCATTTCCTATTTGCTTTTGCGTTACCGCCATAAATTTTTTTAAACATAGCGTACCTACCGATTACAGATCCTTTTATATTTTTATTTTTTATTTCATAGCGTATCATATAATTCCCACACATATAGGTCTTTTTCAATGACTTGCTCACTTTTAGTATATCCTATAATCAATGCTTATGCTCATTAGAGATTCTCACATATCTATAAACACTTCTTATGGAAATGTGCGCTTATTATTTAATAAAATATGTTCATAATAGATAAAAAATTAATCAACTCAAACTCCTTGGTTATTACATAACTGAATCCACATAAACCATGGTCAAGGATATTCACATTTAGAATACCTCATATTTCATGAGTTTGGTTATTTATTCTTATCTTTGTAATATATAATCACTCTTTAATCTCAAAATTATAATTATTTATATCCTTTAAATAATCCATCTTTTTTTAACTTAAAATCAGATTTATATTCCTTTATTTGTTTGTCAATAGTATTACCCATTGTCTAGTTTTTTTCCAAATTTTATTTTTTATAATTTTTATATAATCTCAACTTTTTCAATTCTATAACTTTAAACTTTGCCTCTCAATTTTCCTTTCCCATTAAAGTGGTTGAATCAGATTATGATATAATATTCTTTCTCTATCGAAATCAAAAAATTATTAAACATAATTAATCAAGAGACATTAATATATAATATTTGACTATATTACATTAATATATAGGGTTTCTATTACCACCTTGGCATTACATTCTTGCATTAAAATTCACCGATAATCACTTTGGTTGTCTTGAGGGACTTATCTGATTGAATTCACGAACTATGGCCTCCCCATTGACAACATACAGAGTAGATGGTTTAATCAATTCAACTAACCTCTGAGCTAAATGTTTGGAAACATATCATAGTATTCTCAAGAACTTAAGTGAGGGTGAGGTTACTAGTATCTTTAAAACACCAATTGACCCACAAGGGGAAAAATGTCACAAGTAGGATTGGAACTTGGAGGAATATGGCAGCAAATTCTTTGTTTAATTTCCCAAGGAAGACCTAATTTGACTAATTTTGTAAGAGGTGCTTTGAGCCTTGGACAATAACTCTAGAAGATGGTGCTTCATATACTCAAAGCTATACTATTTTTTTACCATATTTTTTTACAGAAAATCAAAGATAACTTAAAGTGTGAAGGTTTACACAATTAGCTCCTATTTTTTTCAAATCCTTATGAATAAATTGTGGTAAACAAGCTGAAACATCCAAAACTTCTTTCGTAACTTATTTCCAAAAATCTCAAAAAGCATACAAAATAACTCTCAAAAATTAATCCAAACATGCCTAAGTATTTAGACAATCTTGGTGAAAGTTTACCGAAACTCATAAGATCCAAGATCCCTAACATGTCTTTCATAAAATAAATCTAAGATCCCTAACTTGTCTTTCTGCTAAATAATCTTAAAACTAAATAGAAATTGATATTAAACTCTTTTTTTATCTTTCTTAAAAAACTTATTAAAAACCCCGCATGACGGTGTAACTATTCTCAGCAAGACTACACGAGGTGCCTGTGGACCACCACACGATGTGCCCATGTGCCCTAGCTCTTGGGATGCACAAGTGCCTTCAATTTTCTCACGTGGGTTGGGCTTTCAGTCCCATGCGCCACCTTTACTAAACGTATGCCCAATGTGTTTGGTATTAACTCCTCCCGACACCATGATGTTCATACTTTCGTGTTCCCCCTCCGGCTCTTCACCCCGCCCGATTGCTCTCCCTCTGCTCTTCTTGCTTTCCGGCCCCCCGCCAAGCACAAAGCTTCTGTGGGCCTGTGCCTCTACGCGGACCCCTCCACAGACGCGCGCCCGTCCAAGCTTCTCCGTCGTGGGATGCCGCGACGACACCGACACAAGTGCGTACGAGTCAAAGGGGGGACCTCCTTCGCGTCCCCTCTCGCCCCCATGCCATCCCCCGAGACTCCCAAATATCTCCGGTCTTTTGGGGACACGATGACTTGTCGCTTCTCCGCCTTCATGCCTCGCGCAGCCATCCAACTCCTTCATTCCTCCCCCACGCGTGCCTCCCAGACCCCTCCGCTCCTCCCTCCTCCTCCCGTGGCAAGAAGAGAGTCCGCAAGTCCACCACCGCGAGGCCTACCTTCATCCCCCGTAAACCAAAGCCCTCTCCCCCAGGCAAATTTCGCCTCCAACTCCACCCGATGACAAGACTTCCGAGCTTTCCGCCGCAAGAGAAGCATCTACCAAAATCGCGTCTCTCAAGCCCAAGAGGAAAGAAGACCTCAATTCGACCGAAGCCATGGATATTACAACATCTAAGGCAGATAATGCCACTCACACACTCCAAATGAGTGCCTCTGTTTCCCGAATCCCCACACAAGCAAATTTCTGAAGACTCGACCTCGGGTTTGATTCACCGGACTACTGCCACATCTTCCGAATCCTCGAAGAGGAGCCTCCTCCGCCGACAATCATGAAGCGGTTCCCCCTGTAGCACTCTTTCTTGGGTTTCTTAGTTTGTTGGCTCCCCAAGAGCCTATGCTAGCTCTTTTGGTCTCCTTTGCATTGCTCAAAGGCTTGCTCTCGCCATGGGCAAACGCCGTTCTATCTCGGATAATTAAGGCTCATTTCCCTCTAGGGGTAGTCTAGTTATGGACAACAAGATTTTGTCTATTCCTCCGTCATGGATCTTTCCATTTTCAGATGAGAAATGTAACCTCCGGTCGATGAATTACTGTAATTCATAGTTACTTAGAAAAAAGAAAAAAACCTATTAAAAACCTATATTTAAAAATAACTTTTTTTTTGTTTATTTTGGGGTATTAAGAGTGAGGTTACAGGTTTAAAGTAGCTCACACCGTAAACTCGCTTAATATTTCAAGGTTCAAAGCCAATATAAGCACACTATAAACAAAGTCACTGCAAAACAATAATTATTAAGGCATTATAGTTCATCATGTCACTAGTGGGGAGTTTAATCTAAGTAAAGAAGTTATAAAATTCATTCCCGCCGAACCACACTAAATTAAGCCCAATTAGTAAAAATAAATTATACTTTAACAATAAAATGTAGATTAATAAATCATTGTCATAATGTCTTACCCTTTTATGTACATAAAAATAATAAAATAATAAAAAAACATTATGTTAAAAAAATCTCAAAATTCAAAAATAATAAAAATAAACATTCTAAGTTATTTTTATTATTTTTTATTAATTTGTTTTAGTTAAGATAAATTTGACTTAGTCAAGTTATTTTCGGCTTTTGAGCTTCCTAGTTTATGAGAACCCATGTTATTGACCCATGGCATTCATGTGGAATATAGCCTATTTAAAAGGGGAAATTAAACCAACATAGATCCATCTTAACTATGAATCTATCAAGAGATGTGAAAGGGATCCATATTTCCAATCCAAGGAAATAATGAAGGAGGCCCATATCCTTCATTTCAAATCCTGCAAGATCCTCCTCGCATGAGTGTACGCTCATCACTACTGCTAAAATCATCAACATAAAGAACGATGATTAAAATCTACTCCTCAACACCTAATTTGGCAGCTGTGCTCAGACCGCCTACTCTTTAATCTCGTTCGGTGAAATAGATGTCTATCCAAGTGTACTGCTACTGTGGTGCTTGCTTCAGCCCATACAACTCTCTTTTTGAGTCTACACAAATGCGACTCATTATTGAAGATCTTGAAACTTTCCAAGTTGTTTCATATCTATTCCTCAATGATCCCATTGAGAAATAAAGAGTTTTCACATCCATCTGATGAATGCGCCACCATCCAGGCTGAGTATGATATTCCATGAAGAGTACCTTGCAATAGGCACTAAATTCTCATCATAATCTATCCCCTGGTTTTTGAGAAAACACTGCCAAATATGGCCTTTATTTCTCCACACTCCCATCGCCACTAGAGATCCATCTGAACTTACCATCGATTAATGTCCTGCCTTGGGACAATTTCCATGCACCGTTTTTGACAATGGAGTCATACTCCTCCACCATTGCATCAAACCTATGTATGTTGTTGCATTGCTTCCCGAAAGGAAGAATGAGCCACCACAATACATTTGCCCATAAGAGCCATGTATCTAGTAACCTGGGCTGTGAGACTATCTCTGCTCGCCATGGCGAGGGGATCCTACATTCTCCGCAAGATCAAGTCTCAGCCCCACGCCCGTGGTGCACTTCTATATCACTTTCATGAATCGCCTCCGCATGAGTGGAAGCTCTCCACCCATGAACTCCTGTTGGATCCACATCTTGAGACTCATCTTTGGGAACCATCACCGCCCCTTCGCATGCAAATCCGGGGCCTCGCCGTTTAAAACCCATGGCTTTCCCTCACCAAATTTATATCCCGTGCAACAACAAATTATGTTGTTTCTGAAAATACACACGATACTGCGGGGTGTTTCTGTACCCACAAAAATCCCAACTCGAAGTTGGCTCCGCCTTCTTCGGCATCCATGGTCACATGCACATAAACAGATGAGCCAAAAATCTTAAAGTGCAAACATCCGTTTCTTACCACAAACTTTTCAGTGTACTCATGCCAAATACCTATTAGGACAACTGCCTGACATAACCATGCTGCTGTATGCTTCCACCCACAAATGCATCAGGCCCCCGATCATGTAACATCGCTCATGCTACACCGCACGATCGTTCTCGTTCTTCCTCTCCACGACCTCATCTCTATTGTGGGTTATGGTTGCCAGGAGTTCTCTTCGAATTCTTATTTGTCGCAAAATTTCTTGAATCTGCCAGATGTGTATTCTCCACCATTATCGCTCCTCAAGAGCCTCACTCTGCTCGACTTTTCTCCACCAATGCCTTAAACTCAACAATTTAGATGTCTTGATCTTTCTCCCCGCATGAAGAAGATCCAACATTTACGAGAAAAGTCATCAACAAATATTATAAAATTTCTATGTTTCTTCTCGTTGAAGCAACCGAGAATGTCCCACACACATATGTGTGAACTCTCTCGTGGATCCCCAAAGCACTTTTCCTCCTTCTCATGAAAGGTGGACTTTACATATCTCATGGTGCAACCTTGCACCGATATAACTAAGCAAGTGTTCACTGGAAGTCCAAGAGACAGCTCGATGCATGACTTCTCAAGGTCTGATGAAAAATGGCCCAACTGCCTGCCATAATTTTCCCTCTTTTCATCCCGCTCACCATTTTCCTCCACCTTGCCGACCATGGCAGTTGCAACCATCTACCTCCTGTGCTTGTAGAGATTCTTAACTTGAATCCCTATCCCTTGCTTGACCCGTTGCTTTATGTCGCAAGAAAGCTTTTCCATCACTAAAAACAACGTCATAGCTTCTCTCTCCTCCAATATTGCGACCGAGACCAAATTTTTCTTCACCAGTACATGTGTTACATCTTTTAATTGAAATGGTTTACCCGAATCCCTTGAAAGGTCTACCCCAAGTTGGTACCATTACTCACTCAAGTTTTTTGAAAGCATTGTACCGTCCGTCGTCGCCTCATCTCAACATGTGCATATGGAGATCTTTCACCTCCAAGCGTTTTAAAAATTTCCCTTATCTCCCATCATGAAAGGAAGCGCCTACTATCCAAATACCACAATTAACTTCAGTGCACTTGACACCATGTACAATCAAGGAGAAGTCAAGCCCAAATTGCGAGGCAAGGGCCTCGCCTAGCTAGAGCTCCAAGAACCTCACTTTCCTCTTTGTATGTGCTAGGTAGAAAAACACTCCATGTTCGTGATGCTGAAAACACTTCACCTTGGACATGTCTTTGCTTCTTTCCTTGAGCACTCAAATTTAGAATGGAGTTTCTTCCCTTTCCCCGTTCTCGCCAAAATTAACACAATCCTCTTCATCATCACATTATGAAGAGCCATCTCTCGTGTTTCTGAACTCCTTCCCGGGACTGCATCTCACCGCCTATGTCGTTCCAATCTAGAAATTTTTCCCTGTCCGTTGACAGAGTCTTCATAACCGTGCCAACTCTTAGGAAGTCCTAGAGCTTAATCTCACCAAATCATCATCGACTATTGTTCCTGTCATTACCCCCGCTTCACTTCCGACATTGGATAAACTTTGTGAGATACTTTGGAATTGTTTCAACTTTTCCATCTTCGATCTTCCTCGAGTTTATCTTTGAGCGCCACTCATGGTCGCTTACCGTGTTGGAATAGATCCACCAAAGCCTTCCACATAGCAGTGTGCTTTCCATGGAGGCTTGGAGACAATGGGATCTCGTACTCCCTCCAACAAGATCCTCCTCGCCTTTGCCACTTTCATGTACCAAGATTGCGCACTGCAGATCCGGCTTAGGAATATATTTTTCAATGAATTCTCTAAGCCATTGTCTTCGATTACCGCCTCCATCTCCGTCCTTCCAAGAAAATGTAGTTCGAGTTGCCCTTCATGTTACAATTTCGTAAAAGTCCATCGTTACTATTATTTTATGGAGCTCTTGCATGGAAACAGATAACTCTCCTCTCCTCCTATATATTTCATATCATGTTATCAACACATACAATTAGGTCTTAGTGCTCATTAGGAGACATCCATTATTTTGGGTTTGTATGTATAATTTAAATCTTGATGTGTAATTTCTCTATTATTTTTTATCATCCTTATATTTTTATAAATATTATAATAGTGAATCTATTTAGTTATTTATTTTTACATTTATAATGTAAAGTATTTACACTTTAAACTTATGTCCATCCTCCTATACATAAATGATAAATCTACACATTTATATGGTTCAATTATTTAATTGTTGTAATTTTTCTTTTAAAATGCTTCAATAATTGTTTTTGAAGTCCATACTTATTAATGCCTATTTTAATAATGCTGTTTTCCATAAAAAAATTGTTCTAGTATTTTTCCTTTTATTTCATGGTTTATCATAATTCCTCACACATATTCCATTTTGCCTCTCTTTATAATTGACTTTGCTTCATTTTTTAATATAGTCTATCATCAATAAATAGCCTGGTGACATCTCTACTTAATTTATAAACACTTCTTTATGGAAATGTGCTTATTATTTAATAAAAATAAATAAATCATAAATAGATAAAATCAATCAACCTAAAACTCCTTTTACATACATAATCAACTCCAATAAACCATGCCTTGTTTATAACTTTTTACATTGTGAATACCCTACATCTCATGAGTTTCATAATTATTCATATCTTTGTAAAATACATAATCACTCTTTTAACTTAAATTTATAACTAGCAATTGCACCATATGTTGCAAAGGAAATGTAAGGCAAATATAGTAAAGAGTGTATAGAGGAATGATCTCACATGAATCATGCAAGTAGGAAAGAGTAGCAGTGAGAGGAAATGCTTCCACCCTCAAATAGCTTCCGAATACAATTCCTTCAAGGGAAGAAGAGAAAGAGCACTCCCTATTCGTATAAGAGCTAAAGGAGGCCATGCTGCAAATAGATACAATGAGTGAAAGCAGTTAAATGCGATGGCAAGACTGTATACCTGGGCACCAAGAGAAAATGAGATCTCTATTCGCTCAAATAGCAAACATAAGCTCCATTTCACAAAATGTTGAAGTTCATTCTCAAAAATGGATGAAATTCATTTTAATCGCTGCAAGTTAACCATTCCCCAAATAAGCACCGCTTTAGAGATTCTCATAACCCAACCCTATATCTGCTCTTGATTCTTCTTCTTCATTCTATAAAAGAGGATTCATTTGTATCACCTAGACAAGAACATAAGCTCCATTTCGCAAATAGATTGTGCACTTGATAATGGAAACCATTGTTCACCCAACTAAAATGGTTCGTAGATTCACACACGAAGTTGAGGAGAACATTGAGTTCTAATCCAACCAGCAAGACGTAGTATTTTTTCATACAATAAAACATATTTTCCATTTCTAAGAAATATTGATAGCTTTTTCCACAATCATTTGTAGTTGTCTTATGTGTAGACATCAAAGTAATAAAGAAAAAACAGAAGTGCTCGCACATTTGGTAACCAAAATGTTGGAGTTCATTTTGAAATGGATGAAAATAATTTTAACGTTGTGAAGAACTCATTTCTTTAACAAAGACCGTTCGAAGGTTTCTAGCAACCCAACCCTATATCTATTTCATATGATGCTTCCTTCATTCATAGCAGGATTCATTTGTATCACCTATCAAGAAATGCTCAATCATCTTTAAAGGTAATTTTCATTATCCTATGCTAATAAAAATTGTTTGAACATTGATTTGAATCAAATCATTGGAGCCAAAATTCTATAAATTTTAAGCAAAATTCAACAAAATCCCACATCGTTCGAAATTTCGTGGGATAAAAAATATGAAAAACCGAATTTATGAAAACAAATTAATTTCTTAAAAATGCCTGGGAATTTCGTGCTATTAAAGAAAAAAAGGCCGTAATTAGTGAAAGTAAAACATAGATGTCATTTAATTAGTGAAAGTAAAAAAAGAGTTGCTTTAAATTTCTCACAGACAGAACTCGTGGGTGATGAAATGAAAATAACAAAATGGCAAAATTCATGACTTGGGAGTACAGATTCCTTAAAATCCCTCGCTAGACAAAACTTTCTGAATAAACCCATATATATTAACTTGACATTTGTTAAGAAACAAATACCTAAAAATACAAATAACCAAAAATCTCATTATCAATTTGTCTGCATGAGTAGACATCACTATCATTCCTCGGAACATAACAAATACAATGCTCCGTATCTTCTCTCACCTCAGAATTGCAAAACCAATACCATGTTGCTGGGCTTGATCAACGAAACACAGAGTGACCTCGTAGATTGAAAATCTCATTCTTTTGATGAGCCATCAACTTGAATCTCATGAAACTTATTCTTCTCCTAAAAAAATAATGTAGTTGTACACATATATATTCCATCATTCTCGCTGAATTTCTTATTGATAAGCATTGAAATAATTCCACGATATGGACTTTGCTCTTTGTGATTAGAATATGGAACTTGCCTCTGTGGATGGTTGGAAGCTTCATGATCTTTTGGGAATGAAAGGTCTGCCAAAGAAGGGCATTGTCGACAATTTTGAAACAACTCTTTTCTTAATCTCTTGATCTCCTCTTCTTTGGCTAACTTTGCAATCTCTCATGTTCTTGTCTTTCTTGCTCTATGGCTTTGAGTATTTCCCCGCAATAATGTGGTCAAATTCAACACTCGTCAACTCCGGCCTTCATTTCTGCCAGAAGCTTCAGATCCAATGGTTTAATTCTTTCTTTAATGTGGGGCTTTATCAAACACTGGCTCATCTGTCCATGGAAATCCTTGTTTGATTGGAATTCAAAGTTTTTCCTCCTCATCGGAGCATCTCCCTAGGCTTCTTCATGAACTCTCTCTTTCGTGAGGCTCTCTTGCTCCCGTTTGCTTGAAAGGTCAGGCAAGAAAGGACTCAAGTTGCTTCTTCCATCGCCGCATACCATTTCTCACTAGAGATCGTCGTCCACCAGAATCCAACTTCCGTTGCATCTTCCTGCCTCCCAATCGCTTCCACTTCTTCCACCCGAACAAACACTTCCAAGTATCACGTTCATAGCAAGAAGGTGCATCTTCGAAACAAAGTGAACTTGGAAATCAAGAGGAAGCCAAGACATGAAGCACTATTTTGACCTCTGACTTCACCAAAGATTTCATTAGATGGGCTATTACTTATCTGTAAACTCTCTCTTAGCCGAGGCATGTCCCTCGCATTCCCGGAAGTGTCTACCACAACCCTACTCACTCTCAACTTCGTTTCACTTCAAAGGCACCGGGAGTAGATCTATCCAATGGCCTTGCCTCTGTACCCTTCACCGCGCTCGAGTCGTACAATACCAGCTGTGCGTCTTTACTAAATGCTTCACTCTTCCTCCTCCCCGTTGTGGAATGGTGCCGATTTCTTCTTCGAAGTAGTTCATTTCTCGGCCCGAGTGCGAGTATACACTCGGGGTTGGGGTGTTGATGAAATAGGAAATGAACCCTTCCCACACCCATCGAAATCCTTTAAGACCATCTTGATAACAATGAATTTTTCTTGCATACCGCCAAGCCACGAAGCTGTACCTACATCTATCTCAACCTTCATCACCTCCGAGTCCGCCGATACCCACTTAACCAAATGGCATCATGTTTCCCCCTTCACTACGTTAATTTGCCTTCTTACCTTCTTCCCCACAATGAACTCCCTGTTTCTTCCCTACAAAACTGTCCATTGCCCTTCTCGCCACATTTTTTCTTTTTCATGTTTCAAACCGTTAATGCCCTTTCTCTCGCGTATTTGAATTTTCTCATTTATGCTATCTTCAATGCACATGGTATCTCCATTTTCTCATTGAAACCACATATGCCATCTAAATTGCATTCAAATTCATGATGTTTATCATTGTTTCGGTAATTCAAGATTCACATTAGAGCCCTTGCCTTAAGGGCCCTTACCTTTCCCGTATGTTCTCTTCTTCCTACACAACTGGCAGGAAAGAATCGTATATTCTCCTGCAAAACTCCTCCCTAGTAGCTCTCAATTCCTTAGCAACACAAACACATTTCCTAGATTTAACTCATCCGCCTTCCTTTCACCTAGTTTGCATTCATCCTAGTTCCCTTTCAAGTCGATCATGCCTTTTTGCAACAAGTGAATTTACAAGCTGAGCCTTGAATCACCGAACTCCAACTGTAATAGCAACACATCTCCTAGATTTACATGAATGAATTTGGGTAGCATTAGCCAACGAGGGTGCTTCGAACTGTTGGATTTCTGTAGACCCGCCGCAGCTTTTCACATGCCTGCTTGATGTTTTCTACACAAAAATTAGGATCACTGCTTCTCTCCAAAGAATGGCAGCAAAATAGAGACTGAGCCCACTGCATCATCCTCTTCATGTGACTTTTCTTCTTATTGTGAGGACTCAAGGATAAACGAAGGAAGAGATCGAAGTCCGTGAACCCCACCGAGTTCTCGATGTCATGTGGAAACCCTTATGGAGATCTCGTTCGTTGTATAACCGATTAAAAATAGCGTATTTAATCCTAAGGTAGACATGATTTGAATCGTTTAACACGAAACTATGCTGCATAATAGTACACTTAGCCATTTAGAAAAATTGTTTTCAAATAGATACGCTTACGCTGTGAATTATTTACATCTTTACATTATAAAAAATCCATTTTTTAACTTAAAAATGACGAGACCTTTATTTGTTTGATCAATAGCATTACCAGTTGGTCTATAACTTCAACTTTTGCCTTCAATTTTCCATTCCCATGAACTATCATACTAAAATATCCTTTCATCGAAACCAGCAATTCTAAACATAATTAATCAAGAGACATTAATATATGATATTTGACTATATTACATTAATACATAGTGGGTTTATATTACCACCTTGGCACTATGAATTTTTATTAAAATTAAAACAACTATTGTACGAATCTGCAACTTATTGTACGAATCTGCATTATTGTGGAAATGTTGGTTTAGAGAATCGGGCTCATTGTTAATGCTATTTTAGAACGTGGAAATGTTGAAGATCCAACATTTATACGAGGAAGGTTGATACATAGTCACAACAAAACCCAAGCCTTTATATTATTATTATTCCTTTAAATTATTATTATTATTATATTTTCTTTTCAGGAATATTATTATACACATCAGTCCATATATGGACATTTTCAATTTTCTAGCAAAGTATTACATGTTACAAATTAATAATGTTGACTCATGATAAAGGAGTAATGAAAACGACGTAGAGAAAATTTTATGAGTACATTATCCATTTAACTGGTTCATGGATTGATAAGTTTTATTAGGTTAATTTTCAAGAATTTCATTCAATAAGTTTTGCTAGTTTAATTTTGACTAAATAAGTTACAGATAATTTTTATATATAATTTTGGACTCAGTAAATCAGTTATTGGTGTTCAAGCACATTGCGTTTTTGGCTCATGATTTGTTAATCCATAATTTTGTATTTTGTAAGTTTTAATGTAATGAAGTTTTTTGAATAGGTTGGGTTGGGGTTTTATTTTAATAAGCTTAAAGTTGAGTGGTGGAGGTTTATTTGGTTAGTTTGGTTGAATTTGGTTTTATAGAATAAATATATTTGCTTTAATTTTTCTTTTTGATTTTTTCAAGATTAATAATGTGTCTATAATTTATGTATTTTGTTTTGTATGGTTGGTTAATTAGTTTAGTTGTGGGTATTATTGGTTAATTATTTCAGTTTTGTTCTCTACACCTTAATGACTCTTCCAAAATTCATAATAATAAGTAAGGGAGTTACATAATTTATTCTAATTGAGTTTTATGAGTCAACATTTTGACTATTAACTAATATTGTTCTTTATTTTACATTCATAAAGATATCGAAATTTATAGCACATTCACATAGTACAATCCTCCCTCACTTGAAATGTTCATGTAGGAGTGAAGAAATGTATCTATATATTTCAGTGAAACCACATGGGATCCCTCACTTTTCCAAAATATTTAAGTGAGAAATCAACTCTCGTAACAATAACGCTAATAATTTTAGGACTAATGGATTTGAATCTACAAAACTATGGCCTCCCCATTGACATGTTATGAATAGATGGTTTAATCAATCTAACTAACCTCGAGCTAAATGTTTTGGAAAATATCATACTATCTTCAAGAATTTAAGTGAGGGTGAGGGCAGCCACTCTTCCAACCCTGTCTGGACCCATGGGTGGCAAACATGTCACAAGTGAGATTGGAACTTATGAGGTATGGTAAGAACTCTTTGTTTAATTTCCCAAGGTAGACCTAATGACTACTTTTGCAAGAGGTGCTTTGAGCCTGGACAATAACTTTCAGAAGATGAAAGCTCAGTATATCTTGTTATATTATTTTTTTACCAGAGCTTCTTTTACAGAGAGTAAAAATCAAAGATAACTCAAAGTGTGAAGGTTTCTACAATTGTCCTATTGTTTCTGAAACTTTATGGAAATAAATTGTGGAAAAGTTTTGAAAACATCCAAAACTTTTCGTAGTTTATTTCTCTGTAAAAGCATCCAAATAATAGACCCTGTAAATTAATCCAAACATGCCCAAGTATTTAGACAATTCATACAAAGCTTCAATGGAAACTCACAGATCCAAGATCCTTGACTTTGTCTTTCATAAATAATCTTTAAAAACTAAATAGAATTTGATATTAAAACTTTTTTTAACCCTTTCTTACCAACTTATTAAAACAAGTTATTTTCTTCTAGTCACTAAAATGTTAACAAGTGTAGATTGGTTTTACATAAGGTCGTAGGGCTTACTATAATGGTGTTACCTAGGTTTGATTATTGTGGACTATGCATCTATCACGGGAGACAAGAGGAGGGACGTTGTCTCCAAGTAGAAAAGATGTTTTGCAACGTCTGTGTGAGAGATCCTCCTATTTAAAATGTCACATCAGGAGAGAATGGAAGAAAAGCTAATAATCTCAATGTAGACCCATTCTCTGGGCACAATAAGGTGCTAACAAAGGGGCTGTGCTAGTTTGCCTTTAACTCACCAAAACCTTATGATACCCTCAACAATTAGATCGTTATAAAGAGGTTATATGAAGGATCATGCTTCTATTTAAAGTTTATTGTGACTAGCTCTTACCCAAGGATTTACTCAAGTGGATTCACACATGTGGCAAACAAAGGGCATTTAGATATTAAATTTCAGTTAGAGGTCTTTTTACAATTATTAATACTTATCGGACAAGGAAAGGGTTTTTAAAGGGGTCACTTTATCAAAATGTGTGGCCTGTTCTTAAGACATTAAGAATGTTATAATCTGACAAGGAGTAGTCTTCCGCCCTCGTTTCTGTCCTTTTTTGTTGCATTACCTATAAGATTGGGATCTGAAATTGGAGGGAAGAGAACTTCCATTGGGTAGGTTTGTTAAGATTGTTAAACTACTTTAAGAGGAAGATATTATCCCTTTGCGAGGATATGTGTATATATGAATATATCAATCTCTTCCTAAATCAAATTGAATTAGAATATAGGTTCTGCAAAGAATTGTTAGATTATGCAATATTATTCCATTTCGTTGCGTAAGATGTCATGAATACGCGACCAGAGGTCCCTTCCTCTTAAATGATGTAGAATAGTCCTCAAAGGAAGAAGTCGTAGAGGAAGAGGAATAGAAGGAAGAAGGGGAAGCCTTGGAGCCTGCTACTAATAAAAAAAACAAGGGCTAATTAAGGAAACCCCCAACCCATAGAAAAACTTCAAAGCAAAAGTAAAAATGGTATATGAAATATTACAAGAGTAAGTCGAGGGAGGAAAAAGAAATGGATGCTGTCATGAATGATGAAATACCACCTATTATTACCAAACCGGTAAATGTTGCTTAAATCCTGAGTCTTTGGCATTAGGGAATAGAAAAGACAACTAGAATAAGGAAATGGAGATAGATATGATGAAGGAGGATCTGTGTAAAGAGGAACCGCTCATGAAACAATTATCGCAAGAATGGGTAAATTGGACATACAGGTCATCCCTAAGATCAAAAGTTTTATACAAGGAGACCTCGAGTAATATTTAACAACGGTGCACGATGTGAAGTGGAACTAGCTAGTCAACAACATTCCAACAATCTATACCTCAAAAGGTAGGTCAAGAGGTACCTTTGAAGACAAACCATATAAGAAAAGAGGGAGGAAGACGTTGCAAGAATCAATCTCAACTGTAAATGTTGGTTAACCTGACATATCGTTTCGATTCACCTATGCTCCGTATATAACAAACCTACTTAATTATATTTCTCCGGAATATAAGGGGTCTTAATAGTAAAGGCATTTGTTGTTTACAAGAAAGATCAATAATAAAATAGAAAACCACAAATTGTTCTCCTTTGTGAAACCAAGCTTATGGAATGTTGAAGAAATCGCTAGAGATTAAAACCCATACAAAGTGATGGCAATTTGCGTAATTTATATGGGTATAGAATTGCAGTGGAATCCTTGGGAAATGGGAGGCAAATGGTTGATTGGCTGCTCGAATCATAAATCGAGAAGATTTAGACCGATAGGAACTAAGGAATGGTTCTTTGTCTCTTCTAAGATATGGTCCATATTCTAGGAGATAAACAAGATTTCTTTAGAAACTTGAAATCTTAAACTTACAACCTGATAAATATTGGGTCACAGTGAGATTTTTAACAGCAGGCTAGTATAGACAGAATCAGTGGGGAACCTAGATTTACCAGAGATGGAGGAATTCACCGACTTCATAACTATTAATAATAATTGGTGGATGTTCCGAATTAATTTACGGGGAATAATCGAAGGGGAGGGATACACAAATTTTTCCTGCCTTGATCGGTTTTTGGTCTCGAGGATTTTGTGAGTTTGGATTCCGTTTTATGAGGCGCTTGCTGTAACTAGCTCCGGGACTGCACCATTGGCCAACCAGTCCGGAGGTGACATGAAACAATGTTAAAAGAAATGATCGTTCGTGCTCAAGGTTGTATTAGAGATCCAACCTTATGTCACCGAAAAGTCTCATACTGGTGGAGTAAAGCTCTACTGGAAATGACTAAACCACATGCACACATTCCAACTGGTTAAAGGAGCCGAAGCACAAAATTAAAAAATGGAATAAAGTTGAATTAAAGGGACATTCATATGGAGAAGAACAAACTCTAAGGGCGCATGCGTAAAATACAACAACAAATGATTTTAACAAAGAAAGGACAACCGATTGCAATGATGAATATGGAGATTGCTTAACAAATTAGAGGAGCGTAGAAATCCAAGAAGAAATATTATGGAAACAATCCTGACATAAATTGGCTTCGTGAAGGGAAAGAAACCTAGTTTATTTCATAAAGCTATGGTCCAATGTGGCTACAACATAATAGGATTTTTTCGCTTTTTAAAGACTCCGGAGGAATCGTTTAGTTGAGCATCGTGATTTGGAAAGCGGAGTTGGTCAATCATTTTCAAGGAATACATACAGAGCCAAATTAGGATAGATATATTGCAATTGACTCGATAAAACAATTCATTCCAGTATTGTCAATAGGAACAAAACTTAAGACCTCTTTGGTGAAATTATACGTCGGGAAGTGGAAGAGATTGTAAAGGAGATGCTCAAGAACAAAGCGATGGCCCGATGGTTTTACCTGCTAGCCCTATCAAGCCTCATGGCATTTTAGGGAAGGATGGCCAGGAGTTAGCCGAGGAGTCTCGTCGAACTCATCGTGGCCTCGGTCTTAATCTTACCTTTCTTACCTTGATCCCAACATGATAAGTGTGATACTCCCCCTTTGGGTTTTTTCCTATAGCTTTAAGTGTAATGTTATTTATAAAACTCGTCTACCTGCTATATAGAATCACCTTAAACCAATCCTACCAGCCTCTCATATCCCCAAGAGCAAACAAGTTTTGTCAAAGGCAAGACAAATTTGATGGAATCGCACAACTTAGAGTGCTATCTACCTCTTCGTAATTTTAAAGCTAAAGGAAATGCTTATTAAGTTAGATTTGGCAAAGCCTATGACAAATTAAATCAAATTATTCTTTACATTTTACTTTCCTTTCGGTTTGATGAATGATGGGTGCAGTGATTTTATCGTTTATTACCTTCTCCTATTTCTCTATCCTTGCTAATCTGCCCTTCAAGCTCTTTTAAAGTTTCTGGGGCTCAGACAGTGGCGATCTCATATCCCCTCTCTTCCGTTTATCATAGTTGGGCGAAGGTTTGGGTAGATATCTAAGCGTAAACCCCATGAAGGTGTTTTAAAAGGTCTGAACTCATGGGGTCCTGACTCACTGGCCCCATCAACAATTTGTTGATGATATAATGTTGTTTTGTCAAGCCACTCTTCGTTAATGCAAAGCATTTTTGGAGATTTTGAACTTGTTTATGGATGCTTCTACCAAATTATTAAATAAAAATCAAATGTCTTTTTTTAATACGACTTCAATCTAAAGTTTTCACAAGGACCCTGGTTATATGGGAACCTTACCTCGAAATATCTTGCCGTTGTCTGCATTAGGGGGTCTTTATGTCTAAAATGGGCTCTAAGGGAAATGTACAATCAAAATTCACCTTATGAGAAACTAATCACATTTTAGGGGATTAATACTATCCCTAATGATTGAGATGGAATTGTTTGAGTTAAAGGTACTTACTTGTCACATTCTCTAATGCAGTGGATAAATCATGGTTAACCATAGAAGGGGTTTCAAGTACTTTTAAAGTCAAAGCAAAGTACTCATAATAAATGTCATTTCAAACTTCTTTTGAATAAAAATATATTATTGTCACTACATATTTCTCAAGAAACAATGCATATCCCTATACGTTTATTATATTATATTATATTATTTTTATATATATATTAATTACATGTTATTGTACAATTTAAATATTATAAATTTTAATTAATAATATATAATATAATTAAGAATTTATAAATTTATATTTATATTTTATTTTAAGTTATTTAAGCACAAAGGACAAAATGCATTAGAATAATTAACAGACAATGATTTTTTCTTGAAACCTATTATTATTTATAGTCACACTAATACAATTTTTTTATTAATTTTTATTTTGGTACAACTTTTGAATTGAATTTGTATCCATATGCGCTGATTGTGGTGCAAAAAAAGTGAATTGAAAAATCATAAGGTTATTATTTTATCGATTTAGCTATTATTTTATTATTTCCTTAGGAGTGTCTATTTTTAGGATCTCAAAATCTCCTTCCTTACTGAGAATTCTTTGAAAACTAATGGTTGGAAAGCTCTTATTAATAGAATTCAAAAACGAACGCTTAACCGGTCTTTCACAGGGTTCTCAATATGCCTAATTGGGTTATTCTTTGGGATCTGTTTTCCAAGTTTAATCCCTGTCTACCATCCGTCGTGTATGGCTTGTCTAAAGAAAACCTCGCGAGGACATGGTAAGGTTGTTTAAAAAAATTCGGCAAGGGGCTCAGAGAAGAGGAAATAGCACTTCTTGCTTGGGATAAACTTACTCTTCCAAAGGCAAAAGGTGGTTGGGGGTTTAAAGATCTCATTTTTTAATCAAGTAATGGGGTCAAATTGTGGTGGTGGTTGCAAGGGGGCTCGTGTTACTTACAGTCACATATGGGAAAGTGAAATAGAATACCTTTCATAAAGAAGGAACGTCTAAATTGGCCTCCAATGTCTTAGAGGTTTAGGGAAATGAACTATGTACAGAAATGTGCACTTGATATGATTCACAAGCTTTTGGGGAGATAGTGAGAAGGAAATTCTGGCAAGTTTTTGTAAGATCTCTGCAATAGTTGGAAAAGTCAAGCATAAGACCGGATCAAGGGTAAATTACATACTCTAAACCTTCAAAGGTAAGGAAGTAAACACATCAGAGGACCAAAATGATCAATTTTGGAGGAGATGGCAAGAAACTATAGTAAGTAGCTCCAGACATACAACAATGGGGAGGTTTGCAAAGAGCTTCAAACAAGGAAAATTCCATCCAGTAAAAGTCACATATATTGGAGACAGATGTTTAATTCTAGGAGGAATGTTCACAATTCAAGAAGCTTATCGGGCTCAAGCAACCAAAATCGTAATTTCTGATAACTGTACCGTGGAAGAAAATTTGGTCTCTTAAACACTCGGCCTAAAATTGAACACTTCTGTGGCTAGCCTGGCATGGGCGTATCCTCACTTGGGATCAATTACAAAAACGGGGAATGCATGGCCATCAAGCGATGCAAAGTAGGCAAATGAAAACGGAACACCTTCTCAATACATGTAACGTCGTTGAACAAATGTGGTCAAATTTAAATACTCGTTTCAACAAACATATAGAAACAAATATAAACAAATGTGGTCAACTTAAATATCATTTCAACAAACATATAGAAACAAATATAACCTTCCGTCAAAAAATTGAAAAATGGAGAAATGGAGGCTATTTATCTCCTGATGAAACGTAGCATGGACACTAGCGGTGGGGTTTTTATTGGTGGTCCTCCAACAGCAGTGCCATCAATGATCTTTGTGTATCACAGTTAACAAATGAAGAAATCTGGAATATACAGCATTAAATGGAATAAGAGAAACTAACCCTACCTCAAAATGAGCAGAGGATCATGGAATGT
Source organism: Pinus albicaulis (assembly GCA_034641835.2). NCBI lineage: Eukaryota > Viridiplantae > Streptophyta > Pinopsida > Pinales > Pinaceae > Pinus > Pinus albicaulis. The sequence goes on from JAXQQM020085019.1 coordinate 155,612, forward strand.
GTTGGAAGGGAGAATATTTAATCATTTAAATTGAAGGAAGAAATGTTGTTCCTTACTGTGGAAACAACCACCATCCGGATATACTGTAATAGGCTGTTTGACAGCGCGCCCAAGCCTATAAAATCCATCCTTGATGGGGTACCGAAAGGAATCCGAAAGCAGCAAGTGTTCGAGGTATTTTCCAAGACCGCACAGAACAATCTTACGAATTTTTTCCGTATTTGACATAAGTTTATGCCACGAATAATAGAGTGCGCAGTTTGGTGGTAAAATTAGGATTGGAGATTATGAAATGTGAACACTATAATCAACCGGAAATCGAGGGGGATTCAAGAATGGCAATCCTGTAATAGCTAGGAAAGCTTCAACAGACTAATTGGGAGGTTATCGTAAAGGCTGGAGAATCGGCACGACTAGTGCAGAAATTGGGTTAGATGGAAGCACCCATACACCATACCTCTCTTCATGAGACAAGGCAACAAAGCGCATTATCTGTGAACCGGGAGTGAAAAACCGCCGATGGGTTTCGGATCGGCCAGCGAAGCATGTGAGCTACAAGTAGTGGTGCTCGATCTTTGGAATATTAAAGCAGAGATCTAATTCTCATGAAGGAAATATATCATTCCCCGATTGGGGTGTAACGGGGTCTGGCATCGACGAAAGAAGTCCTCGCCGCATGGGGAGGAAGGACACCACGGGGGCCGCCGGTGAGCGTGTAGGTGGGTCGCTGGCCGGGTCAAAAGGACACCCATCACCTAAAAAAATAAACGCAGCGTTTTGGTGCAAGCCCAGCCCGGGAAAGCTTTACGTTTTGTCGGTACCGTGGGAAAAGCACCGTTGTAAGGGTAATATGTATGCATTGTGTGAAACGTTTTTCATTATGTCGGTTTTCTTCTCGGGGAAGGTTGTTATGCGCTCGTTAAGAGGTGAAAATGTATGAAGATACAAGGTGATGTCAGAGGTAAATTCTGTATGTATCACATCATTCTTCTCGTGTCAAAGGTTTCGATTATCGTCGAATGCGTAAAGTAGTCATGGTATTTTTAGATTATCTCGTTTGAATGCAGGGTTTTGGTTGGTCCTGGCTTCATAAAATGCCGATAGATATCGAAGTTAGGTGGCGCAATTTGTTTGTGGTTTTTTTTTCTTGTCTACCAATCGGTTTTATTTATCGAAGAAAGAATGTTGCGGTTTGGGGAGGATATTAACGTTTCCACACTGCTTTCTATCTCTGCTTTAGAACTTATGGCGGTTTTAAGCCATTTATATATTTACCAGGTTTCGTTGTTCCTTCCTCGGGTTGGTGGAAATGCCGAAAGAGTCCGGTGTTGGTTGTTGGGTTTCATGTCTTGGGGTTTCTAGTTGGTTTCTTAAAAAGTCCTTTTGCAATTGTTGCGTCATTTACACAGTTTCGTTCTTTGTTGCCGCTCATAAAATTAACCTTTAGAATCTCTGCAGAATTTGGTTCAATATCGTGCAATGTCCCATGGTTAAAGATAAAAATTTTTATTCATGGGATTTTAGAATCCCTGCGTCGGGTGGATGGGTTTTCTTCTATTTCTCTTTAACTGATTTTTTTTTTGCTGCTAAAGAGGGTATTATGGAAAATCGTATATGAGCATGCCTCTCACCGTTTATATAATCCCTCATAGGACGAAGGCTATCAAGATGAGAGGAAGAATAATATCCCCGCTCGTCTTGTTATGATTTATGGGCTCTATGCTCTGTCCAATTTCATCGCTCATTAACTCCAAGTGTGGTGGTCTCTGTCTGCGGGTTTTCAAAATGTTTTTAGGCAGGGATTTGTCTTTGTCATGGTTATGTTGTTTGCTTGATAGCATCCGAATTCTTCTTGGTTGCTCAAAGACAGAAGAAACACTTAATAAAGCCAAAGGGAGACAAAGGCAAAGCAACCACCCCCAAACAGCCTCATAAAGAGGAAGAAATCAACGCAAGCAAATTTTTTAGAGCTGCCAAAGTAAATGTTTGCATCGCAGGTTCCGACTCCGTTCTAATCAGATGAAGTCAAAAGTGAGGCTATAAACAAATGATATGGAAGACATATGGCATTATGAGCAGCATGGGGTGAGCACTTCAGCATACCCAGCCGCATTTCTCCGTTTCAACAGCTTAATCCAATTTACTGGTGGCAAAATGTTTATTAGAAAGGCAATCTGTGTTGACCAAGCGATAGCGCATTCCAAGCCGGAATCTACCCCGGGCCGATATTAAATGTGTAAATACTCAAGAAATTAATTCCCCAGATAGTTATACCTATGCTAGATTAGGAAGGATGGAGAAGGATCTCAAGTCCATGCAAAAGAAAGGAAGTTGGACTGTCTGGTCCAAGTACAAAGACCCGAGATCCCGTGGAGTCAAAGGATGATTAAGGATATCATGTTTAAAGTTATCCGTTTCTTTTTAGCTATTACTCTTCCGTTAATGTTAGTATTTGTAACTCCGCATTTAGACACAAGCATCAGAGCATACAGGCTATTAAGACCGTTTTTATGTTTTTAAGTCAATATACTTTGCACTTAGATGGCCATTGCATCTTTGTTTCCTACGTATGTGTTGAGGTTCAAATTTTTGCATATTTCCAGATTCGATTTAAATTTTAACAGAAAATGGAAAGGATCTACCCAAGCTGCTAAAAAAAAAAAAAAAAAACCCTATATTTAAAATAACTTAATTATTATTACCATTACTATTTTTTAGAGGGCTAGAGTGAGGGTTGTTAGTACCAGGGTGAACACAAGTATACCTCACTAAAGATTTGGCCAAGGTTCAAAGTCGACATAATAATATCTTATGGGAAGAACCCATTACAAAAATAATTATTAAGGCATTATAGTTCATCATGTCACTAGTGGGGATTTGAATCTAAGTGAAGAAGATAAAGCAAGCTATCTCCGCTCTAAATCCGTCAAAAAAGTAACTCAATTAATAAAAATCAAATTATACTTTAACAATGTAGATTAACAAATCATTTGCCATACGTCATATTACATAAAAATAATAAAACATCATGTTAAAAATAGTGAATTAAAACTAAAACATAAAATAAACATTCTAAGTTATCTTAAATTATTTTTTATTAATTTTTTTTAGTTAAGATAAATTTTACTCACTGCCATTGTCATCAGTTTTGAGCTTCTGGTTTATGAGAACCCATGTTATTGACCCATGGTATTCCATGTGGAATATGTTATCGACCTACGGTATTCATGCCTAATATAGCCTATTTAAAAGGGGAAACAAACCAACCGAGATCCATCATAACTCTCGGATCTATCCAAGTTAGAGATTAAAGGATCAAATCTCATGCTCTCTAGCCCAAGATGGAAGAGATGTTGTAATGTCTTGTCATTTCCTCTTATGTTATGTAAACTTTTTGACTTAGTCAAATTATATTTTAAAAGGTAAAATTAATATTTAAAATAAAATTGAGGTAAAATAGTCAATTTACTATTGATAGTTTTTGGCTCTGTGCTCTGGACAACCTATAACTTTGCCAATGATATATATACATTCACTCCTAGATCTATCAAGTGCTAAGAGGTATCAAATTCAACCTCTTTTCATCTTTAAAATGAAAAAAATTAAAAAAAGAGAGCAAGAGTAGATTCTCATTTTTTATTCTGAAAAATGGTGTACCATCTACCCTGAAAATAAAGAAAATAGTCATTAACCATGTCAATTTTTAGCCTTATGGAAATGACTTAAAAATCGTGTCAGATCATAAAATAAAAAAAATTTAAATATCTTTAGAGATTCAACGTTGGTTATTCTGGACAATTACAAAGTAGAAATTATCCATCACTAAGGAAACAACTCCAACTATAGTCTAATCTGATTCTTTCCATTTGCCACCGAAATGTACAATGTTTTTCATACCCTTGCCTATCCGGGATTCGTATTTGACTTTTCACAAATAAAAGGATCCTCAATGGCTCAAGGGGGTCTCTGCGATTGTTCAAAGGACAAGTTTCACCCCAATCCTGTCAATATGCAAAGTAAATACTAAATATTTATTTACCACAAGGTGGGCTAATGATGCTTAAGGACTCTAATAAGGTGGGTAGCTCAGATCTCCATTCATTTCCATCTCTCGATATTGAAATTGTAATTAAGTGAAACAAATGGTTAATGGGAAGTTACACGTGGACACATCCCAAAGTGCTTCATTACAACTCCCAATCATTTCTTTTTTTTTCGTAAAAGAAAAAAAAACGCCGTAAGGTTATATTAATAATATAAAATGTGAATAGACCACCATATGTCTCAACTCGCGAGAGTTCAACAACAGAATACAATATTATGCCTATTGTGCCCCTTGCGGTGCAGTGAGCAAGAGAATAAAAACATCCATATAAAGGTGGAATCGATCCCTCCCTTACAAGACATAACCGATAGATAGAAAATATACAGCGTAGTAACAACAAAAAGGGATGATAGGTTCATTCCTGGATTCACACAATACTATAACCGCAAAGAAGAAGCAAGCACAGGTCAGGAAAGAAGGAAAATGAGGCTTCAAAACCAGGATGAAAATGGAGAATGATACACACTTGAGATTGAGAGACATTGATTTACAGCTTAAACCCCGATGGATGAATTGTCTCTTGAGATTAAGATCCTGGATGTTTACAAAAATGGCATGCAACAGATAAAATGGATAATCAACAAACATAAATGTATGCCCGCTCACTTGAAGATTTGTCTCGCTCGCTTGATAAACAGGATGACCATGCTGTTTGATTGGAAGACCGATATATGTGTATATAAATACCAGCACGCTTGAAAGACCTTCCTGCAAATAGAATAATGAAAACGCGCTCGCTTGAACCATATTAATCACGCTCGCTTGAAAACATATAACCCAGGCTCGCTTGATTGAAGACCCGCTCGCTTGAGATAGTGCTTTCAGAGATTATGAATAAGATCAGAGTTGCTCCAATAGAAACAAAATTATGACAAAAACTTAAAGCCGAAGGAGATCACGAGAGAGGAATAGAAAATTCAGCAATCTGTCTGCCATCATGAAAACGAGAAATGAACATCAATCCAAACTCAGCAGAGAGTCCCTTTTTAGATAATCTATCCACCCAGGTATTGTTCTCACGGTAAATGTGAAACATTGGGGGAGATTCCATACTGCTCCATAGATACTGAGTTCGTTCAATCCAGCCCTGCAAAAGTAGATTGTACATGTTAAATCTACTAGACATCCAACCTATAACCAACTGAGAATCCCCATAAATGCCGGCCATCCGAATTTGATAATCAACAGAAATGAGTAGGCCACCCCAGAGAGCCATAATCTCCGCTTTTTTGTTTGAACTAGGGCCACCATTCCAATAAAGGAGAATGCGATCCTGATCCGATATCTTGATCCATGCGCCACAACTAGTGTTACCATATGCAGAAGCACCATCGAAGTATAAGGCTGGGAGAGTAATTTCATGAGGTCTAAGACGATGGGATGCATCACGAACATCAATAATTAGAGGGGGGTTGTCAGCCAACCAAGATTTAATGGCCAAATATGAACGATGGATCTGGAAAGAACTCTGCTAAAAAATGATTTTGTTCCTCGAGATCCAGACTTCCCAAATGAGATAAAAGGGGAGGGATCTGAGAGAACTGTTTAAACGATCCCATTCGTATGCAGCAGATATGAAGTCCATCGGCCTCCAGGATGGGTCCATAAAAAACGAGTTGAATAATTTCCAAAGTTTGATAACAGAAGGGCATGAAAAAAATATATGTTCAATGGATTCGTCAACGTTGTGACAAAGGACACAGCGGCTAGGACCCTGGTAATTGCGCTTTCTCAAATTATCCCAAGTAAGCACTTTGCCTTTCCAAACCAGCCAACCGAAAATAATGATTTTTGTAGGGATATTCCTCTTCCAAAAGGGCAGGAAGATGTTAGTCAGTTGCAGAGGAAGATCAGATACAATCCCATGATAAACATCCTTCACAACAATCATATTGTTCTTAAGGGGCCCATTCCATACAATTTTGTCACCTCCCAGGGCATAGCACAGCCCAGCAGAACGAAGATTATCTCGGAGCAAAACCCATTCATCAGCGTCCTGGTCATGTAGATCTAGTTGCTCGGCCAATTTGAAAATGGGAGCGCTATAAGACCAATAATGAATCACTTGTGAATAATACATAACGCCACTGCGGGCCAAAGCAATAATCAGACGCTGGGAAGGAGCCGTGTGAGGCGTCAATGGAAAGAAATTTTGTGATCCAATTGGAATGTCACACCCATTTTGAAATAGCCAACATAAGCGGGGCGCAATGATATGCAATATGATTTTAAAACTTCGCCATATGCATGAAATTTTTGAAGGAAAAGAAAATTCATTACAACTGATCTTCATCAATGCATCACCACTATAATACTTAGCCTTGTTTATACTGTGCCATATACTTGTGCAGTTAACAGCCCGCCAAAAAGATTTAACAAGAAGAGCTCGATTGAAGTTCCTGGTACTAAGAATTCCCCAGCCATCCATATTCTTAGGAATAGATATTGCAGATAACTTACATAGGGGAAATTTCCTGCAAAAATTAGCACCACACCAAAGAAATTGTGTAATAATGCTATTAATTTTAGAGATGACAACAGATGGAATATAAAGCAAGTGAGCCCAGAAAACAATATTTTCTGATAATACTGATTGAATCAGTATAAGACGGCCACCCATATATAACCACCGATGAGTCCATCACTGAATCCTATCTCGTAATCTGTCAATGATCCAAGCCCAATCTCTGTTCTTATAACCACAGGGTTTGATAAAATATCCCAAATATTTAAAGCCCTTTGACATGTGGCGAATACCAACTCCCAAAAAATCTGCAATAAAGTTAACTTCCTGAATGTCCCCAAATTCAAATAAGAGGACAGATTTGGAACCATTCATACCCAGCCCTGTAGCAGATTTAAACCTCAGAAACATAATATGTAAATAGAACCAGTGGTTTCTAATGAAGTAGCCAAATAATAAGAGGTCATCCACAAAAAGAGAATGCGATGTGGATACCGATTCTGAAAATGCATAGCCTTTGATATAACCCCTATGCTCAGCCGAATGCATCAATCTGCTGAAGCCCTCCATGACTAAGATAAATATTAGGGGAGATAGAGCGCAGCCCTGACGAAGGCCACGACCAACCTTGAAGAAACGGGAAGGAAATCCATTAACAATCACCGCATATCTAACATTTGAAATGCATGACATAATCCAACGGATGATTCGAATGGGAAATCCAACTTTGAGTAAAATAACCTGAATAAAAGACCAGTCAAGTGAATCATATGCCTTATGTAAATCCACCTTCATTACCAGCGCCTCCTGCTTTTGGGAATGCATTGAATGAACAACCTCCTGAGCGATGGAAATCGCATCGTGAATAGACCTGCCACTAAGAAAACCAAATTGTTCCATAGATATGTTAGCAGATAAAACAGCTTTAATCCGATTGGCAATAATCTTAGAAGTGACTTTGTAAATCAGATTACAAAGAGCGATGGGTCTAAAATTAGAAAATAGCTGGGGGTCCGAGACTTTAGGGATTAGAGCAATAAATGAAGAATTCAGATTTGTAGGCATAATGCCCTTCATGCGGAATAATTGCATTAACTTAGTGAGTTCAGTCCCCAGCAGATCAAAAAAGAATATAAAGAACTCCGTCGGCCAGCCATCTGGCCCAGGGCACTTATCATGAGGAAAAGACTTCAGGACCGACAAAACCTCATTCCCAGAAATGCACTGATCAATAGCGGCCACTGCTACATCATCAAAGAAATTGTGAACGTGTTCTAAAACCCAAGATTGGTTCCCTGCATTAATAGAGTGGTTAGCCATGTAAAACTTTGAAAAATATGATACAGCTTCCTCTTGGATCTCGGAACAAGAAAATGCAAAGCTATCATCATATTTTTTAATGCGCCAGATGGCGTTCCGGTTCCGGCGAGAATTTGCTGATTTGTGAAAAAAGCGAGTATTGTAATCCCCCTCCTTAAGCCATAACATTCGGCTCTTCAAGCGCCATGTGACCTCCTCTATCCTAAGGATTTCCTTTTTTCTGGCAGCCAATTCCTTCATGCGACTTATATCTGCAGCGATAGGGGGAGTAGAAGAGGACGAAGCAAAAAGAGCCGCCATTGTAGATGAAATCTCAAAAAATTCTTTACGGAGATTAGCCTTTTTCCTCATCTCCCATTCCTTTGAAGCCTTCTTGATCTTCTGCATTTTAAAATGGAAGTGCTCCCAATCTTTAAGATAATCATCCATAATCTCTTGATGCCAAATGCCATAAATCAAATTAGTGAAGTCCATATCCTCTAGCCATATACGATTAAACTTAAAAGGACGCCCCTTGAGATTGACATCAGCTTGCCATGAAAGCCGAATGGGCATATGGTCTCAAAATTCAGAGACAATAATATCAGAATGTAGCAGACTCCATTTGTCAACTAAGTTATCATGAACGAGAGCCCGATCAAGTCTCTTAGCAATGTGATGAGAGTCTGCTCGCTTGTTTGACCATGTTGGCATAAGAGGAGACGGTTGAATATCGACCAATTGGTGATCATAAAACATATCACATAGAAAAGATGAGAGAGGATCAATTCTGGCTGATAAACCCCACACTTCATCCGAGTGCAGAGTGGCGTTATAATCTCCGATGAGAATTAAATTGTGCAAGGAAAGAACACTGGAATCCCTCATACGCTGCCAAAAAGACTGTCTATTGTTATAAGGGGCATAAATATTAATAATATTAACTGAGTCATCCATACCTCTGAGAGAGCCAGATAACAATATCCCCCCAAAAAACCTATATGCCTTAAAAGATGCAAAATCCGGATTCCAAATCACAATAAGGCCACCAGAATGACCCATAGCGTCCACAGCAACAACCTTCCAACCTGTTTTGAAAGTCAGAAATAAATTGATAGCTCGCTCTCAAGCACACATGGTCTCTTGGCCTAAAATAATAAAAGGATTTTCAGAAAAGATCATGTCCCTGAGGCAATGAGCTTTGGAGGCATCGCCCAACCCCCTTATATTCAAAGAAATGATGTGATTCATGATGAATGCGGCTCCGGGTGGCATGCTCTAAGTGCCCGAGAATCACCCCTTGTGCTTTGACTGATGGAGATGGGGATGCCAGTAAGATTTTCCTCGTCCTATGTAAACAGGGCCACGGATTTGAATTTTCCTTTAGAGTGTTTATTGGCCGTCCTGGAAATATGTCTACCAGCCTGTTGAGTCAGAGAAAGAGAAGATGATCTAGAGACATACAATGTAGGTGGTCTATCAAAGACCGTAAGGGCAGTGAAATAATTATTGGGATTAGCCAAAATAGACTCCAGGTTGCTGCCAACAGAATTCCTAGGGGAATCCGGACAATAGACGGGGTCATCGGGCTCGGAAGATATATCAACAGTCGAGTGGGGACCAGTTGCATAGGAGGGCTTGGGCGCAGACGACTCACCAACATAGAAATTTGTATTAGGATGAATAGGAGGGTCAGCTGTCGAAGTTATATGACCAACGACCGAATCAGAGTGGGTCTGGTGGGAGTCCTGTAGGCTTAATGAAAGGGCAGTGGAAGTTCCAGAATCGCGACCAGGAAAGGATATGATATGATTATCCTCAGGAAGGGAATTATTCTCATTGGCCAGAGGACCAGACGATGTAAGAGATACGCGTTCATCATTTGAAACAACATTGTGAACTGGATCCAACACTCGAGAATTATGTAAAATCCCGTCCGAATGTTCTTGTGCAGTCACAAAGGCCTCATCGTCAGAGATATGGGGACTAGGAATACCTGAGTTAGAGCATCCATAAGCAGCATTCGTCCGGTGATCATCAGCAAGAGGACCAGTTGCATCATTAGAGCAAAACATGCGCATCCGAAATGGACAGTGCTCCCGCAGGTGACCAGTGCGATGACAGATAAGGAAATGGAATGGAATGCCCCAGAAATCAATGCGCTGCCTATGTCTTCTATTGCCCCATAAGAGATCAATGTCACCAGGCAGACCACCCGAATACTCGAGTTCGACTAAAATCCATGCCACCCGCTTATCACTGGAACCAACAATACTTGGGTCAATATACTTAGTAGAACCAATGGAGTTTCCTATTGCACGAAGTGCCTTAAGGGTGCAATATTCCAAAGGAAGACCCAGTAACTTCACCCAAATAATGCGATTCTGAGGAGCCTCCATCACCAAATTGAAGCCAAGGAACCATGGAATTAACTGCATGAAACTTCTCCCGCGCACCCAGGTTCTGCTTATAATCTTATACACATCGCTTTCATCCATGAAATGAACACTAAACCAGCCATTGATGAGCGTACTCACCTTCGGAGTATAGCCGATAATCGGCTGCCAGTGTTTACTTATCCAATTAGCAGAGTCGAATTCACAGTTATCCGGAAACAACCATCTGCCAATGACCTCCCGCTTCTGTAAGCTGGCAACGTGACCACAGAGGTCATCATAGTCCAGAGAGACTTCCTTGATTTCCATTTTGTGCTTAAAACAATTAAATCTCTTCCTGTGACGACCACCACGCTTCTGGTGTTTGTATCTACCAGGTAAACGATTCACTTTCGAAGATGAAGAATGGATGCACTGCTGAATAATGAGCTCGTCAACTTTGTCCCGCATAATATTATCAGAGTGAGAAGGATGTTTAGGTTCTGGAGCCTTCCGACTATTAGCGGGGAAATTGGGACAGTTGGCCCCTTTGTGTGCCATGTAGATGATGAGACCTAAAGACGCAGTAGCCGTCACTGCGAGACTCCCGTCAGAGCCTAGTGTGAGAAGGGTAATGATAGTACGCCTAAAAGACTCCGCGGAAATTACTGACGGCAGCTCAATACCTTAGGAGGAGAGCCAGATATAAATAGTGCTGACAGACAATGAAAATGGTAGATAGAATGAGATAAAATCTAGGAGACCTTGAGAGGGAAAGATTAATAGTTCGTCAGATAGTACTATGACTCTAGCTTGGAATAAAGAGTAAGAAGTAATGGAATGATCGATGACAGCAACGACCAGACGTAAGAATGTCAGCAATGGCACTTCGTTGATCGGGCCTAATAAAGGGAATAGCGTCAAAGTGGGAAGACCTGTTGACAACATATCCTAATCCACCTAACACAATCATATAAGATCCCAATGAACTTAATCCAACCTCGATAATGATAATACCCCTACAATTCTATTTGGGATCCAGGTATGATATTATGAAGGCAAATCTAGGACAAGGTGATCCATAAGCATGATCCAAATAAGGAATTGTAGATACGAAAAGGACACAATATCATTCCTAGTGCGATTGTGCTTGAGGAATGAAAAGACAAGCTCCAGAACGTAGATAATGTTCACAGAACAACAATTCAAATATTCCGACCAAATGCCATCGGTGGTACAGATTTTTAAAAAAACCAGTTGCTGGAATAACCAGTTCAATGAAGAAAAATCTATACAAAGCAGCAGCAGCATACACAACCAGGAAATGACCACCATTTTTTGTGAAATCTGATGCTAATGCTCTTACAAGGACGAGAGATAGTGAATAACTCCAACCAATACCTCCACCATCTTTGTGAAATGCAATGGCTATTTGATTCACGCAGGACTGATTCAGAAGTTAAATTCTGTGATGAAGAAGTCAAGCTAGTATCTTCAGCAACGAGAGCCACCATTGGATTTATGGATGTTATAAGTAGAGGCAAGGATAACGATTGCAACCATGAGTAATACAAGGATAAGAATAATGTCAATTAGTTCAGAATAACTGATAAGCACTTCTGTTGACATATTGCAATCTCATCGACAAGGAAGCGAACCTCCAAATGAGTCGGAGTTTGACACAGCTTACGACAAGACACAGCCCGCATGTCGCGAAAGCCACCAATAGCAACAACCGAGAGTCCACAATAGGTACCAGCTAAAAACATAAACCACCAATAGTATGTATGAATGCCAGTGGGGGTCTACTTAGTCAATAGCCACTATAGGCAACAACTGATTGTTCTCATTAAGTAGCAGCTTTACCAAAACAATGGGGAGGCCACTGTCAGAAGGAAGTCAAAAGGAAAATGATCTCTAAAGGACAAATGATACAACAAAAGCCACCATAAACAACATCCAATTGTTCACATTGAGTACCAGCAATATACATGTCCTAATAGCCACCAAATACAACATCATATTGACATAAATGGGTAAACATAAATGGGTAAACATACATAAATAGCCACCAATAGCAACAACCAGAGGTCCAAAATGGGTACCAGCTCTGAAGAATCAGCTGCACTTAGAAAATCATCCGACCAGCAATCTGCCTAGGAACCCTATTATTCCGCAATCTGCCTACGGTGAAGCAATCTACCTATTGCATGACCAATGCAGTTCCTGCCTTTCTAGTCTGAAAAATCTAACCAAGCCTTTCTTCTATTGCATGACCAATGCAGCTCCTGCCTTTCCTCCATTCTTCACCACACTCTTCACCACATTGATGGGAGACTGCTCCGTCCCGTTCCCGCAAGCCCACCAGGCGTCGTTGAGCTCTCCCCAGTGCAGGACGAGGTCAGATCAAACGCGTAGTTGGAATGGGGCGTATGGTACACGAATCTGATCTGCCCTCTCTCGTTTGTTTACAAGCTGTGGTGAAAGAAACACTTAGACTCCACCCACCTGCCCCGCTTTCCCTTCCCCATGTATCTGTGGAGGATAAACTCGCCAATCACATCGGAATGATGTCTCACAAATTCAAGAGTGAAATGGAGCGATATTTGATAATGTCAACAAAATAGAAATGGAATGCCCTTTTAAAAAAAATCCCTTTCCCATTATTCATTTTTCACGACATATAATTCCCTTTACTACATCAATCCAATTTATTATAACATATATATATATATATATATATATATATATATATATATATATAATTTATTTAGTATACTTTTAAAATATTTTATATGATACACACTTATCACAATACAGGTGAACTAAAACCATACCGTCATAATAAATAATTATGGAACATACTTCCATTAACATCAAGAGGGAGCTGATTATTATTTAACATACTGAGGTCCAAAGCAACTCAAATATTTTCCACATTCCATGACAAACTACATGAACATAAAGAAACTCAAATGTTTTCCACATTCGAGGACAAAATACATGAACATATAAAATTTACAATGGGGTTCTATTGATTTTAGCGTTCATAGCATCCTCCATAGACTGCTTCTCCAAGTACATCAAACTGCTGTGAAAACCTTTAATTTTACATGAAAAGCCTGGAGGAGGCTGCTGAGTTAAAGTGTTGTCCTTCGTTGCCATCCAACAACCTCTAATATTGGGTATTTCCATGTCATAATCTCCAATATTTGGTATTCAAATTCAGAGTTATCATCCTCGCTCCCTCTACCCTTGGAATTATTATGACGTGGTGCTTTCCATTATCCGATGGATATGGCATGTAGAGTGCAGTCTAATGGATGTGATCTGGTGCTAGCCATAAATCCAAAGTGGAGGAATGCCTTGCATTAATTCCAGTGGAGGTGATGACATTTAACAGAAATATTTGGCTGCTGTCAACAACCAACAAAATGATTCACATCTGTTCCGTTGACCCTCCTAACACCGTCCACCTCCACTGTAGTAGCCATATTTTTTTCCAGCAACCCGATTTCTATGTTATATTTCTCCATCACATATGGATTTAAGGAGGTGAGATAGATGGTGTTGTTTCCATTAATGCTAGAAAAGAATCGTCGCCTGAATAACCTAGGGTCTATATGTGAACAGAGTCATACACTCCATGTGTCGGTAGTAGAGGTATAAAGATGACATTGTACCTGATTTTATCTCAGTTCTCCCCACACTATCACCCTAAATGCTTTACGGTCCGCCTCTGGGTTCTGATCCACCACAATCACCATGTACATTAGCGGCTGCACACACCTGCCTATGGAGTTTCTCGCCCATAGTTTTTTGTTCAAACACGACTGGAGGCCAACGTGCATAGTCACCTTTGTATCGGGAGGTGGTCGAAATCATCCTGTTACGATATTAGCAGCTACCATTTTCCCTTCGCTGCTAACCAGAAGCATAACACCGTTGACAGCTCCATGCAGAAGCCAACCTCTAGTCCGATCCGCCTGACAGCTAACCTGGAAAAACACGCACTTGTTAGAGTCGTTGAAGAGGTGAAAACTGTGACAACTCTGGGGATGATTGGTGAGAGCTATCCACGACTCTCGGTTTCTCTCGTCATAGATATGGTGAAAGGCTTCACACGATGAAATAGTGTGGTCCCAATCTAGATAAGTTAACTTAGAACTCAAGAGGTCACAGATCTGTACGCGGGAGAGTGTCGTGAAGAATGGTGTCGCACTGGTAGTTGAAATGGCATTGTTCACAACTTTATCAATTTGCATCTAATTGGGAGGGGAGGGTATTTCTTCTTTTGGATCAAAATTTTGTTGCTCATTTCTTCGGTCGGTGTAGCTATTTAGTGACTCTTCTTTGTGGTGCATAATCTCTCCTCATAAGTCACCTTTACTTTTGTGCCCACTTCTTTGTCATGGTAGGTACGTAAGACATCTCAAGAACCGTGTTCATTGTGCAAATTCAGTAGGTAAGTATTGCCTGTTGTAACACCTACATTAGATTTAAGGTTGCTATGTTATTTTAAATTATGAATTTGATTTTTTAAGTTAAATAGCATTAACATCTTTGTTAAGAAAAATTTGAACAATTTTTTTTTTTTTTTAATAGAGATTAATTTATGGTGTGGTTTTCATAAACTAATGGTAAAAGTTTCCAAGAAACTAGACTAGTTAGATTTAGCATTAACACGTTTGTTCATAAAATTTGAACATTTTTTTTTTTTTTTAATAGAGATTAATTTATGGTGTGGTTTCCGTAAACTGATCGTAAAACATTCCAAGAAACTAGACTAGTTAGATTTAGCAGTTATTTGACAGTTGGTTGCCTTTCCTCTGGGGATAAAAAATAAATCCTAGGGAGGAAAAAGGGTTATGTGCAAAAGAAAAGGAACAACTAGAGAGATAGAAGGGAAGAGTGTGAGTTTGTAAGGACCTCTGGAACTTTGATACCTGCTATTGAAGGTGAATTTGGACAGTGAGGAGCACTACGAGAGTTGAGGAATACTGATCAATCTTACTCTGGTGATGAGCACATGACTACTAATCCATCCTACTCCGGTGAGGAGCACATGACTACTAATCAATCCTACTCGTGAGCATAGGGGGAGCTGAGGACGTAATTTCCTCTCTCGTGGTTGTGAGGATACGATCACTTCTACTTATTTGAGGTAAGTAACATGAACCTTAGATGCAATAGGAAGGAAGAGGTGTTTATTATATAACATATAAACTCATTAAATTATTTTATGCATTCTCTATGTACTGTGAAAATTGAAATTACAGTCAATTAGTAATCAATTATTTCTATAGGAATGAATTGACATATTAACTGTATTAGAGCAAAAATCTCACTGCAGGTTGGATCTATAATTTGATTAATGCATTTATGATGTATGTTAAGTTAAGGAAATAAATATGATCTTATTCTTAGAGAAACTCAATATAAATCAATACTTAACAAAATAATTTGTATAATGTGGTAAAGCTAGTAAATGGATGGGACAGTTAGTCCATACAGGGAGGACATTTTTAAATTACCTAGTAATAACTTCTGGAAAACTTAAAGATAAGTAGAGAAGAAGAAAAAAATAACTGAATAAATTCTGTAATGACAGAGTTATTGATCCTGTGTAAATAAAATTAGGTATCGGAAATAAGGGTATATTTAATAATAGTACATTGCGTGAGTATTTCTAAAATAACATAAATTATAAGCAGTAATAAGTTCTTATTTTTTTTCTTTAACATAGAAACCCTTCAAGAGAAGACAAAACCCTGAAATAGGGTAAATATATAAACAAGTAGTACCTTTTGTTGGACATTGTGTTCAACGCTCCCCATGTGTTTCGCGGCATGGGCTAACCTCCTCTCGTGGATCCTAAATTTGGCGATTGTAGCAGAGACTAACGCCTGTGGGTTTTGGTCTAACAAAAATTTTAATTCCAACAGGTGATTTCAGAGTGACAGGGCTCGAGTTTGAAACTCACCTCACTCGTGTTGGAGGGGAGATTGTTGGGCATTGTGTTCAATGCTCCTTGTGTGTTTCGTGACATAGACGAACCACCTCTCGTGTATCCAACTCTGGCAATTATAGTGGAGACTAATGTCTATGGTTTTTGGTCTAAAGGAAATTGTAATTCCAACGTCTTTCCATTACATAGGAAGAGAGCACAAGTGCTCTATCTAGAGGAATCATATTCATAGTGCATACAAAGGAAAAATTGTGAAAATTTAAGGAAATACAGAACATATCAAACAAATTCAAGGAGCGTTGATTAGAAACATAAACACCCATTACAACTAAGAAGTTCATAGAGTCCGCAACTGAGTAATTCAAGATTAAGAAAAATTATGTCATATATATCAACATTAAGAATAATCATATACATTCGCAGACTAGCTGAAATGTTGGAGCCCCAAAATCAAAACCTTTATAGTATCTTAAGAACCCTATCTGAATGATAAAGGAATAGAGTCTCGCGGTTCGTAAGTATATTCGAACACAACGCTCAGAGTTGACCAAAACATAAATTAATCATTGAAATTACAGTAAACCCCTGAAGGGATGTAAACAAAAATTTGGTGCATGGGAGCTCTAAGGCTCGCAAGAAAAATCGATAGAAACCAAATGTAACACAGTTGATAGAACATCCTTATTTTTTGGACCAAAGATTGAGAAATATGGGAGGAGACTCTCCCGGTGGCTCTCAAAATACCTAGAGGTGTGAAGATAGTCACAAATTAAAGAATATAATCCCTTTGTAAATCTGAAAATTCGTAGGAGAACATAGGGGTTACCGAGAGTACCTGCACAACAAAGGGAAAAGATTAGTTAACTATGAGTAACTATGAATAAATAATCCTAAACCTACCTTCAAAAAGAGGTAATGAAAAAGAGGTATATATGTTCCACGCCAAGGAAATGGGGAACTGGAAACCTATAAAAGAAAGAAAGAGAGAACAATAATTATGGGACCAGAATGTTAAATTCACCCTATATGAAGAAAACAGATTTCCCAAAGACAGAGGTAAGGGAATTTACCTATTTCTTATCGACGTCGGAGCTGGAAACATATCTAGGATAAAGTCCTGTGATAATCTAAACACCATGAGGTTTGGGTTATGAAACCATGTGAGCGCAAACCCACAACGAAGTAAGTATAAGAAAAATAACAAAGCTATAGAAAGATGGAGTATGCTTGCTTGAGTCTTTTCTTCACTATATGTTACAAAACCAACGAATAATTTCTGCATCCGAACAGATCGAATTATAAATAAACAGTGAGACCTAAATGAAAAGAGTATGAGTCATCATTCAAACAAGAAAACTTGCAGAGCTAGGGCTGCCTCACAGCAATGATGAATTGTGTTGAGTGGCTAGGGTTTATGGGTAGGGTATTTCCATAATGATCTCACCGACCCTCACAATCGTGGATCCAAAATTACATCGATGATGTAGAACCATCCAAGTGTCAAACCAATAATTTTTTTTGCAATAATCAAATACTACGGAGAATCCGAAAATCAAATTAACAATCTGCACTTATAATGGGTAAGGTACTATGTATTGATAATAAAGGTCGGAACCCTCACGGGTTTAATAATTGACATCAAACTTAGACTTCCGCTTTATATTGTAATCAAATAAATATTTCAAGGTCAAGAAATATCATTATTTAAACAATTAGTATTATGGTAAGTCAACTTCCGCTCCAAATTGTTAAGTAAACTATTATCCAAAGTCGAACTATAAAAATCGTTATTGAATAGTCAATGGGTAAGATGTATAATTTATTAACATGGTGACAATCATGAACAAGTGATAACATTAATGACATGTACATAGGACTAAATTTTGGAATAAAGTTAGAAGTAAATTTATTTTTTTAATGTATTTACTTTAAGGTAAATATTATACTTGGTAAGTTGTTATAGGTTGTATCAGATCAATGCTCATATGCTCAGACGCAGATGGGTCACCTAAATAACATTTGGTGTGTGTTAATTGTTGATGGAATTGAGACAAAGGGGCTGACCGAGTACAATCTAGACAGGTTATGTATATCAAGCTCCAGGGCTACAGGGTAAACTCATCCCTACTCTAACCCAGAAATGAATCTGGAAATGTGGGTGTAGTTGAGTGTGGACCAGCATCAACAAACTAGCATATTTATCGAGGAACAACAATGACAAACCAATAGACTTCTAGATATTGTGCAACAGTTACAAGAAGAAATGGTTCGAGTAGGAAGTGATAATGAGAGGTTGATTTGAGAACATGAGAGGATTATTAAAAGCCTACCAGATAAAAAAAATCAAGGCAAAGGTCAACCAAGCCCATAAAGAGACACCCGAGAAGACGGTGAACAATGAAAAAAATATAATGATAAGCCATGGGGTAGCCATACCTAGTGAAGTAATAAAAACAACTCTTAGAATGAAGGAGATTCAGGAGATGAAAAAACAAAAAGTGGATCTGCAAGGTGAATTCCAGAAAATTAAACCTCCTACATTCGATGGAGAAGTTGAAGAGGTAGCAGAAGCGTACATAATTAACATGAACAAATATTTTCAAGTCAATGAATATAGCAGTAAACTGAAGATTCGATTATCCATTTACCAACTACGGGAAAAAGCCACATTATGGTGGGAAGAAGTGAAAAATGTGGGAGGAATCGAGGATCAGAATCTGACTTGGGATGAATTGCAGTAGTATTTTAAAGAAAAATATCTAATAGAGCACTTTTACGATGAAAACTCTTGAGAATTTCATGATTTGAGACTGGGGAAAAATTCTATAGATGAGTTTATCGCCAAATTTACCTCCTTATTGAGATATGTGTCGTATCTGAGGTAGCAAAAGTTGAAAGTACAATGAGTACTGAGTAGGATACCTGCTCATATGAAGGAGAAGATTGAATTTGTGAATCCAAAGACCATGGATGAGGTAATTTGAAAACCACGTATGTGTTATCAACTGTCCAAGGTAAAAGGAGAAGCTCCTAGGAATTTGCCACAAAAGAAAGGGCAGAAAAGTAACTCAAAATTTAAGGGCAGTAGACCTGGAAATTATAATAATGCTACCAAAAATACAAAAAATAGAAAGTAGGAAAGAAACCAACAGAAACCCAAGTGGCAAACAAAAGATTGACCCACTGAAGCATCCAATAGACGAGATCATGGGCAGATCTATAACTGCCATTACAGTGGTGGGGGTGTGGTGAGGGATATTACTATAAGAACTATCCTCACTATGGGAGAAATGAAAATACGTCCAATCTGAAAGAGGCATCCATGGTGGGGGATGTTACATGAAGCATATTAAGAGTCAATGCGACACTAGAAGAACGACAAGCATCTTACCAGCCAACCATGATTAATTTGTATTCCCAAACTGTCTCTATTTTAGTTGATCCTGGTGCGAGTTCAAGTTATGTAAATCCTATGATTGTAGAAAATTGTAACTTGTAGAGCCAGAAATTTAAAAATACTTGGCTATTACAATTGGCCACTGGGGCAAAGAGAAGGGTTAATGCTAAAGTTTCCAACTGTCCCTTAGAATTTGGAAACCAGCACATAAAGGTTGAATTGAACATTATACCTATAGGCTCCAATTATATATTACTAGGAATGGATTGGTTGGAAGTGCATTGGTCACTAGTAGAATGCAAAGAGAAAATCATTTATTATAAGGCTGAAGATGGAACTCACCAAGAATTGAAAGGGATGAAGAAACTACTTCAGTTGTGTCCTATTATTGCATCTCAACTCAGAAAATATATTAGAAAAGCGTGACAAAGTTATGTTATTCAAGTGGGATTCATCAATTCTAAATATAAGACCCCTATGATGGAAAACATACCGGTGGTGCGAGACTTTATGGATGTGTTTCCAGAAAACATACCAGGACTACCTTCGAAGCGGGATATCGATTTTACCATCGAATTAATGCCAGGGGCAGCACCAGTTTCACAGGAACCATATCGAATGAGGGTGCCTGAACTGATTGAGTTGAAAATACAACTGCAAGAATTGTTGGACAAAGGATATATTCGTTCGAGTGTGTCTCCCTGGGGGGCACCAGTATTTTTGGTGAAAAATTGGGATGGGACGATGTGAATGTGTATAAATTACATAGAGCTTAATGAACTGACTTTTAAGAATAGATACCCACTTCCACTGATAGATGATATTTTTGATCAGGTAAAGGGGGAAACTGTATTTTTGAAAATAGATCTAAGATATGGGTATCATAATATATGGCTAAAATATGAGGACATATATAAAACAAACTTCCCGATATGGGAATTATGAATTCACGGTGTTACCGTTTGGATTAACCAACGCACCAACAACATTCATGAGTTTGATGCATGGCATCTGTCATTCGTTTTTGGATATATTTGTGTTGATCTTCATTGATGATATATTAATCTACTCAAATACCATGGAGGAACATAAGAAACATCTACGAATAGTATTAAAAATGTTGAGAGATCATCAAATTTATGCCAAATTCAATAAATGTGATTTTAAAAAAGAACAGATCTAGTATTTAGGCCATATTATTTTTGTTGAGCGCATAGCAGTAGATATTGAAAAGATAAAGACTATTATGGAATGGAGGGTACCCAAAAATTTAGTAGGAATACATTCTTTTATGGGATTGGCTGGATATTATCGGTGTTTTATTTAACGAATCTCTAAGATTAGGTTTCCCATAACCTCCTTACAACGAAAAGGGCGAGTATTTAATTGGAATAACAAATTCAAGACTAGCTTTTAATGGTTAAAACAATTGTTGACTACAGCTCCCATATTGAAGGTGGCAGATCCGAACAAGGAGTTTGAGGTTTTCACTGATTTTTGCAAGGAGAGAGTGGGAGCATTGTTATCACAAGTCAAAAAAAGTGGTGGCATATGAATATAGGAAGCTGAAGGATCATGAAAAACGATATTCCGCATATGATATAGAGTTGATCGCGGTGGTGCATCGAATCAAGGTGTGGAGGCACTACCTATTGGGAAAAAGGTTTGTGATGAAAACAGACCATAGTAGCTTGACTAGTTACTTTAAGCAAGTTGACTTGAATGCTCACCAAGCAAGGTAGAATGCACTCCTGAGTGAATTTTATTTTGAAATTCAGCATGTTAAAGGAAAATAAAATCATGCTGTTGATGCCTTAAGTAGGAAATTGCATTAGATGTATGAATTATACTTTAACCTTGTGGAATTTATGTTCCAGAAATAGGTGAAGGAAGCTACAAAAAAGGATCGTGAATATCATTTCTTGTGGAAGCAAACACAAGAAGTGGAAAATCAAGGAAAACAAATAGATTAAAAGCTCAGTGATGAACAGTTATTGATTTTACCAAAGAAGGATATACATTCCTAATCAAATGAGCTTAAAAGAACTGATATTATATGAGTACCACTGAAGCTCTTACTCTGGACACCCTGGTTACCAGAAAATGTTAACAACAAATAGAAAGGTTTACTTTTGGCCTGGTATACGTAAAAATATCGTTGAATACCTAACTAAATGTTTCTAATGTCAATAGTTCAAAGTGGAACATCAACACCTAGTAGGTTTGTTGCAAAATATTCCTGTACGAAAATGGAAGTGGGAATTTATATCACTAGATTTTATTATAGGCTTACAAAGATCGAAGTGGCACAATTATTCTATAATGATGGTAGTTGATCGGCTGAGCAAAGCAACTTATTTTATTCCAGTAGAGTGAAATTTTAAAACTGTGCAAATCGTTTATATCTTCATGAGGGAAGTGTTTATATTACATGGCATTCGAAAAATAGTCATCTAAGACAGAGATGTAAATTTCACCTCAACCTTTTGGAAGGCACTATTCACCATATTAGGCACACAAATTCAATTTAGCACTGCATATCATCCACATATGGCTGAGAAGACAGAGCTAGTGAATCAAATTTTGGAAGACATGCTACAGATGTATGTAATGCAACAACCCATGAAGTGGGAATCTTATCTGCACTTAGTAGAATTTTCCTACAAAAATGGACCTTGAATCCCTCAAGATGAGTCCCTTTGAGGCCTTATATGAAAGACAATGCCGAACACACATTAATTGGATCAGCCCGGAAACCAAACTAATGCTTCAACCATAAATGTTGGTTGGGATGGAGAAATAAGTAAAGAATATCCGACAAAATATAAAATCTGCCCAGGACTTGCAGAAAGTGTATGCGGATCTAAAGAGGACATACCGGGAATTCAAAGTGGGTGATCAGGTTTATGTGAGAATCAAACCCAAGAAGAGTACCTTAAGATGGACTACTTGAGGCAAGTTGGCTCCCTGGTTCTGTGGACCTTTCAAAATCTTGGAAAGGCTGGGGCCAGTAGCCTATCGGCTAGCTTTATTGGGACACATAAGGGTGCATACTGTGATTCACATATCCATATTGAAACGATATGTACATGATCCAAATCATGTAATACATTGTGAAAAAATTTAGGTAGGAATGAATTGGGTGCTAAAAACTCTTAAGGGAGATAAACATTTCATTAATTAATTCAACCTTTGCTAGTTTTGTTGAGATTCAACAAGATGATGATCCTAGTGAAAATTAAGCACCTACACTAGTATTGAGCCTCAGGCTATTTCAGGTGTAAGTCTATTTTGAGAATGGTGAGAAAATTATATTTATCGCGGGAATCTATTTTTAGAATGGTGAGAAAATTATTTGTATATATGATATTATATTTTCAGATGCATGTGCAAAGTCTATTTATAGATCGCATGTCTAAATATAGAATGCATGTCTATTATTATTATCTCTTAATAATAAATGGACAATAAATATTAATCTATTCTCAATGGGCACTTGGAAATAGTTAACTGAAGTGTCAAATTAGTTAGCGAAGTGGATTTTGAGTTGAGTGATTGGTTGGTGGGACATGCAAGTGGACTTAGTTGCAACTAAGTGATTCAAAGTTGTAACATAGTTGGATGTGTAGTTATGTTAGTTGTAAAATAGTTTAACTCATTTAAGTGAGTTAAACTCAGTTGTGCTAGTTGTAACTAAAAATACACTAGTGGGAGATCAGTGAATTAATTATTTAATTAAATCACAATAAGTGGTATCACATTCAACTAAAGAAATACTACTATTAAGTACATGCATGTCAGATCCAGTGGAGACCCAGTTGAGAGATAGGTGAAAGGGAAATTTTGACTATCAGTTGTGACATTAGTGGGTGCACTGATGCAACCACACACACATTGGATGTGCCCATCAGGATTGCGCAATCAAGGCAAGAAGGATCTCATTCTTTCAGGGATTGTTATCAGCAGGGATTGGGTAGTGGAGGCAGGTTATCAGGAGGTAGTAAATTGGCACATCTATTTGCCAATTTTTATATGACAGTGTGAGACGATTGTATATTGTACTGAGAGCTCTTGGATTAGAGTTTTGTATGAGATTGTTTCATGATCCATGATATATACATAATATATGATAGTGGGGATTTTAGATTTATGCTTTCCCAGTAAAAACATCTTTGTTATGTGTGATTTATCTTTCTTCATGTTTTTACAATTGGTGATCATGTTTTAAATTTCCGCAAGAGTTTTTGTAGAAGTGATTCTATAATTAAAAGTGGCATATAATTGTTAGATCAGGAGAATCCAAGAAATACATAATTTGTATTAAAATTTCTACATGGTATCGGAGCAAAGAAGATTGAAATTTTGAAGCAGTCGCTAAGTTCGTTGGTGGAAACAATTTGAATTTGCTGCAAGAATTTCTTGGTGCGATAGTTGAGTAAACATCGAAATAGATTTCAATGGTTTGCGGCTAGATTATGAACTCGAGGGTAGCTTGAAATAAATTACATGGAAGGACAGGATGGAGGCAATGCTTGAAGATAATGGCTTGAAGGAATTCATCGATAGTGATGTTCCTAAGCCCACTTCAATGGATGTTGCATTACTTGATGCATGGCGAAAGAAAGTAGCGAAGACAAGAAGCATTCTGTTGGAAGGTGTATGAGACCACATTGTCTCAAGCGTTCATGGGAAAGCCACTCCATATGCTATGTGGAAGGCTTTGATAGGTCTTTTCCAAAGCAACATCAACCATAGGAAATTGGCACTTATGGATAAAGTCAGAAAGATCAAGATGGAGAAGGGCGACAATATTCCAAAATATCTCACAAATTTTGTCTAATGTCAGGATGAACTAGGGAGTGTGGGAATCACTGTTGTTGATGATGATTTGGTGAGCTTGGATCTCTTGGGGCTTCCTAAGAGTTGGCATATTTATCAAGACTCTGTCAATAGATTGGAAAAATTGTTGGATTTGGAATGATTGTGGTCGGATCTAGTGTAGGAGGAGTTCGGGCGGAACACCAGAGATGGCTCTTCATCAAAGCATGATGATGAAGAGGATTGTGCTTTGGCTACCAAGGCAAGGAATGGGAAGGGGAAGAAATTCCACTCAAAATCCAAGTCTAAAGGCAAGAAGCTGGATTTATCCAAGGTGAAGTGTTTTCACTCTCACGAACATGGGAATGTAGCCACTAACTACCCACAGAAGAAGAAGAACAAGAAGGTTGCTGGGGCTGCAGCTGGTGAGGCCCTTGCCTCGCAATTTTCAATTTATTTCTCTTTCATCGCATGCTTGGTATCAAGTGCAATGGGATCAGTGTGGTATCTTGATAGTGGTGCTTCTTTCCACATGACAGTAGATAAGGACCTTTTCAACGACTTGGAGGAGAAAGATCTGAAAATGCATATAGAGATGGGCGATGATGGACGATACATTGCAATATTCATTGGTACCATTACCTTTGAGAGGGTTTTAGGTAAACTATTTCATTTGAAAGATGTTATGCATGTTCCAAGTCTAAAGAAAAACTTAGTCTCAGTCGCGATGTTGGAGGACAGAGGCTATGACATTGTTTTCAACGATGGAAAAGCTTTCCTGTGACATGAAACAATGGGCCAAGCCAAGAGGATAGGTATTCAAGTTAATAATATCTACAATTTGGAGGTAGATGGTTGGACTGGCATGATGAGCAAGGCAGAAAAAGTGGTGAGCCGAGATGAGGGCTAATTATGGCACAGGCGATTGGGCCATCTTCATCATGGAGCCTTGAAAAATCATGCAGAAAATATATATGGGACTTCCAATGGGAACACTTTCTCAATTAGATCAGTGCAAGGGTTGCACCATGGGGAAGTATGTAAAGTCCACCTTTCATGAAAAGGAGAACCATTCTTTGGTGATCCTAGAGAGATTTCACATAGACGTGTGTGGACCATTCTCAGTTGCATCAACAGAAAAACACATGTATTATGTTATTTTTGTTGATGAATTTTCTTGTAAATGCTGGATCTAATTCATGCAAAAGAAGGATCAAACATTCTCGAAGTTCTGTAAGTTTAAAGCATTGGTGGAGAAATAGTCAGGGAAGTAAGTGAAGGCTCTGAGGAGCGATAATGGTGGAGAATAAATCTCTAAAAAATTCAAATACTTACGTATCAAAGAAGGAATTTGAAGCGACCTCATAGTGCCTCATAACCTACAACAAAATCGGGTTGTGGAGAGGAAGAACAGAACGATCATGGGTGCAGCATGAGCGATTTGCATGATCAGGGCCTACCAATGAATTTTTGGGTAGAGCCATGAAACACGGTGGTTTATGTGCAAAATCGTTGTCCTCATAGAGTACTTGTCATGACTACACCTAAAGAATCTTTTACCAGCAAGAAACCAGATGTTTCTCACTTTAAGAGTTTTGGCTCATCTTTTTATGTGCATGTGACCAAGAACGCCAGGAAGAAGCTAGAGTCGACTGCTGAATTTGGGATATTTGTGGGGTACACAGAAACGCCCCATAATTATTGTGTGTATTTTTTGAACAACAAGATGACTGTTATGCGACGGGATATAAAATTTGATGATGGGAAAGAGATGCAGTTGTCGCTTGAGATGGAGCTAGACTTGCATGCAGAGGAGGAACTGTTGGTTCCCAAAGATGAGTCTCTAAATGTGGATCAACCATAGGAGGAGGTTCATGGAGTGGAGGATTTTACTCATGTAGATCTAAACACCATAACTGGAAGAAGGTGTACCACCAAAGTTGATAGGTTGAGGCTTCATGCTGAGCAGAATGTAGGAGCCCCTACTTCATAGTGCAGACAAACACAGTCTCCTGACTGAATTACTAGATACATGGCTCTCATGAGAAAACATATTGTGACTAAGCCATCTTCCTTTCAAGAAGTACTGCAGGAGCTCACATGGGTAGATGCAATGGTATAGGAGTATGACTCCATTGTCAGAAATAGTGCTTGGGAATCCAAGGCCGGTTGATAAATTAGTGGTAGGTTCAAGATGGATCTACAAGGTAGAGCAAGATTCTGATGTGATTGTTGAGGAATACAAGGCCATATTTGTGGCGCGGGGCTTCTCACAAATCGAAGGGATTGATTATGAAGAAACCTTTACACCTATTGCACGGTATTCTTCCATAAGGACCATCCTTTCTCTCTCATCACAGATGGGTTGGCACATACATTAGATGGATGTGAAGAGTGTGTTTCTCAATGGGATCATTGAGGAAGAATTGTACATTGAGCAACCTGAAGGATTTGAGATGTTCAGCAGCAAGTCGCATGTGTGCAGACTCAAAAGGGCGATGTATGGGCTGAAGCAAGCACCCTGTGCTTGGTACACTCAGATTGGAAGCTATTTCACTGGACTTGGCTTCAACAAGAGTGAGGTGGATGCAAACCTATACGAAATTGTGTTGGAGGGTAAGCTTTCAATAATTATTCTTTATGTTGATGATTTAATACTGAATGGTGATGAGGAGCTGATACAATAATGCAAGGAGGACCTTGCAAAGGAGTTCAAGATGAAGTATATGTGCCTCCTTCATTATTTCCTTGGACTGGAAATATGGCAGTGAGATAGTGAAAATTTTGTATCTCGAGGCAAGTATGCAAGGGAGATATTGGGTAATTTTCACATGGAGGGTTGCAAACCCATGGATACTCCTGTTATAGGAAACTGGAGGAAAGAGGATGCTACATCTGGAGAGGTAGTGGATGGTACTGTCTATCAAAAGTTGGTGGGTTTGCTAATGTATTTAATGAATACAAGACCACACATATGCTATGCGGTGAACCAGCTTATTCAAGCAATGGTTAAGCCTACTAAGCTCTTTTGGAAGGCAGATAAGCATGTCCTGAGATACCTGAGGGGCACATCTAAGTATTTATTGTGGTACAAACAAATTGATGAGGTGAATTTGCATGGATTCAGGGATTCATATTGGGTGGGTAGCCCAATGGATAGAAGGAGCATATCAGGGGGGATCTTCAGTATCAGATCTACATATGTTTCTTGGTACAACATGAAAGAGAGATTTGTTGCACTCAGATCAGCGGAAGCGAAATACATGGCAGCAATTCAAGTTTCATGTGAGGCTATCTGGATGAGAAAGATCCTAGTTGGTTTGTTTAGTTCTCATTTAGATCCTATAGTGATTCATTGTGATAATTAGAGTTTCATTAAACTCTTGATTAATCCTGTGTTTCATGATAGATCTAAACATATAGATATGCAGTATCATCATATTAGAGATTGTGTGCAGTGGAAGATCATGTTGCTTTAGTACATTCCTACAGAAGATCATGATGCAGATATTCTAACGAAGGCGCTCACTAGGAGAAAATTTGAATACCATAGAGATAGGATTGGGGTCAAGGATAATCCCTTTCTTGTTGAGAGGGAGTGTTGAGATTCAACAAGATGATGATCCTAGTGAAAATTAAGCACCTACACTAGGATTGAGCCTCAGGTTATTTTTAGGTGTAACTCTATTTTTAGAATGGTGAGAAAATTTTATTTATAGCGGGAGTCTACTTTTAGAATGGTGAGAAAATTCTATGTATATATGATATTCTATTTTTAGATGCATGTGCGAAGTCTATTTATAGATCTCATGTCTAAATATAGAATGCATGTCGATTATTTTTATCTCTTAATAATAATTGGACAATAAATATTAATCTATTCTCAATGAGAACTTGGAAATAGTTAACTTCAGTGTCAAATCAGTTAGCTAAGTGGATTTCAAGTTGAGTGGTTGGTTGGTGGTACATGCAAGTGGAATTAGTTATAACTGAGTGATTCAAAGTTGTAACAGAGTTGGATGTGTAGTTATGTGAGTTGTAAAATAGTTTAACTCAGTTAAGTGAGTTAAACTCAGTTGTGCTAATTGTAACTAAACATACACTAGTGAGAGATCAGTGAATTAATTATTTAATTAATTCACAATTAGTGGTCTCACATGCAACTGAAGAAATACTATTTTTAACTACGTGCATGTCGGATCCAGTGGAGACCCAATTGACAAGTAGGTGAAAGGGACAATTTGACTATCAGTTGTGACATTAGTGGGTGCACTCATGCAACAACACACACATTGGATATGCCCATGAGGATTGTGCAGTCAAGGCAAGTAGGATCTCATTCTTTAAGGGATTTTTATCAGTAGGGATTGCTTTATCGGTAAAAACATATGTGTTATGTGTGATTGATCTGTCTTCATGTGTTTTCAATCGGTGATCATGTTTTAAATTTCCTCAAGAATTTTCGTAGAAGAGATTATGTATTTAAAAGTGGCATATAATTTTTAGATCAAGAGAATCCAGGAAATAAATAATTTTTATTAAAATTTCTACAGGTTTAAGGTTGAATCTTTTCTGGTAGAGCCTCAATGTATTATCGAGTAGAGAGAAATAATGGTCCGAAGGCGAGCCATCACCCAAGTTAAAGTGCAATGGAAGCACTTTGGACCGGAAGAGGCTAATTGGGAAGATGAAATATTTGTACATGAAAATTATCCAGAATTATTCATTGGAAAGGAGTAAGACCCCAAGGATAATGTTTACCTCAAGAGGGGGAAGATGTAACACCTGTATTTAAGATTTCTATGTTATTTTAAATCATGCATTTGACTTTTTAGGTTAAACAGAGTTAACAAGTTTGTTAAGAAAAATTGTGAACACGATTTATTTCTATTTGAATAAAGATTAATTTATGGTGTGGTTTCCATAAACTGATGGTAAAATTTGCCAAGAAACCGGAGTAGTTACATTGAGAAATTATTTGGCAGTTACCTTTCCTCTAGGGATAAAAAGGAAATCCTAGAGAGGAAAAGGGGTTTTGTGCAAAAGAAAAGGAAGAACTAGAGAGATGGAGGGGAGGAGTGTCCAGAGCTGGTAAGGACCAGTGGAAATATGATACCTGATATTGGAGGTGAGGCTGGACAGAGGACTTGAGGTCTACCTTCAGGATAAATGATGATAAATCCCACTCTAGTGAGGAGCACGGGGGGAGTTGAGGATGTAATTTCCTCTCTCATGGTTGGGAGGATACCATTAGCTGTATTGATTTGAGATAAGTAACATACATCTCTGATTTCTTAGGAAGGAAAATTTATTTATTATACAACATATAAAATAATTAAATTATGTTATACAGTCTCTATGTACAGTGAAAATTGAAATTACAATCGATTAGTATTTAATTCTTTCTACATGAATGAATGGATAGATTAATTGTTATAGATTTAAAAGCTCAGTGCAGGTTGGTTGTATAATTTGATTAATGCATTTATGATGTATTTTAATTTAAGGAAATAAAACTGATCTTATGCTTAAATAAACTCAATATAAATCAATAGTTAACACCTTGAACAATACAGGAAAATAGTTTTCATACTGTGGTAAAGCTAGTAAATGGATGGGACAATTAGTCCATCTAGGGAGGAATTCCCCAGACAGGATGGTCTGTCTTGTTAAAGCTAGGATGAAAATATTCATGGATTGAGGGTTTGAGAAAATGAACAATCCCTCTATAATGATGGTCCAGACATTTATAAATCACCTAGTAATAACTTCTTGAAAACTTAAAGATAAGTAAAGAAGAAGAAAAATATAATTGAATAAATTATGTAATGAAAGAGTTATTGATTTTGTGTAAATAAAATTAGGTACAGTAAATAAGGGTATATTTAATAACAATACATTGCATGAGTATTTCTTAAATAACATAAAGTTTAAGTAGTAATATTTTTTTTTTTTTTTGCATTAACAGAGAAACCCTTCAAGAGAATATAAAACCCTAAACTAGGATAAATACATAAATAAGTAGTACCTTTCCATTACATAAGAAGAGAGAGAGTGAGTGATCTATCTGGAGGAATCAGATTCATAGTGCATAAAAGGAAAACTTGTGAAAATTTAAGGAAATACAGAAGATATCAAACACATTCAAGGAGTGATGACTAGAAACATAAACATATGTTTCAACTAAGAAATTCATAGAGTCCGCAACTAAGTAATTAAAGATTAAGTAGAATTTATGTCACATATATCAACATGGAGGATAATCATGTACATCCACAGACCAACCACAATGTTGGATCTCCAAAATCAAAACCTTGAAAGTATCTTAAAAATCCTATTTGAATGATAAAGGAACAAAGTCTTATGGTTCAGAAGCATATTCGAACACAATGCTCAAATTTTAGAAAAAAATAAATTAACGATTAAAATTATAATAAAGCCCTGAAGGGATGTAAAGTAAAATTCGATGCATGGGTGCTCTGAGGCTTGCAAGAAAAACAGATAGAAACCAATTGTAACACAATTAATAAAACAAAATTATTTCTTGGACCAAAGACGGAGAAATATGGGAGGAGACTCTCTTGGTGGCTCTCGGAATACTCGAAGAACGTGTGAAGAGAGTCACAAATTGAAGAATATAATCCCTTTGTAAATCTAAAAATTCATAGGAGAAGATAGGAGTTACCGAGGGTACCTGCACGACAGAGGGAGAATATTAGTTAATTGTGAATAACTATGAAGAAATGAGCCTAAACCTACCTTCAAACAAAGGTAATGAAAAATAAGTATATACCTTCCATGCCAAGGAAATGGGGAACTAGAAAACTGTAAAAATAAAGAAACAAAGAAGGATAATTACAGGACTAGAATGTTAAATTCACCCTATATGTCGAAAAGGAATTTCCCAAAGACGGAGATAAGGGAATTTACCTATTTCTTGTCGACGCTGGAGCTCGCAGCATATCTAGGATAAAGTCTTGTGATAGGAAAACCCTAAGAGGTCGGGAGTACGAAACCCTGTGAGCGTAAACCCGCAACAAAGTAACTCTAAGAGAAATAACAGAGCTGCAAAAATACAAAGTATGCATGCCTCAGTCTTTTCTTGGCTAGCCATGACAAAACCAAGGAGTAATTTCTTCATCCGAACAGATTAAATTCTAAATAAATAGCGATACCTGAACGAAAAGAGGAGTCATTGTTCAAACAGAAAAACTTACAGATCTCATGACAATGAATTGTGTCGAATGTCTAGGGTTTGGGGATAGGGTATTTCCCTAACTGTCTTGCCCATCCTCACAACTGTGGATCCAAAATTACATCGACAACATTGAACCATCCAAGTGTCAAACCAATAAATGTTTTGCAATAATAAAATACTACGGAGAATCCAAAAATCAAATTAACAATTTATGCATATAATGGGTAAGTTACTATGTATTGATAATAAAGGTCACAACCCTCACGAGTCTAATAATCGACATCAAACTTAGACTTTCGTTCTATATTATAATCAAATAAATATTCTAAAGTCAAGCTATATCATTGTTTAAAGAATTAGTATTATGGTAACTCAACTTCCTCTCCAAAATGTTAAGTAAACTATTGTCTAAAGTAAAACTATAACAATGGTCATAAAATAGTAAATTGTTAAGTTGTATCATTTATTAACATGGTGACTATCATGAACAAGTGATAACATTAATTACGTGTACATAGGATTAAAGTTTAGAATAAAGTTAGAAGAAAAAAAAAAGTATGCCTTTACTTTAAGGTAAATATTAAACTTGGTGAGTTGTTACACGTGTCCACCTTAAAAAATAAATGATACAGGTAACGTTCAAAGCTATCAATGCAGATATGTATCATCACCCAAACTTCATGATGATGATATATCTTCGCATTAAAGACATATCATGCCTTCAAGAGGCGATGAATATTTCCATTTACTATGTATTTAGGGTTTATATGTCTTGAAATTTGATGTCCATCTCCATTACATTAATATTTGGCCATGCAATGATTTTCAAATTTGACGATGTTCACTGAACTTATGCTAACCAAAATTTTTAAAAATATCTCGAAATCTGTGGATGAGGAGAGAGGTCCAGGAGAACCCAAATAATTAATCTCTCTCATTAATCGTGGAAATTCTTAAACAAAGGAAAAAAAAATGAACCTTCTTTAATAGTCAAATTCCAGTGTATTTTTGGAATTTTCCATGGATATTAGGATGTTATGTAATATGTGTTTTTAAGTTGAATTATTATTTTAATTTGATAAAAATAAAAATTATTATTGCTTTTTTATATTAATTTTATATCATAAATGAAATGGGATTTTTTAGGTCATATTTAAAAATTTTGTAGTTTAAAATGTATTTTTGAATACATTAATAAATTTAGCATTATAAAAAAATTTATTGAATTGAAATTTTATAATTCAACTAATTTAAATATTTTTATTCAATTTCATTTAAACTTAAATACACAAAATAACCGCCCAACTTTAGTAAAATTTAACAAAACCAAATAGTCATTTAGCTCGAAATAATGCTCTCGAAAAGATCATTTTATGTTTTAGTTAGAGTGCTGTATTTTAAATATTTTTATTCAATTTCATTTAAACTTAAATACACAAAATAACCCCAATTTTAGTAAAATTTAACAAAACCAAATAGTCATTTAGCTCGAAATAATGCTCTCGAAAAGACCATTTTATGTTTTAGTTAGAGTACTATATTTTAAATATTTATATAATTTTAAATTAAATTAATTTTAAAATTATAAAGTTTGCTCTATATTGAAAATTGAAAATGACAATTCTATAATTTTTAATTGGGTTAATTTTAAAATATGAAATTAATTTATATCAAATTAATTTTGAAGTTATTTATTTAGTTATATATTAAAAATTTAATTTAATTATAAAAAAATATTAAATATAGGGTGAAATAAAATAAAATAAAAATTGTATGTTTGGTAGGACCTTTCATTTTTCTTTTTTTCCTTTTTTTTTTTTACTCCATCTTCATCAACGTGTCTACATATACCACCTTGATCGGGAACAAAATTGAACCTGTGATGAGTTCCATAACATCCCGCCTCATCACTGTTTAACCAAGACCCCATGAACATAGGGTGAAATAATTTTAATTTAATTATAAATAACTATTAAATATAGAGTAATATAATTTTAATTTAACTATAAATAATTGTTAAAGATAAGGGGATTGAGTGAGAAATACAAGGTTGTGTTTACATTCAATTTTGATTATTTTACATGGTTAGGGACCCCCCTGAGCCTCGATGTTGTACAAATTTCTCCTGTATGCCTTCACAATCATGCTCCTTGTTTTGAAAAGCCTTGCTCTCTAGAATGACCAGCATTGATTTATCTTCAATGAAATCTGCTGTACAATATGTAATCTTCAATGTGCATTCCAAAATCTACCCAATACTATTTCCAATGTACTAACTAAGTTGTACCCTTAACTCGAAAGCCTCTTCTAAATTTATAGGAGAAATTGAGGATGTTTTAGATCCATCAAGAGGGAGATGATATCCTCTAATGAATGGTTAGGGTTCCTTTATCCAAGGGGATAAGCTCCATGAGTGGAGGGATATAGGTCAAACTGGCATGACTCAAGAGGCTTTTAGTTGGAAGAATATTTGCCTAACTAGGCTTCTAGAAGATAATTTGTCGTGTTTAATTTATTTTATGAGGGTGCATAGGCTTTATGGTGAAACAAAACGGAGATCATCATAGCTAATAGAGGAAGTATCAGTGCATGCGTAGGAAATGACCACAAAAAGCATGCAGGAAACCTTTAAGAGTTTTTAGGTGATTTTTTCCACTTTACAAGACTGGGTTCAAGAACATGAATGTTTTGACTTCTAAGGAAGCATTAGTATGGATGATGATAGATCCATATTGATAGTCAAATTCCCTGGTGACAAAATGACGTGTAATAAATTGCCCCCTAAAGTGCGAATTTTGAAAAAAATATCGAGAGAGCGAAGCGCTTTATCATTCCAAGGATTGGATTGGAGACACTAGTCGAAAACCTGTAAGAAACATTCAATTTAAATATATAATCATCACTTAGGTAGGAATTCCCATATTCAAAGAAAATCTAACTAAATTTTGTGGTACATATATTAGATCAAAAGTAGACACACACTAGTACATTTGGCGAAAATTCTAACACTTTAGTTCCGACGCTTTTGACCAAATGTCGGAAATGTCCCCAAATTTTATCAAATTTTGAAATCCCACCCACAATTGTTGCTTTACCGACGTTTGGAGACAAGTGTCGGTATTGTGACACTTAAGGTAAGTGTTGGTCTTGCGATGTTTGTAGAAAAGCATCGGAATTGTGACGGAATGGAGAAATTTGTCAGTCTTGCGACACTTCAAGCTAAGTGTCGCTATTGCAATGCTTGGGGGCAAAGCATTGGTATTGCGACGTTACAAAAGCTAATTGTCGTTGTTGCGACATTATAGAGAGCTAAGTGTAGATATCGTGGCGTTACATAGAGCTAAGTGTCGCTACTACGACGGTTTGGGGTAAAGCGTCGGTATTGCGACATTACAGAGATTACTGTCGGTATTGCGACAATTAGAAGAAGGGTCGGTATTGCGACAGTTGTGTCAAGTGTCAGTATTGCCACATTTAGGAGGCAAGTGTTGTTAGTTTTTAGTAACAATATAAGAGTTTAGGGTTTGGGAGTTATTTCCGGTGATCATGTTGCACCATGTGAGGTCACCCAACTGGGCACGTTCAGGTCAGGTCGTTTCATTCGAGGGCACCCGTATCAGTTTTTGGTAAGTTGTGACTGCCCGAGTGCCTTGTGCACGTTTGGGCGGCCCGTTTGCCGTTTTCTCCCCTGTGGCATCATTCGGTCGGGCACGTTGTGTCATGCCATGTGAGGTCGCCTGACCGGGCGTGTTCAAGCCGGGTCCGACCATTTCGTTCGAGGGCACCCGCATCAATTTTGCTATGTTGTGACCACCCGGGTGCCTTGTGCACTTTCGGGTGGCCCGTTTTCCGTTTTCTCCCTTGTGGCATCATTCGGTCAGACACGTTGTATCGCGCCGTGTGAGGTCACCCGACCTGGCACGTTTGGGTCAGGTCATTTCGTTCGAGGGTAGTCATATCAGTTTTTATAAGTTGTGACCGCCCGGGTGCCTTGCGCACGTTCGGGTCGCCCATTTTTCGTTTGCTCCCTTATGGCATCATTCGTTTGGGCACGCCATGTCACATCGTGTGAGGTCGCCTAATGGGGCAGGTTTAGGTCAGGCCATTTCATTCGAGGGTGCCCGTATCAGTTTTGCTAAGTTGTGACTGCCTGGGTGCCTTGTGCACGTTCGAGCAGCCCGTTTGCCATTTTCTCCCTTATGGCATCGTTCGATCGGGCATGCCATGTGAGGTCACCCGACCAAGCGCATTCGGGTCAGGCCATTTCGTTCGAGGGTGCTCGTATCGGTTTTACTAAGTTGTGACCACCTGGGTGCCCTGTGCACATTTGAGTGGCCCGTTTTCCATTTTCTCTGTTGTGGCATCGTTAATTATTTGGGCGAGTCATGTCACGCCGTGTGAGGTCGCCCGACCGGGCGCATTCGGGTCGGGCAGTTTCATTCGAGGGCACCCATAATAGTTTTTCTAAGTTGTGACCATCCGGGTGCCTTGTGCACATTCAAGTAGCCTGTTTGTCATTTTCTCCCTTGTGGCATCGTTCGATCAGGCACGCCGTCTGAGGTCCCCCGACCTGGCGCGTTCGGGTTGGATCATTTCATTTGAGGGCGCTGGTATTAGTTTTGCTAAGTTTTGATCGCCCAGGTGCCTTATGCATGTTCGAGCAACCCGTTTGCCATTTTCTCCCCTATGGCATCGTTCATTGTGTCACGCCATGTGAGGTTGCCCGACCGGGCTCATTCGGGCTAGGCCATTTCGTTCGAGGGCATCCGTATCAGTTTTGCTAAGTTGTGACCACCCAGGTGCCTTGTGCACGTTTGGGCAGCCCGTTTTCCATTTGCTCCCTTGCCGCATCATTTGGTCAGGCGCGCCATGTGAGGTCACTCGACTGGGCATGTTCGGGTCGGGCCATTTCGTTCGAGGGTGCCTGTATCAGTTTTGCTAAGTTGTGTATGTCCGGGTGCCTTTTGCATGTTCAGGTGGCCCGTTTACCGTCTGCTCCCTTGTGGCTTCATTCGGTCGGGCGTGTCGTGTCGTGCCATGTGAGGTCGCCCGACCGGGCGTGTTCATGTCAGACCGTTTCTTTCGAGGGCGCCGGTATCAATTTTGCTAAGTTGTGATCGCCCGGGTACCTTTTGCATGTTCGGGTGGCTCGTTTTTTGTTTGCTCCCTTGTGGCATCACTTGGTCGGGTGCGTCGTGTCGCGCAGTGTGAGGTCGCTCGACCGAGCACGTTTGGGCCCAGTCGAGCCGTTTCGTTGGAGGGCGTCCGTATCAGTTTCGCTAAGTTGTGACCACCCAGGTGCCTTGTGCACATTCGGGCAGCCTGTTTGTCGTTTTCTCTCTTGTGGCATCATTCGATCAAGCACATTGTGTCATGTCGTGTGAGGTCGCCTAGCCGGATGCGTTTGTGTCGGGTCGGGTTGGTTTGTTCGAGGGCGCCTGTATCAGTTTTGCTAAGTTCTGATCGCCTGGGTGCCTTGTGCACGTTTGGGCGGCCCGTTTGATGTTTTCTCCCTCGTGGCATCATTCGGTTGGGCGAACTGTGTCGTGCCTTGTGAGGTCACCTGACCGGGCGCGTTTGGGTCGGGTCGTTTCTTTCGAGGGCACCTGTATCAGTTTTGCTAAGTTGTGACCGCCCGGGTGCCTTGTGCACGTTGGGGCGGCCCATTTGTCATTTTCTCCCTTGTGCCATTGTTTATTCGGGCACGCCATGTCACGCTGTGTGAGGTCGCCTGATCAGGTGAGTTCAGGTCGGGTCAGGCCATTTTGTTCGAGGGCACCCGTATCATTTTTGCTAAGTTGTGACCGCCCAGGTGCCTTGGGCACATTTGGGTGGCTCATTTTCTATTTTCTCCCTCGTGGCATCATTCTGTCGGGTGCGCCGTGTCACATCGTTTGAGGTCGCCCGACTAGGCGCGTTCGAGTCGGGTCGGGCCAGTTCGTTCAAGCACGCCCGTATCAGTTTTGCTAAGTTGTGACCACCCGGGTGCCTTACACACATTTGGGAAACTCGTTTGCCATTTTCTCCCTTGTGGCATCGTTCAGTCGAGCACGCCATGCCACGCCGTGTGAGGTTACCCGACCGGGCATGTTCGGGTCTGACCGTTTCATTCAAGGGCGCCTGTATCAGTTTTGCTAAATTGTGACCACCAGGGTGTGTTCTTGTGCACGTTCTGGTGGCTCGTTTTTCGTTTTCTCTCTTGTGGCATCGTTCGGTCATTCAACTATCCCTTTTGGGTCGGGTCAGGTCATGCCATGTGAGGCCGCCCAAGGAAACACATTCGGGTGTGTCAAGTTGGGTCTGGTTGGGTCATGTCGTGCGAGGCCGCCCAAGGAAACATGTTCGTATATCTCGGGTCAGGTTGGGTCTGGTCGAGTTGTGTCATGTGAGGCCACCTAAGGAAACACGTTCATATGGGTCGGGTCAAGTCATGTACTGATGCTGCTCAAGGAAATGCGTTCGGGCAGGTCGGGTTGGGTCTGGTGATCGGGTCTTGTCGTGTGAGGCTGCCCAAGGAAACACATTCGTACAAGTCGGGTTGAGTCATGTGATGGCACCCAATTAGTTGGAAACGAATTCGGGTTAGGTTAGGTCGATTCGTGCCATATTGGAATTAAGGGCACCTAAGGAAACACGTTTAGGCGGGCTGGGTCGGGTCGGGTTGGGTTAGGTCATGTCATGTGAGGTTGCCCAAGGAAACACGTTTGGGCGGGTCAAGTTGGGTTTGGTCGGGTTGTGTCATGTGAGGCCGACCAAGGAAACACACTCAAGCGGGTCGAGTCAGGTTGGGTTGGGTTGTATGAGGGTGGTCGTATCAAAAATTCTATGTTGTGACCACCCATGTTGCTTATGCACGTTTGTGCGATCATTTTTCTATTTCCTCCCTCGTGCACCCTTTGTTTGGGCGGGTCAGGTCGTGCCATGTGAGGGGCGCGCCACAGGAAACTCGTTCAGGTAAAATCATATGAGGGAGGTCTTATAAAAAAATCCTAAGTTGTGACCGCCCATGTACCTTGTGCACGTTCATGCAACCCATTTATTGTTTTCTCCCTTGTGCCTTCGACGTTCAAGCGGGTCCGGTTCGGTTGGGTCATGTGATGTCGCCCAAGGAAATGTGTTCGGGTAGGTTCGTGTTGTACCGTGAGGGCACCCAAGGAAACATGTTCGAGAGGGCCGGGTCAGGTTGAGTCATGTGAGGGCACCCAAGGAACATGTCTGACTAGGTCGGGTCATGTCGGGCCGTGTCATGATGACGCTTAGGGAAATTACACGTTCGAGTGGGTTGGGTCGAGTCATGTACTGATGCTGCCCAGGGAAACACTTTTGGGTCGGGTCAGGTCAGGTCATGGCATATTATGAGGGCACCCAAGGAAACACGTTCGGGCGGGTCAGCTCAGGTTTGGTCTGGTCAGGTCATGTTGTGTCATGAGGCCACCCATGGAAACATGTTCGGGCAGGTCGGGTCGGGTTGGGCTGGGTCGTGTGAGGGTGGTCATATCAAAAATTCTAAATTATGACCACCTTAAAATCCAATGCCTCCTCATAAAATCCTCTCCTCGTATAATCGACCACCATTACAGACATTTACACCACATTTGGTTTAGACATTTCGTAGGTAGGTAGGGTGCCCCTATCTCCCATCTCCATATAGAGTAATTTGGTCACATATTATTTCTTCTATGATATTGGTTCCTCTCTCTTAAGTCATATCTCTTAATAAATAAAGAATACATGGCAAAAAGCAACAATACTTACAAAATTGTAACATTGAGACGCAAAGAATAAGCAACTAATGTGCATAAACAAAGACCAATTAAACTATCATCTTAACCCCTAACCCCTTAAACACTAATTCCCAACCCCTAACCCATTTAACCCCTAAACCATAAACCTCTAAACCCTTAACACCTAACCCCATAAACCCCTAGTAAACCCCTAACCCATTTAACCCCCTAAACCCTAAACCTATAAACCCTTAACCCATAACCCCTTAAACCCTAAACCATTAAACCCTTAACCCTAACCCCTTAAACCCTAATTCCTGACCCCTAACCCAACTAACCCCCTAAAACCTAACCCCATTATCCCCTAACTTCTAACCCATAAAATCCCTAACTGCTAAATCCCCTAACCCCCTAAACCCCTAACCCATTTAACCCCCTAAACCCTAAACCTATAACCCCTTAACCCCTAACCCATTTAACCCCCTGAACCTCTAAACCCCTAACCCATTTAACCCGTAAACCATAAACCTCTAAACCCTTAACCCCTACCCCCCTAAACCATAATCCTCTAAACCCCTAACCCCTAGCTAAAATCCTTAACTGCTAAATCCCCTAAGCCCCTAAACCTCTAAATTCCTAACACATTTAATCCCCTAAATCCTAAACCTCTAACCCTTAACCCCTAACCCCTTAAACACTAATTCCCAACCCCCAACCCATTTAACCCCCTAAACCCCTAAAACCCTCACCCATTTAACCCCCTAAACCCCTACAACCCTAACCCATTTAACCCCCTAAACCCTAGCGCCTAACCCCTAACCCCTAATCCCCTAACCCCTAACCCCCAATCTCCTAAGCCTTCCAAATTAGAATTAGCTTTGAAGATGTAATTGTTTTCTTACTTCTGTCTAATTCACTATATACTCAGATCATGAATGTGAGAAGGTTGTTTGTAGATTATATTATTATTGTATCAACAGTGTAATTGTTTCTGTGTAGTTATATCTTTCTAGTCAAAAAACTCATCTTCAAAAATAATTTCTTGTCATTTTCAAAATTGACTGCTTCATTGAGCACAACATGTAGCTTATCTAATACTTTATTGAAGCTAAGAGCTCAATCTTTGGGGCAAGCTGCTTTTCGGGTGCTAATCCACTATGTGTGGGGTTAATTAACCCTATGCCTACAATGTTTACTGTTTGCATATCGGATTGTGTGGGGGTAGATAACTCATAGCCATATCACATAGGCCCCATTCACTTACAAAGGTTCCCCAAACTTTGCCCCCAATTTGGTTGGTCTTGCTGATCAACTTGAAAATTTTGAATTTTCATTGATGATTGATTTTCCTCTCACTCGAATGCAGAAGGAAGATGAATTTCATCTTTTTCCTCAATAATTTCCACATTCGACATCTATTGTAGCTATTCATCTATGCTCATCTAGAATCACCACAAGTTGTACCTTTTTTTTTGCAATGGATTCTTGATGTTGATCTCGACGAGATTTCTCCTCCACAAAAAAAATATCCTGCTTGTAAGCATGGTTGTGGTATGTTGATGTTCAGACAAAAATTACAACTTGTATCCATTGATCTACTAGGGGCCGGTTACTTTGGTATTAACAGTGGTGTATTCATATTCCTTCTGAATAACCAATAAAGGGTCAAGGAAATTTACCAATATGTTGTCAGGTTTTATCTTATCCATCTCTGGGGCAAGCTGCTTTTCGCCTAACTCCACTGCTTTTGATCTCAATTTTTCCAATTGCTTCCTTCTCTCATATGATACCTGAGCGTTTGCCTTTCTCTTCCCTTCTAATTTTGTAATAGTGTGTAATGTTTCGGTTTTGGAATAACTAGAAATCCATGGCTGGAAAACACATTTTCTAGATATGGAGGTAGCAGGATTTGAAACTAGGACCTGGATCCCTTAGATAAATGCATCTAAGACTGAAACCCAAGAGATGGCTCCAAATAAATCCTTCTAATTTGGTTAAACATATCTACCACACTTAGATGTCCTCAGAAAATGCCCAGTGAGGGACTACAACAATGTAAGCACATAGAATGGAAAGACAATGTTATTTTATAGCTGTGAACACATGAAGAGATGTATAGCTAAGAAATATATGATATAGTAGAAAATGTACACAATGTGTGGAGGAATAAATCACTCCAGCTAGGCAATGGAAGCCTAAATATGACATATACATGACAAATGGAAACACTACTATATAAAAGAGAGCCTTGGCTAAAATAACGCAGTTTATAGGAGATACTGCATAATACAAAATGAGAATATGATGATATGACAATATCAGCTCAAATAAATGAGGGGGAGCAAGCTCTCAACCCTTGAAAACACTAATACAACAATAATACACAATCATTAGAAGGGTTGGCTGCAATATACATCAAAATGGAAAATCTGTAGAAATGTTGGAGTTGCTGGGTAGCAGATGCAACTCAATACTAGAAATACATGGAGATGGATGAAAATGATCCTAAAATTGAAACAAACCTCCTCAAATGGATCTCTCAATGCAAGGCTGATCACGGCACTGAATATCTTTCCCTCTAAGAAGCCGATGCAACCTCTCACTGCAAGTGTGCACTGAAATAACATAGTATTGAGGATGGACTGCGTTGTATACGATGGGAGATGTTGGCCTTGCTGCAAATATGTGAAAAATATCTCTGAAATCCCTTTCATTAACCTCCCTGAGCAGGATAAATTCCCTCCTCTGAAAGATGAGCCAAAGAAAAGTTTTGTGGAACCCTCCACTTCAATGCCCCAACAACACAACGTTATTATTGAGCAGAAATAATGAATTATCTGAAGAATGTATTTGGCCTTGAGCCAAGATGTGGAGAAGATGAAGTGAAATCATTCAAGAGGCCTCTCAAGAAGGAGAGGAAATCCTAAACAGGAATCCCTCGTGCTAAGCAGCACTACAACTTTGTTGACCAACCAGAGTGTGCAATTTTTCTGAATAGACAAATATTCAAATTATTCAAGATATATCTCTATGGCTACCTCCTCCTCTTCTTATACAAGTGAATGCCTCTTTGCCATGGACCCCACACATTAGGGTTTCCTCCACAAGGAATCTTTCTCCCTCCAAAATTGTGCAGTCTTCTCATGCAAGCTACACCTTTAGGCAACGCTATTGAATTGGTCAAACTTGACCTTTTCCTCATGCAATTACCCATTTTTACACTGGAAGGTGAAAAATTAAGTTGCTCCATTGATTATTTTCACATTATGAAGGATCTTATTCCTACTCATGGGCCTTTTACCCATTTTATTCACCTCCTAAGTGAAATTAGTAAAAATTAATGTTCCAATTTTCTTCATGAATATTTTGGAACATTACAGTCCTCCCCTCTCAAAGATTGCTTGTCCTCAAGAAAGTGAAATGATAGACTGAGTTATTTTCTTCTCCTCTCCCTGTAGCATCCCCGTATGATGATCTCCTCAAAGGAAAGTGATGCTATCTCATCAATCAAATCTCCACAATGCTCCTCCTCAGCATGTAAGTCAACTATCAAGCTATCATCATGTGAGAGTGAAATACTCAAGAGGATAAAAAAGTGATTTCTAGAGGCTCCCTTGGAGAATGGGATTTTAAATGGAATGGTAACTATCTTTCCCATATCGATCCTCCATCTCCAAGCTATGAGCCATGTAAAATGAGTCACCTTCCAGCTAGGCAACTCTTGAAAGCTGTCATCCACCTCTGGCTCCGACAAAGTAGGTGGGATGAAAATATGCACATGTTAGACATTGTAGCCTACCCCACGCTATCCATTTCTCCACTTATGATAAGTGTAGAGTGATCTATGTCCATGGGATGCAATAATTTTTGCCTTCAAGTGGAAAAATGAGGACTAGACCTCCAAAGATCTCTCCCCCAACGCTACAAATCAAGTTGGCCCAAATCCTCCCATATATGATGAGTTGGAAGTCACCATGATATGGATTCCATCCAATCATATGACCCCTCTCATAAAGAGAAAAATTTGTTGTTGGGGTGGTAATACAATCTCCATGCTCCCCTTAGAACATGTAGTGCGAAAAGTGTAGGAGAATCCTCCCTCTAAGGAAACATCCATCCAATATGTCTTCCTCCCAAGCATGCTCCTCATAAATATAGATACAATATAACCATAGGGAGAAAAAATGAGAATCATACTTGCTGCCATGTGAAAAAAATGTGAAGGACAATGGTCCTTCAAGTGCAACCAATGCAGCTTGACCTTCAACTACAATAGAGACTGATAAAAACTGTGGCCTCTCAACCACTTTCCCGATGCTCCAATCTCATCACAAGTACGGAGGAAGTGAATGATGTAAGGTGTAAAATGAACATGTCCTCCATAATATTCCTTTTCCCCAAGTCCTCTTATAGGATGGCCATCAACCATGCTTATGGTCTTAGCTAGACCATGAAGCTCAAAAGAAAGGTTGCTCCTCCTTGGAGCAATATCCTACACATCTATGGTTAGTTAAGGGACATATACATACATCATATGAATGCTCATGTAAAAAAAAATGAATAACCTTACCATACTCTCTACTCATGCAAATGGAGTGGCTAAAAAATGAGTCTCCTCTCATCCTCAAAGTGGAAAGAGGTGGCTGTGGTAACTCTCTCAAAGTGTCGTGCCTCTCCTCCATCTCCATCTAGTCCATGCATCTACTCATATTTTGATGTATCTCCCCCTCAAAGCCCATCCAAAAAAACCCCTCCATGATGGTGTGGTATTCTCTCATAGAACAAGTGGGGCTGAAAAGGAAATCCTCCTGAGCTGCTTGTAGCAACTTATCCTTGAGCTTCGAAACTCCAAGAAAGAATATCTTACAATGATAAAATATGACCCCCTCTTTGACTGAATACTCCTCCAAGTGCAACTGGCCATCCAAGATCATGCATGTAAAAATATCCTTGGGATAGTCCACCAACAACTGGGAGCTCCAATGTGGATCTAATCACCATAGTGACAGCACTAATGATCTCTCATGAAGAGCACCTGTCATATGGTCATCATCTTCTTTGACATCTCTAATGCCAAAGATGCAAGTTGGAAGGTTGCTATCCTTCCCATGCTTCTCTTTCCACAATGCAGAATCTAAAATGGAAGTTGGTACTGATGATGTTCAGAGAATTCTCTCTCTCTCCTTGAGTCTACTCCAGACTCCCAGCGCTGTATCAAGCTCTCTCCAGGTCTCCAACCTCCTGAAATCAATAATTGGTGCCCCAACATGTGAAGCATCCATCCTCCTCTTCTGATCCAGTGGTCTCCCTGGAAAAATGTCTCCATGAAATTAGACATCAACATCAAGAGATGACTAAATAGATGAATGGAGATAACCCTCCATGGTCCCATTGTGCAATCCAATCACCTTCTCAAGTGAATCAACCTCCATAGATGAATAGGGATGTGTAATCCTCATCTCATGATGCTGGGTCTTCTCCCTACTTCCTCCTTGTATCTCCATGGTTCCACACCTCCTCAACAATGGCACAGGTAAAACATGAGATGTGCCTTGATCTCCATACATGAGATCCTGGGGACTTCCTTGCAAATATGTAAGCATCCCTCTATGTAGAACAAGAGCTCCTCTTTCCTCTAC
This sequence comes from Pinus albicaulis, assembly GCA_034641835.2. Taxonomy (NCBI): domain Eukaryota; kingdom Viridiplantae; phylum Streptophyta; class Pinopsida; order Pinales; family Pinaceae; genus Pinus; species Pinus albicaulis. The sequence continues at coordinate 200,599 of JAXQQM020085019.1, forward strand.
AAGAGGCACTAGATAAACTCCAGATATAATAGCTCTGTTGCCCTTAATATCTGCAAAATGAGTTGGAAACCTCCTAATGATTTGATCCCTCATCGAAAGAGAGACCCCCATGCCTCTTTGCTCAAAAGTGTGAGAAGAAAGTTCCTTCTCCAGCAAAGTATGGTGCAATTTTTCAGCCTTCCCCATTGTTTTATGAAATGGTACTGTGTTCTTGTGCAAGGGTTTTATTTGAGTTTTCTTGTTTAGAATCACCATGTGTATCTCATGAATCCTTCTATGAAATTTTTCCACTAACGCCTTAGTGAAATTTTCATAATATGAAATGTTTACATTTCTCAAAGAAAAGGATTAAAAAATCCACCAGGCATAAGCCTTACCTCTCAAATGCAGCACTGCAATTTTGATGGTTTCATTCTCCGGCATATGGTGCTGCTACAAGAAGGTCTCTAACTCCTCCACCAAAGCTTTGTCTGAACTTTTAGGTGAACCCTCAAAGGTAGATAGATGAAATCTAGCCTGCTGCTTCTTTCCATTCATCTTCATCTTGCAAAACTCTGAAAAACTGAGATGATCGCAGTATTTTTGAGTTTCAGACTCATGCTCCTCCAAGAGATCACTAAGGTTTCCCTCCTAGCAATGAATCATATGTACTGATTTAGGAAGAAGATGGGTAAGATTATCCCCTTTTTCTTTTTCTTCTCCAAAAGATGGAGTTTTTCTTCTAATTATTTCTTTGTCTCCTTGATGAGAGTAGGAAGTGCAGGGTTCTTCCTCTTATTTCTGCATATCCTCGTTGGGGAGGCTCTTCTCTATTCTAAAAATGGATGAGATCAAGCTCATATTCTTCAAAATATTCTTCTTCTTATTTCTCGGGCTTGAAGGCCACAAGCTGAGCCAAGAAAGCTGCTCTGATACCGCTGTAATGTTCCTTTTTTGGAATAACTAGTAATCCATGGCTAGAAAACACATTTTCCGGATATGGGGGCAGCAGGAGTTGAAACCAAGACTTGGATCCCTTATACAAATACATCTAAGACAAGATCCAAGAGATTTATCCAAATAAATCCTTCTAAGGTGGTTAAATAGATCTACCACACTTAGATGTCCTCAGAAAATTCCCAGTGAGGGACTGCAACAATGTAAGAACATAGAATGGAAAGACAGGGTTATTCTATAGTTGTGAACACATGAAGAGATTTATAGCCAAAAAAATATGATATAGCAGCAAATGTATACAATTTATGGAGGAATCAATCACTCCAGCTAGGCAATGGAAGCCTCAATGTAACATATACATGACAAATGGAAACACTTCTATATAAAAGAGAGCCCTGGCTAAAATAACGCAGTTTATAGGAGATACTGCATAATAAAAAATAAGAATATGATGATATGACAATATCAGCTCGAATAAATGAGGGGGAGAAAGCTCTCAACCCGTGAAAACACTAATACAACAATAATACACAATCCTTGGAAGGGTTGGATACAATATACATCAAAATGGAAAATCTGCAGAAATGCCAGAGTTGTTGGGCAGCAGCTGCAACTCAATACTAGAAATACATGGAGATGGCTGAATATGATCCTCAAAATGAAACAAACCTCCTCCAATGGATCTCTCAATGCATGGATGATCCCAACAATGAAGATCTTGCCCTCCAAGAAGCTGGTGCAACCTCTCACTGCAAGTTTGCACTGAAATAACGCAGTATTGAGGATGGAATACACTGTCTATGATGGGAGATGTTGGCCTTGGTGGCAAGATGTGAAAAATAGCTTTGAAATCCTTTTCACTAACCTCCCGGAGCAAGAGAAACTCCCTCCTCTGAATGATGAGACAAAGAGAGGTGTTGTGGAACCCTCCACTGCAATGCCCGAGCAACACAACATTATTCTTGAGTAGAAATAATGTAATGTCTAAAGAATGGCTTTGGCCTTGAGCCAAGATGTGGAGAAGATGAAGTGAAATCCTTCAAGAGGCTTCTCAAGAATGAGAGGAAATCCTAAACAGGAATCCCTCGTGCTAAGCAGCATTGCAACTCTGCTGAACAGCGCGAGTGTGAAACTTGTCTTAATAAAAAAATAATCAAATGATCCAAGATATCTCTCTATGGCTACCTCCTCCTATTCTTATACAAGTGAATTTCTCTTTGCAATGGACCCCACACATTGGGGTTTTCACCACAAGGAATATTTCTCCCTCAAAAACTGTGTTGTCTTCTCATGCAAGCTACACCTTTAGGCAGTGCTGTTGACTTGGTCAAAATTGACCTTGTCCTCATGCAATTGCCCCTTTTCACACTGGAAGGTGCAGAATTAAGTTGCTCCATTGATCCTTTTCACATTATGAAGGATATTATTCCTACTCATGGGCATTTTACCCATTTTATTCACCTCCTAAGTGAAATTAGCAAAAATTAATGTTCCAATTTTATTCATGAAAATTTCAGAACATTACATAGTGTCACAGTGATGCCAACCAACTTCTTTGGAAAGCCTTCCTAGCTAGAAAACAATACTTTTGGCCTGGCTGAAGACTCAACACTTTCAGAGCATCTAGAATGACCATTCTCTTCTACTGATCATATGGTGGGGGAACCCCTTCAAAAGCCCTTCGGGTGGCCCGTTTCCCATTTTCTCCCTTGTGGCATCATTTGGTCGGGCACGTTGTGTGAGGTCGCCTAACCGGGCGTGTTCAGGTCGGGCCATTTTGTTCGAGGGCACTCGTATCAGTTTTGATAAGTTGTGACTTCCTGGGTGCCTTGTGCACGTTCGGGCAGCCCATTTTCTGTTTTCTCCCTTGTGGCATCGTTCGCTTGGGCGCGCCCTGTCACGCCATGTGAAGTCGCTCGACCAAGCATGTTCGGGTCCAGCCGTTTCTTCCAAGGGTGCCTGTATCAGTTTTTCTAAGTTGTGACCACCTAGGTGCCTTGTGCATATTCGGGTGGCCCTTTTTCCTTTTTCTCCATTGTGGCATCCTTCGGTCGAGCACACTGTGTCACACCGTGTGAGATCGCCCGACTTGGTGCGTTCGGGTCGGGCCATTTCGTTCGAGGGTGTCCATATCAGTTTTGCTAAGTTGGGACCACCCGGGTGCATTTTTCACATTCAGGTGGCCCGTTTTACATTTTCTCCATTGTGGCTTCCTTCGATTGGGCATGACGTGTCGTGTAGTGTGAGGTCGCCCAACCAGGTGCGTTAGGGTTAGGCCATTTTGTTCGAGGGCACTCGTATCAGTTCTTCTAAGTCGTGACTGCTTGGGTGTCTTGTGCACATTCAGGTGCCCTGTTTTCCGTTTTCTCCGTTGTGGCATCGTTCGATCGGGCGTGTCATGTCGTGTTGTGTGAGGTCGCCTGACCGGGCGCGTTCTGGTAGGGTCGTTTCATTCGAGGGCGCCCGTATCAATTTTGCTAAGTTGTGACCGCCTGGGCGCCTTGTGCACGTTCGAGTGACACGTTTTCCATTTTCTCCACTGTGGCATCATTTTCCGTGTCGCTCCGTGTGAGGTCGCTCGACTGGGCACATTCAGGCCAGGCCATTTCGTTCGAGGGCGCCCGTATCAGTTTTGCTAAGTTGTGACCACCTGGGTGCCTTGTGCACGTTCGGGCAGCCCATTTTCCATTTTCTCCCTTGTAGCATCATTCGGTTGGGTGTGTCGTGTGAGGTTGCCCGACCGAGCGCGTTCAGGTCAGGTTGTTTTGTTCGAGGGTGCTCGTATCAGTTTTACTAATTTGTGACCGCCTGGGTGCCTTTTGCATGTTCGGGTGGCCCGTTTGCTATTTTCTCCCTTGGCGCATCATTCAGTCGGGCGCGCCATGTCGTGCCGTGTGAGGTCGCCCGACTCGACACACTTGGGTTGGGCCGTTTTGTTCAAGAGCTCTCGTATCAGTTTTGCTAAGTTGTGACTGCCTGTGTGCCTTGTGCACGTTCGAGCGGCCCGTTTTCCGTTTGCTCCCCTGTGGCGTTTTTCGCTTGATTATCCTTACTAAACAAAAATATTCATTGAAAATAATAATTCATACCATAACATTACTACTTCCCTTTTAACCACATAAAAATATTTTTTAAGTTACCATAATTCATCTTTAATATCACATAATTAGATTAAAAAATCAACGAAAATCCCTAGTTTATGAAATAAAAATTCAGCAATTTTATATAATTAATAATTTAAATAAATGTTTTAGATATAATCTCATTAATAATTATTTATAATAAAAAATACAACTTATTTACCCAAACCCCTTGTTAACCCCAAGAAAAGTCTCACACATTTTGTTTAATGGAATTTGAGTGGCCTTAGAAAAACACGCGTATTTCATTTCAAAATGTTAAAAATTTTCAAATATTAAAAGTTTTAATTTCCCTCGTACATTTCCCTCTGGTTGCATGGTTTTTCTAGGGAAGGAGGGAGGATGGGGAAAATCCCATTTGCAGCGGCAGTTCAGGGTTAAAACAAAGTCACTCTATCTATTAGCTCTGTGGCCAAAGGTTTTCAAATAAGTGGAAGTTGCAAAAGGGTTTCTGAGCCATCTTTGATATTGGGGTTTGCTCTTTTGGTTTGGTTTCTGTTGGTTTCGTTGAGTTTTCTTATAGGTTCTGAATTCTGAGGCATCGCACGCAACATCATCACATCTATAGGAATCACACCTATATCTTTGGCACTTCAATTATAATAGTCACGTCACATCCATAATCTTGGAGACTAGCATTATCTTTGTGAGGAAATATGTATGTAATAAAAAGACTAGAACATTGACCTGAAGCCATATGTCCTGCATCAAAAACAAAATAAGTGATCTCCAGATTCATTGATTCCATCCTAGAGGAGTTACAAGTAGATCTTATTGAAATAGGAAGCAACCTAATGATGCTTTTCTTACCTTAATCACTGAGCGATCTTCTGCAACAATTCTTAATGTATTGAGTGGTGACAGAGGGGTAGTTTAGATCTGATCCAAATATGAGTTGGTTCGAGAGAAAACATGCGAGAGATCCTTCACATTTAGGGGGGGCCAATGTGGCAACTATATCAGCTCCAAGTTCTGGGAAGTGGTCGGTGAAGAACACGGGATCGATCCTACTGGGAGATATCAGGGCACTTCAGATCTATAGCTTGAAAGGGTTAATGTTTACTACAATGAGGTGAGTTGTGGGAGATTTGTGCCCTGAGCTATGCTCATGGATATGGAGCCTAGCACCATGGACAGTGTGAGGACCACGCTTTATGGACAGGTCTTCAGACCTGATAACTTTTTTTTTGGCCAATCTGGGGCTGGAAACAACTGGGCCAAGGGGAATTACACGGAAGGAGCTGAGCTCATTGATTCTATGCTTGATGTCATTAGGAAGGAGGCTGAGAACTGTGATTGCCTACAAGGTATGTGTCTTTTTCAAATTCGAATCATTGACCTTGTGTTTTTGAAATGTAGGATTTCATTTGCTAAAATGATATGGCCTTTTGTTGTATACAGGGTTTCAAGTGTGTCACTCTTTGGGAGGAGGTACTGGATCTATAATGGGAACCCTATTGATCTCCAATATTAGGAAGGAATACCCTGATAGAATGATGCTCACATTCTCTTTTTTCTCGTCTCCTAAGGTTTCAGACACAGTGGTGGAGCCTTACAATGCCACACTCTTTGTTCATCAGATGGTAGAAAATGTAGACAAATGGATGGTGCTTGACAATGAGGCTCTCTATGGTATTTTCTTCAGGACTCTTAAGCTCACCACACCTAGCTATAAGTACTCTTGGTTTTGGGATCTTAGTAAGTTTGGTTTTTTTATGGAATTTTTTAATTTTTAATGACATTGAAGTTACCAGGGAGGTGTTTTAAATCTATTTATATGCCTGTAAATATGACTACCAGTTTAAAAAAATTTCAGGTTGTTTGGGTTCACTTAGGAGATTTTTTTTTTCATTTTGATTTCTTGTTCTATCGAATGAAAAATATTCATTTATGTGGTTAGATTTTCAAGTTTTTGTTTAATTCTACTCATTAGGACATTTTATTTTTATACTTGAAGGTCCAAGTTTGAAATATCTTGGTCTCATTTTAGACAAATTCCTCATAATTTTCCATAGATATTGTTCTTAAGTAGGGAGAACATCCAATGGTTTATCACTTTGAAGACATGTTGCATGCCAAGCTACATTATGCTGCCTATGATAAGGAATTTTTTTTCGTAGTTTAAACAATTAAACTTTGGTGTCACTTCTTCCTCGGAAAAGGAAAATATTCTATGTACAAACCATCAACCATTGAAATTCCGCAATTCATCAATTCAGACATATATCCATACAAAACAGGCGTAATGTCTACAATAATTACATCATTATCTAATAACAGAATGAATCGGCAGACGAGATAATAGAGTCTATACCTTCTCATCCATCCCCGTAGGGATACTTGTTAGCAGATTAATCATTAGACATCATATGCAGTAATTATGATGACTAAAAATTGGTTTATCCTACTTATCCATATTTTGTACTCATTTTTCAAAATTTACCTTTCCTGAATTATACTCTTCAATAAGTTTTTTGTAAAAATTGAATTATTCATGTGTGTTAGTTGGCGCTAAATAAAATACTCAAAGAATCTCATTCCTTCTCCTTGGAAGGCACCTTTCAATCAATGAGGCTCTTCAATTCCTTCTGCAACATATTACCGAATCATGCTAAAGAATATTAGTTATTATATATATTAGCACTCTCATTGTAGCTTTTCTATGCCTCCAAATCAAAAGCTTGGCATATGTTAGCATCTAGCAGTGCCTTGTTAACCGTTGGAATCTAGTTAAATAAATTTCATTGCTAGAAAGTCTAAGAATCAACATAATCATGATTAAATCTTCATAAAAGTGTGTTGTTTTTTCCAACATGGTTTGTCATTTCCCTACAACAATAAAAATGATGCACCAAAGGCTGCAATACTAATCTTCCAACAAATTTGGATACACTTCAGGTTTCTTCTCTCCCTATGTTTTTTAGTTTTAGAATGATGACCACACTGAGATTATTAATAATAAAATTGTGCACAATTTATCATTCAATCATCAATCCAACAAACATTGGGAAAAATACCTCCATGTCAAAGTTATGTTAGAACACCACTTGTTTGCATTGATCATTCAACTACTAGTTTTTTTTAGAAGTTTCAACCCCTTGCATCACATTAGCTTTCAGTGTCCCTCTTTGCCTCTTGCACATCACATGAGCAGATAGAGTAGGAAAAAGACACTGCATTCATAGAGCTCTTGTTGCAAGGTTTAGCTCATATTTCTTGAGAGTGTTTTTTGGTTTCAAGCCCCTCTAAGTGTTTAGTATATGGCACATTTGTGTTATTTCAAGTTGACTTCACCACGACGTGCTTTTATTACACATACTATAAGGCATACTATATTGCATTTGATTTGCATTGACTGCTATTAGTTTGGGCATTGACCAAAAAGTTTGCCCAATTCCCCTGAGGGTTACATTAGGCATCAGTTTTTTATTTGATTTTTTCCCAATATTTAAATGCATTTATCTCTCATGCCATTGGTTGATCAACTTGGGGTCTTATTTTGGAGCCAACAATGGCCATCTTGGGACAGAGTAAAATTTCATATTTCCAACCTCCTCTTCGAGAAGATGTATTATATCAAAACAAGGACCACCAAAAATAGGTAGACTTCAATACATCTACTCTGTAGAAAAGCGAGTGTGTCTTTCTAGGTTGACAAGATCTTACAATACAAATTTAAGCATTGGCTTCCCTATTTATTACAGAAGTCAAGGAAAAATTCATGTTCAGCAAGGATTATATGGTAAGGACCTTAAATTTCCTTCATGAATTTTATTGTATATCTCAAGTGTATAATTTAGCAGTTTCTCTTGTAGTGGTTTATCCCTAGTGAGATGCTCTGGTAGACATTGACATCTAGTGTGTTTGTAATTCCTATCTCTATATGGCACATTAGATTTGTAACTTGCTTAGAGATACTTGACATCATATTTTAGTGTCATTATTCTAAGAGAGGTCTTCACCTTTAAGGTCTTTCTATTCTTTTGAGCAAGTGAAAATTTCTATTTCAAGTGTGCATAGAAACTTAAAGTTAATGAAAATATCATCTTGTGTTTTTTGAACAAGTTTCTCACCTTTACATTTTACAATCTATATCTTCCGTTTTCTCATATTGCTTCATATTTTCCTTTATCACTTCGTAAACATTGTAGAAAAAATATTCATTGTAATTTTCACGCTAAGCTTCCTAGGAGATTTTGTTGTCTAATTCTACTAGATGCATCATCAATGTATTTTACAAAGAACTTTGCACCAGCATGCCATATAGTTTGCAGTGGCTCACATATTTTGTTGTCTATATGAATCAATTAAAGAAGTCCTTTAAAAGGGATTATAATATCTTTAAGGAATTGTCCTAAGTAATTTATAGACGAGTACAAAATTTATGATGAATCCACATCCCACCCATAACCAAGTTTTCCTCATCTCTACTATTTTCTACATAGATGGCCCAATCTACAGTGTCACAACTCCACACTTGCAATACCTATAGTTTACACTAAAGCTGTGTAAACTACTATACAAAATTTATACCATGATCCTGGAGATTGCACTTTCTCTGATCTGGGAAAAAATTCTTTCTTTGTCTGTTGATAAGTTGTAAACAAGAAAACACGTGAAACTTGGATGTGGATAGTAGGACTTAACAAGGTGATGGTTCCCTTTGGAATTTTCCTCATAAATCAAGGGACTTAGTGCATTCTAGGTTCTAACAGACTTGTAATTCTATGCAAACATTAAATTTTTGGAATTTGTTACAAATCAATGAAAATAATATAGATAACTATAATAAGGGATACTTACTAGTCTCTAAAGCACACAACAGAGGCAACCCGCCTAGGATATCGATTCCAAGACCTCATGCATGAAGCTCAAAGCACTCAACCACTTGAGCTAGCCCACTAGGATTAATTACCTAAGATTACTTATATGATAAGGGGTATCTAAATAATATTTTTTGAATATGCTCATCAGGATTGCACTCTATGCAGAGATAGGACATGGATTTTAATTTTGTAAATGGATATGTTATTGTCAATTTTTGGGCCTGAATATGGACATTTTCGCTGGATAAATTTTATGATATCTAAAATGTTGAGGAAATCTGCTCAAAATGGCTTTGTAGCCCTAAAATGACATTTTTGAGAATCTTATATGTCCCTGAAATGTTTCAAGGTTGTATCCCCTACATGCCAGTATCTGAAACAATGAATGATTTTTCAAGCACCTCATCACGACGTTTATTGTAACTTGGGGGCTACTCACTAAGTTGCATTTGTTGGGGAGCTGAAAATTAAGAGTTAGTAGGCATGTAGATATTTTTGGGTATGTAATTTGCACTGAAGCAATAGAGGGCCTTGTTATTGTAGGGTTTGAAATAAAATTTGTGATATTCATCAATGTTATCTAATAGTGTTCATGGATTTTCTGTATGACTTGTTGATGTTACATTATGTTCTGTAGAATTGATGAGAGAAACATTGAATAATATCCTCTATCCTTATTCTTCTGATTTTTGTTTTTTATTTGTACCTGGTGTTTTTCTGATAATTTTTTTGGCATTTGTAATTGGTACCATGCCATTCAATCATTGAAAATCTAAAATCCACAAAAAACTCATAATGACGATGTCTCCAAATCAATGTTATCGAATTCCCTCTGATTTGAGTTATATTCTCAAGTTTGACTCTTCTATGTTTGAAATCCAAGCCGACTTGTTTCTGGGTTGGAGTCAGCCTCAATTCATCCCATAAGGACTTGCAAATATGGCTTGGTAATGCAACTCAAACATGAGTTATATTGATTTCAGTGAGTCAAATTTTTGAGTCTCACGAGTCAGACCCAGTCATCTCCCTATTTCACTTGTTGCTCAGCACCAGTTATCATAATTGGTATGGTGCTTCTCTTCAACTTCATAAATGCCTCATTGTGTGTCAAATATTTATATCTCAAATCTGTAAATGACTTGAGTCATACCTGATATGCTCGCATGCCATTTCTTAACAAAATGAAAAAATATTTCACTATGAATTAAATGCTTAAAATAAATCATTATGACCCCTCGATGAAACATTTACTGGCATGCCACATGAATGAAAGCTATGTCAAATTCTCCAAGGGCCAAACAATGTGAGAAAAACTGACTACCTATACAAACAATTGTAGCAAAACTAACTTCAGAACTAGTACAGTGGTTGTAGTTGAACTTCCATTCCTTCAGATGGGCGAAGGCCCCGCTGACCAGGTGGTGATACACTTTGGTGTGAGAGATCTATAGAATCATCATCTTCATGGTTTCCCATAAACCAGTTGCTTTTGCGTGGAATTATAATTGTCTTTCCTCTTTTAGACTCCTGGTACTCTAAGTAACCAATAGTCACAACACCAACTACAAACCATAGAACTAGAGCCCAGTTAAGTCCTCTCACATCCTCACCACCATATCTATCTCCAAGTTCTCTCATTCCACTTATAAGATCTATAATCCCAATCAAAAGTGCAGTTCTTCCAGTAGCTACATGGAGGTACTCCCACATGATCCTTTTTTAGGAAGGTTGCTCCCCTGTAGCAGTTTTCTTGGGGCGCAAGTAAGTATCGAATGACTACCAACATGCAAAAAATATAGCTGCCACACCAAACTTCACATGCAGAGATTCTATTTGAAATCCTTTTAGTTTAGTTACAACAAAAAGAAATCCAAGTAGCGTCACAGATATACCAGAATATTGCAAATATAAATGGATCTGAAACAAGCCATCTCCTTTTATGTGTTTCAAATATCTTTCTGCCAATGCTCCTCCAGGAAGCAGAATTCCCCATGCCAGGAAAATCATAAATCCATGAACCACTAAAACAGGGAGAAGTGCTTGGTTAGCCTCAGCTACACCCCTCATAAAATGCACTAGAACTGCTCTACTGCTTTTCTAATAATGCATATTTATGTCAGTTAAGTGTTCCTCAGACCAAAGGGCACTAGTAGCCCAAATAAATTTCAATGGTGAAGTTGTATCTATAACATTCTTGAATTCTTATCCTTTATTGCATCTTGGATCCAACCACCGAGTGAACTCAAATGTTATAATTACATTCTTAGATTTACATCTTACATCAAACAGTTTCTCTCTAGTAGGATGCACGTTTGATGTATCGATCCTTCAACGAAGCAAAGTTTCATTTAGAAATAAAATAAAATAAATAGTAGTTGGTATTCCGACGCTTCTTTACAAGCGTTAGTTTTGCGACACTTAAGAAGCATTGGTATTGCGACACTTATAAAACGTCGATATGGTGACACTTATAAAACGTCGGTATTGCGACACTTATAAAACGTCGGTATTGCGACACTTATAAAATGTCGATATTATTGCGACACTTATACAATGTCAGTATTGTGACACTTATAAAACATCGGTATTGCGACACTTATAAAATGTCGGTATTGCGACACTTATAAAATGTCGATATTGTGACGCTTATAAAACGTCAAAATAGTGACGCTTTGTATAACGTCAGAAGACTGACGACAGTCTGCAAATGTCAGAACAAGTGTTTCTCTTCTGACGCTTTATTTAAGTGTTGGAATTGCGACTCTAAGGCTAAACACATTTTTTCTGGCCTCAAACTGTCGCTCTTGCGATGACTATGTGTCGGAATAGCGACGAAGTGGCCATCGGAAATTGGGCCAAATTTACTAGTGACAGTATGGGTGCAACTATATGTTATGAATAAATCTACTATATCATGAGTATATAACTCCTTGCAGCCTAGATGGTTTAAGCTAGATCCAATGTCTTGATTTACACTTCTCGAACTAGTATGAATCTGTCGATGCAATTGATTGTTTCGAAGTTGAACATGGTAGAAACCACTTGATTACTGGTAAATGATGAAAACCATTACAAGTGTGAGAGAAACCACCAGTAATGGAAATATCTCTCAAGTTACTCGACTATAATCTATGAAATTTTTGTAGCCACTACAACACCCTCCAAAAATTCACCGTCTAAAATTTTTTGAGCCCCCCTAAGCATCCAAAGTCTAAGTAAAAATCTAAATTTCAAGTCTATTTCTGGAAAATCCTTAAGTCATTGAGTCACATTATAAGTTTTTTTTTTCCCCAATTTACGACCTAGCTACCCTACGACCTATCAGGTCGCCAGGTCGTAAATCGCACACAAACCTCAAAATTTCGACCTAGCGACCTTGCGACCCCGCGACCCTCCAGGTTGTAAGGTCGCAAGGTTGGGAGGCCGCGCATCTCTTAAGCGCGGGATATTTGTGACCAAACGACCTCATTAATTTCCCGCATGTGCGAACATTTTATAAATAGAAGGGTTTTTAGGTTGCATTTCACCCACGTGACAGAGAGCGAAAAAACGCTTCTAACAGGCCAACAGGAGCGCGATTTTCTTGGGTAAGTTTCCTATTCCTCCTAATGTTTCTGTTTTCTCCTTTGGTTGCCTTGTTCCACTCACCTTAGCCCTTTTAAAGCCACCCACTATTCCCCATTTCTGATCCTTTGGAACCCGAGATCTTTCAACTTATCCAAACCCTGCTCTTTCTTACATAGTTTTGTAAATAGAGCCATCTAGCCTACCTTGTGTTTTTTTTAATCCTAATGACCCCTTCACCTCCATTTATTGGTTTTATCACTTAGTACTTGTGTTGTTTGAATTTAAAAATGAAGAAAAGGACCCCGTTGCTATCTAAATCTCTTGGCCAACCCTAGCTCGAACTGCGACCCTCATGACCTCGCGACCCCTGCGACCAAGCGACCCCAATGCTAAGTTGCCAAGTCGCAGTCCCGCTCAAAACTGAACTGTTGTGACCTTGTGACTTAATGACCATGGTTGCTAAGTCACCAAGTCTCATTCTGCTTGAAATTGGACTTTTGTGACCTTGCGACTCAATGACCCAGTGACCCAGTCGCAAGTCGCTAAGTCGCAAGGTCGCACCCCCATGAATTGTTAAACTGATGCGACTCAACGACCCAGCAGCCCAGTCGCAAGGTCGCCAAGTCTCAAGGTCGCTCCTTTCTAATGTTTAAACCTATACGACCCAACGACCTATGAAATAGGTCACCAAGTCACAAATCCACACTTTCTTGGATTCTAGTTGGGCATAGATAAAAGCGGTACCTAGGCATTTATTATTATGCCATCTGTCTTATCCTGGGACTGTTTTATGAACATGCCAGGGAACCCTGAAGTAGAGTTAGAGTGCATCTCCATCTCTTCAGCCTCGAGCATCATGGGACCTTCGGCAGTTCGCAAGAAAACCAAGGGCCCAGAGATAGAAATCACAGAAGATGAAATACCAATGTCTCCTCCTCCGATCTATGGGGACATCGCATGTACATTTAGTAGAGGAGAAAGTATGAGTTAGTATCAAGTATACCAAGAATTCACCCAACCATAATTTCTAGATGACCTCCCCGACCGGAAAGTATATGTACAAGTTAAGAGGTCGAAGCTTCACTATGCAGGTGCCCACCCAGCTATATTCCCATGTGCAAAAGTGATTGAATGGATCATACAGAACATCGACCCCAAGAAGTGGGTAATTCGAGAATACGAGGGAAAGGATTTTGTGAATCTAAAACCCTTGGATGGAGAGTATTATTATGCATTTCTAGAACGAGAATAGATATTCATAGAGGAATGGGCCACCACCCGTGTGGTCCCCATAGTAGACACCCTGAGAGGATTGTGGGAAGAACCCGAGAAGTTGAATATCAAGAAATATCTGGAGTACCCAGTAGCAGGCCTCAGAAAGGTATACAAACTAGTGGTAACTATGCTCTATAGGATATACGGTCGTCCCGATGCCACCACATTTAGTTGTACTTGGGTAACCCTGATGAAATTTGTCATTGTACATGGAACCTGTTTCAATTGGGAAAGCTTACTAATGGCGTCTCTCAAAACAAACATATATGTAGCATTGGCACAAGAGGAGGGATACTCATTTGAATTTTTCATGGCCCCTTACATGTTGGATGTAGTCTGTTCTAGGTGCTACTTTGAGGGATGGGCCCACAACTGGAGCAGGAGTGGGCACGCCCAATTCACAAAGAATTGCAGGCATTCTCGGACTATAAATACAAGCAGGATATAGAGTCAATCTCACAAAGTTTCATCCCTGCACTCTACAAGAAATTGTTCAGTCATGATACCCCATGCATGTCCTCGCAAGCCATGGAAACATTAGTCAAAGTAGCACATTGGTTTCCATTTGCAGAATACACCTTTATTCGAGTCTTCGGTTCTTTCAAGACTCCCCATCTTCTGCCCCAATTCGTCACGAAAAATATGCTTCTTCAGGAAGTATGTTATCAGATGAATTCTAGCTTCTCAAAGGTCCTTACTAAAGGTAAGAAAAAGTCGTGGCCTACATTTCCGCTCACCATTGGTGCTTACAAAATCAAGGATTTCAGGGAGGGAGAGGCAGAAGCTGAACAAATCAAAGGTTTCTACCTGGGGCCGTCGGATCACTGGACATATGATTTGCAAAGGATAGTCCCTGACCACTGTAAATTGGCCAAGTTCAAATGGAGCTACCAGCATACTGAACACCCATCCGAGGATGCAAAAGGAAATTGGTGTAACATGGATAGGGAGCTCGCCCCGAGAGCATGGTCCGATCAGGAGGATCAAGATGATCCTACTTTGGAGGAAAGAAATCGCGAGTTGGGAGGCACCTCTTCTTCCTAGGCCAAGAAGCCCCAAACCAGCATAGGCCACAACTCTGCCACCCAACAGAAAGAGAAGGAAGTAGAAGCTCAACTAGAAGCTGAAAAGAAAGCGAAAGAAGCTGAGGATAAGCGTAAGAAAAAATTGAATATAGAGAAAAAAAAGAAACAGGCAGAGGATGCCAAGAAAAGGAAGGAAGAGCAGGAAGTGAAAGCAGAAGATGAGCAGCAGCTCAAGAAAGAATTGGATCAGGTGGAGGTCGAACGCAGAAGGAAGCAAGAGCAAGAAACAAAAGCAGAAGCTGAGTGGAAAAGGAAGGAGGAAGAGGAATCAAGAGGAGAAGATGAACGAAGAAGGAAGGAAGAAGAGAAAATAAAAGCGGAAGTAGTGCACAAGAAAAAGGAAGAACAGGATAAGGCAGAGGCAGAGTGGCTTCTGAAAGAAGAAGAAGAGCGAAAGAGAAAAGAGGAAGAGGATCAAAGATAAAAAGATGCCGAGACACTTCCCCTACTAACAGGAGTACAGACCGAGATCCTGCCCATCGAAGTACCTACAATTAACACACATTTTTCACTTTTAGAGCTAGGCTCCTCTAAAGGACAGGAGGAGGATGTGTTCAACCTAAAAATACTCACTTATGATCAGTTCACCTTCAAGTTCTGACAGGAAAAGAGGAGATGCCTAGCACGGAACCCTGCCACCTCATTCACATCCACAACAGAAAAGGATATAGTTCTAGACACTAGGACCAACCCAGTGATGATACCATCAACCAGCACTGCTTTTTCCGTAGCCATAGAAGAAAATTTGAGCCATATGAGTAGGGAAATCCTCTCCCTAAAAAATATATTACAAGACTCTAAAGAAAGAGAAGCTAGGTCAGAGCAAGATAAGAGAGCACTAAGGAAAGAAATGCAACAGCTCCAGGGCAAACACACCGATATTAACGAAGTACCGCTTACCATCCAGACGGAGTTGGAAACACTAGAAGCCACCATGAAGCAGGTGTACGGGGAGATGTTCACCATAAAACAAACAGTTGCACCCCTCCTAAAAGCCCAAGTCGAAACGAAGAAGAGAAATGAGCAACTAAAAGAGGCATCCGCCGCTTTAGACAAAATGATAGAATGGTCCACAAGTAGATATCTGTAGGCTCTGGAAACCTTTCCCAAGAAATATTGGATTCATGCTCAGAATTACATGTTCCAAATTCGCATCAAGGTGCAATCCAAGGAGAAATTATTTAAATATCTGGAGAAGGTGATGTCCGCGTATCAGCATCTGATCAGTGGCATTGACTCGATGCATGAATTGCACCATATTCCCTCTTTAGGTGCATTGAGCAAGGAAAAGACATGGGGATAGGTATATCAGAAGATTCAAGCATTCCTACAGCCTATCAGACAAGCCACCACTACTCCTGATCTCCCCACATCATAGGATAACTTGGTTGAATTTTTTGTAACGCCATTTTGGATTTACACCAAACTGGCTTCCTTATACAACCAAGTCAGAATCAAGAGGGAGAATCTGATTCCAAATGCATTAAAATTCCTACACCGATTAAGGGAAGAGACTCCTCTAATCTCCCCAATCGTTGCAGATTATCATGCATGGCAGAATTTCCTCAAAGAGCTACAAGTTGATTTTCACGACCTTGTGATCACACACATGCTCCCATGATCAGATTGCAAGGCACAACCTACAGAAAGGGGTTGTAGATCTCACCTTCCAGCACCAGGTCGCAAGTCACACCTTCCAGCATTAGGTTGCAAGGTGCATCTTCCATTCAAGTCGCAAGGCAGCCCAACAGACAAGAAGGTGAAGAGTCAGGACCCCCAACGGTCAATCTTGCCTTATATATACCCCATTCGGGGACTTGTAAAAGGAACCTTCTTTGTTTTGGTCTCCAAAGGAGAGAAGAGAGTTTTAAAGCATTAAACATCCTATTATTAATGAATACAAGAATTTGTTTTAAATCCACTATTGGATCTGATGAAAATCAATGTGTCAATACTATGACTATTTCTTCATATATGTCTGATATCCGGTGATTAATTGATCTGTGTTTTCTGATTATCCTCTTTATGTATTTTAGCTTACTACATGTGTATATGATGGTATGTTATTTACATAGGGGATGTCTATGATTTTATTATTGACATCTATCTCATTCATGAAAATGCCCAAGTACGTATAAGTTGTTCTTACGAGGCAGAACTATTTCTTCTATTGTTTGAACAATCTTACAGACACAACCTTAATGATGTGATGCTAACAGCATCTCCATGAGTCGCGTGTTTTCTTTTATATCTTGCTATTTGTAGTGTTGAAACTCATTGATAATCATATATATCTGTCTTGTATCATTCTATAATTGTACATCTATAACTCTTTAGGGCTCATTTGCGTCCAGGAGAAGGAGTATTCATCAGTAGCCAGACCCACACCTTTAGATGGGATCCCTATCTCAAATGGTTCAGAGTCTAATTGGGACTTTCTACTGGGGATATCCCCTACTGTTGGCTGGAAAAATTTCCCCATCAACAGATTTGGTGCTAGAAGAAGGGCCTGGATGGTAGCCTCCCAACACACAAGTAACATCCCGTTACAAACTCCCCAAGGGGATACCATACATGAAAATACCGGTCCTCCCCCATTGGAGAACTCCCAAGAGGAGGAGGAAATCCCCCCTTTCTATGAAATTACTTTAGCCCAGCTCCAAGCACTATACCCTATTGCCCGCGAGCTTTTCAGAGGCTTACAGCAAGCCCCAGTCACTCATTCCTTAGCTAATCACAAAACCCCTGTAGCTAATCATATGCACCAAGGAACCCTCATCAATACCCTTCCTCAGCTGGTGGGTCTTATGCTCGAAGATTATGTACATGCAATTGAGCACAATTCTTAGCTCCCCCCATATAGCTCTAAGGAAGGGGGGGAAGGTGGCCCCAAAATCACTGAACCTCAACCTAACACCAGCCCCCAACCTAACCATAATTTGCATGACAATACGCAAGCCGATAACCCACCCCGGGGGGGAGACGGAAGAGGCCGAGGTAACAGAGGCCTGGGAGGACGAGGCCAAAATGCTGATCACCCTAACCAAAACCAGAATGGTTTTCCTTTCCTCTACATTTGGAGAAACATCATAAATAATGCAAACCATGGGAAAACCAGGACATGCATTCCTGCCATGAGAGCGAGGCCTCCGGGTCTAGCACAGGCACTGAATCCGAAAATGAGAGGGGACATGTATACAGAGCACACCACTAACGGGCAAGACATGTACAACTGTTGTCTTGGATGGCTCAGTCCCCATTGGGTATCCAAGGTCCCCTCCATGACATGCCTCAACATCCTGAAAAACACCTCCCTAAGTTTGACCCCGAGAAAGGTACTTTGGCCGAAGACCACATCAACAACTTTTACCTGTCTTTACAGATGATGAGAGTGCAATATGATGACATAGCATGTCGCCTTTTTCCTCATACTCTTGAAAATAAGGTTGCAACATGGTATAGGTCTCTCCCTGTCACTTCTATCCCTTCACAAGAACAATTCCGTCATACCTTCTTGCAAAAATTTGCTAAAGATAAAACCCCTTCAATGCTCCTCACACAACTCAGCACATTGAAATGCTAGAAGAAGGAGAAGGTCAAGGAATTCAATCAATGTTTCACCACTATATTGAATAACTTCCCTCTAAACATGCTGAGCTTTAGTTATACTTGAATCTATATAGATCTCCCAATACGATTCAATCTCACGTTCCAATATGAAACAATCTTTTTCGTACCCATCGAGGAACGTAGTGGCTCGACCATAAGGGAGAAAGCTAATAAAAATATTTCGTACCCAATATGAGCCAATATAACTACCCATCGAGGTATAATCTATCTCCTGATGCAAGGTATAATCTAAAGCCCCATGTTATCTACCCCCCTTAGATTACTCTGTTACTATTGACTACTACACTAGAGCCTTCCCACGGGATATTGTTGTGTTTGTGAAGTGCGAGGTGAGAGCTACATTGGTATCCAACTATACTGTCACCCTTGCTGTCGAGAAGGACATGCTGTCCATAGGTGCCATTGAAAACGAAGGGAGGGATGATCAAAAAACAACCAAAAAGGGGACCCAATCCTCCGGCCAGAAAACTGGAGACAAAGATAAAGACCCCTTTGATTTTGAAAGTATTTCAAAATACCTCAAGTTACTGACCAACGAAGTCTTCGACCTGAAATGGAAAAACAATGATTCTGCCTCAGTTGCTAAAACACATAAACCTTTCTTCAGAAAGAATAACCTTGCCATGAATCAGCCCCCGTCTAGCTCAAGTGGAGGTCTTAATGGGGAAGAACTCAACAAAGAAAATTTTTTCTCTTTACATCAAGCCTCTGACTCAGAAAATACTTTCCCCCAATGGATTATTAGCATGACAGTGGTGATGAATCAACTTATAGAAGATCAAACCCTCAGAGATATGGAGGAGGAGGCTAATTTGGAGGACAAGGAAAGTTCCCCCCCAGATGAAGTTATGGGCATCGCTATCCTCGCCTTCGAAGTCATACATGGAGAGTATCCCCTTCCCACCTCTGGGATAAACTTAGCCGATGACCCTAAGTCAAAACCCCCTCGAAATTATAGCTTGAGGAGCAATGACCTAGTGCCTAAACAATCATTTGAAGTGAAAAGAAAAGCCTCCTTGAGAAAAATCCTACCCCCGAACACCGAAAACAAAGACAAAAATGCTGAAAAATCTAGTCCAGTTACTCCCCGAGAAAGCCACAAGACTAAAAGTTCCATAGTTTCCTCCAAGAACAACACCGAGCCCACCTCACCCACAGATTCTGGGTATAACATTATCGAGGACATGAAGAATACCATAGCCAACATATCTCTCTACGAGCTCACCCGCATTACTAACCAACGAGAGCTCATTCTTAAGGCCTTTTCCAATCTACCGACAACAAAACACATAAGCAACGTGTCTGCCAAAATTGTTACTAGTCCCCAGTCCATCGTGAATGCTGTAAATGACAACTCCAGGGGAACCATGCCATCTTTCCTCCTTTCCTTCGAGATTTTTAACTTCAACGTCCACAATTGTCTTGTCGATTCTGGTGCATCCACGAATGTTATGACCTTATCTGTGTGCAAGAAGTTCAACATCCACCTAGAGAAAACCAATGCCAGAATTGTCCAGCTCGATAGATCTCATGTCCCCACAGTTGGCGAACTAAACAACGTCATTATCTGCTTATCCTTCGACTACAGAGTGCACCAATGCATCAACATCATAATTGTCAATATCCCTGAAGCCTATGGCCTTCTATTGAGCAGAGATTGGTCCAACAAGCTCCAGGGCTACTTCGCCACTGATTGGTCCCACCTTTGGCTCCCCTACAAAGGCAAGAACAACCAAATACGGATCGAGAGTGAACCATATATGAAACGTATTGTGACTGACCTGGATGCAACTAACGAACAGGTCAGTTTCACGCAAGAAGAGCTTGGTATGTGTTTCTTAGAGTCCATCTTTGGTTGTTATCAAACTTGCCAGTCCCCGATCACCCAAGACATTCATTCTGAACTGCCTCTGGTTGCTGAAAACTCCCTCCCATCCAACCGAGACTCTTCAGAAACTAGTCCCCCTAGTACATCTCCAATAAGCATTGATCGCCTTGTCTAATCAGATGATGAAACTTGGACCCTTTACTGTGGCAGCTCCAAAACCCAAGACGGAGCTGGCGTGGGCTGCATCTTCCTAGACCCACAGAAGAAAAAATTTCTAATTTCCTGCCGGTTAGAGTTTGAGTGCACTAACAACACAACTGAGTATGAGGTGTTGATACTGGGAATCCAAAAGGCCATAGATCTAAAAGATGCTGTTGTTTTAAAGGTAGTAGGCGTTCTAAGAATCTCATCACTTGTCGGTGCACAACACCATCCATTTCTTGTCTCCCCATCTAAAAGGTTACTAGCAAGAACTATGGCACTTAATTTCGGCTCGATGCTTTGGTAAATTAAATCTCTAATTAGAATGCATAATGCAACAACCGACACGGTTGCATAATGTTCTGTTGCTAAGGTTCACCCACTGTTGCACGGTAATTTGTCACCGTCCCTACGTCGTCCACGCACAGTGGAGGACGCATCATGTGACTTTGTGAACACTGTCATGCCTTGAAAACATCATCAATGCATCCTCACGGTAAACTGCATCTCACAACGAGACGTCTCCTTGCAAAATCACATGAAAAACAGCTCTTTTTTGCATTGGCGCGGAGTAGACGCGGTTCGGTGCTCGCTGCCAATCCTGTAAAGAGTGCCGCCACTTGGCGCTCTTGTCGTAGAGCAGCAATCGCGCCACCCATTTTAGGAATTTGTAAATATGGATGGTAGAAAGTTGAAGTTCAAACAAACTCACAACCATGGCCTATCTTGAGTTGGGAGGTTTTGGTACGTTTGGGGGTTCTATGGAAGGAAGTGGTTTTGCCACCTGATGGAACCTTCCTTGTTGATAGGGCCAATCCCATAATAATAGGGATCCCAACTCCCTGCTTCCCCATCCATAGCTTGCTCGGATCCATGGCAAGCTAGTCTTCGAGAAGTCTTTGAAACTTTGCATCTCTATTCCCAAAGTGCCTTTTGTCTTGTAAAGAGTCCCTTCTCTCACTTAAGGCCCATTCAAGCGAGGGGCATTGTTACGAAGGACTCTGGAGAGGTTTCCCTTTCCTTGGCGGCTGCGCAGAGAGACATGTCGGACAACGGAGACGCGATCGAGGAGGAACTGCTGACGTCGCTTGGTTGTAACTTCTGTTGGTTTTATTGCAATAGATGGCTATGATTGTGGTTCCACTCCTTTTTTTCCATCATGTGATGCGAGTAATATGCTTTTCTGGCCGATGTTTAGCATACGTCTCTTCGTTCCTATGCCTGTGTCTTTTCGTTTCTTCTGTGTGCGGAGTGTTCATCCCGGAGATCGATGGAAGGATGTGAATGCCGCGGGAAGGGCGGGGACATCTTCTTCTTCGGATCTAGCGGCTGGAATCCCGAGGTGAGGCTCTTATCCCAAGTCTTTCCATTCGCTGGCTAGGAGCTTGCGTCATCGCCTTCGTTTGTTTGTTGCTGAGGCACTGCTTTGGGCTCGTGATGCCGCCCTGCGGCTCCGCCGAGAGGGGACTCTCCTCAACAAATTCTGGCGGCTCGGCACGATCGTCCGGTTTTCCTTGTCTCGATTCTGGATTGGTTCCGCTTTGATTGTTTCTCCGCTGAGTGAACCTCGCGGGTTGGATTCTTTGCACCGTTATTTTAGCCTCTTGGTTTGTGGCTTAGCTTGCATTGGTCTACTTTCGGAAACTGGCTTGTTTTTTAATTTTTATTGAAGAACTCGGCTGGCGCGTTTTAACCCGGCAGTCACGCGCCACTGGCGCTTGTTGCATTGTCTCGTCTGCTTCGATCGGCCTCGGCGCTAGTTTCAAGGCCACGGTCGCGCCACCACTGTGACTTTTTGAGTTTCTTTATTTTTTGGCTTTCCCGAGCTTGACACGATTACTTTTTCTTCTTGATTTCCTGATTGTTTGAGTGTGTTGTGAGTCTTGTGGTGGAATTCACACTATCCTTTGGTTGTTTGCCTCTATCTGTCAGATTTCACGATTTGAGCCCTAGGGCATCTAGTGGCATAGTGCATCGAGCCCTCCTTCGGGAGTTTTGGTGTCTTGATTGTCTAACATCAGCTTGTTGATTGGTTCTGCACGCTCTTTTAACGAGTCTTTGATCATTTTCTGTTGCGTCTTTTGAGTGGTTGTTCGTTCCTTCCATTGAATTCGTTTGCTTTGCTTTGGACCTAAGATCACACGGTCCATTGGAGAGTTTTCGAGTCTTTGCTTTCTGCAGGGACTTTGGGTGGAGTTTGAGGTTGGTTGCTTGCTTCGATTGGTGGACTCATTGTTTGCTTCGCTCTCTTAGATATCATTTCTCAAATTGTTCCTTTTGTTTTTCGATGCACATTAGCCATTAAACATTGAAAAATCAAAAAATAATCTCTTTTGCTTTTGTTAGATGTATTAGTGGAAATTGTGATCTCTTTCACATGTGCTGGTGATTGAGTGTTTTGAATGAAAAGTGTGCAGTGCATTAGTTTGCGCATGAACGTTCTTGTTGTTTGTATTCCGTTCATTTTCGTTTACATACAAAGCTCTCAGCTCTCATGGTAACACAGTTTTCCTCGAGGCGAAAATGCTGCATCGTGGCATATAGCTTGCATTTAGGAGACACACTACTTACGATAGGGCCTGCAGTGAAACTTAATTGAAGATCAAGCTGTAAAATTGTTCTAGGTAACACTGAGGCAACAGCTGGAACTTAAGCAACCTATTTAGAAGGTCTGGGCATGCGGCGTATTTCGGCGTCGTTAAACCTAGCGAGTTGACCCGCTTTGTTGGCTCTAGGCAGGCGCTAGTACGGACTTGCGCTCGTGCCGTCGCGTATGTAAAGGGAGACCCCTCTGGGTTTTCAATCCTTTCGCTCCACGTGCCGTCCGCCGCCCTCTGCCAGCGATCACACGTACGAACACGGCATTCGGGGAGGGAACTACTTTCTGTACCCTTTGTCGTAGGAGAAAGTCCTTGAGTCGATTTACTGTTTCATTTTTTGAAACCAAGGTATGTATATTGCGAGTTCGCGAGATATTTGGCACACCCTTTTGTGCCTAGTTTTCTGCTGTGGCTTGGAGTCCTTTGGTACTTTGCGAGCTCCCTAAACTTGAGAAAGACCGTCGAGCGCTTGTCCTTTCACGCTTGTATCAACTACTGAAAGAGATAGAGTCATCTTTTTATCGTTTCTCGACTCTTAAAACCGCGAAAGCGGTGGAATTCGTTGTCCTCCGATGGTGGTCAATGATACACGGTCTGCCCGATTACGACACCCGTTTCATGACATTACTTGTATGGTTGTTTGATCGTGTGTCTTCACTCTCGTTTTCGGCCTTTGCGTGTGGTTTTGAGTTTGATGGCAACTCGAGTTCACCAGCACAGATCTCGAAGGGAATCCGCGATCATTTTCCTCTCTGAAATGTTTGGGTGCTCCTGTCGTGGCGAGCAGTTGTCATTTCTGGGTTCGCTTTGTTGGGTTGCTGTTTGGTTGTTCTCAACCTCTGTACGTCCGAATGTCTCCCTCCTTGTTCTGATGGGTTTCTCCACCGAACAACATCATGCTGGGATTCAGGTGGACCTCTCTCTATCTTCGCTGATTACGCGTCTACTCATCTTCCTACTTTTGCACGGTGGCATCTGGGTTCGAGTGACCAGGTGGCTAAAAAGAAGAAGAAGACAAAGAAAGAAGAAAGTACGATAAAGCGGAGAGGCTAAATGCCGCGGCTACGCACTCCGAGAGTATCTCCTCTTGATAAACCTTCCAACCCTCCACGGAAAGTCAAGTTCCCTTGCTGTTGTGTGCACGGGGAGACCATCTTCTTCGAGAGCGCACGGCATTTCCAAGGTGCTCGAAGTATGGTCCAACGGCGCATACCCAGATTGCCTTTGGCTCCGGGGAGTCAAGTTGAGCCGTCTTCGAGTGCTTTGTTGATAAGAACTCCGAGAAACGGGGTAAGATTACCAATCCCTGTGTGTGTGTGAAGGGCACCATGCCATTCACCTTTGTCCTTATATGGATGAAAGCCAAGCAGGTCGTGGACAATCCAAGCTTTGTTTCTACACCACGCCTCCCGGTGCGTTCATATAGCAGACTTTCTTCGAGTCCCCCACCCGGCTGATTCCATGGTTGGTGAGAGTCGTCCTTGGTCGATCCCACTCACCTCGGGGGTGGATTCACGGTCTGCGTCACGACCCGACCATTGGTCGCCGTGAGCGGTTGAGCGGCCGACCGTCCGCCGAAGGTGCACCGAGGTGCTTTTACTGTCGAGAATCGGATCTCACACACATGTCCTTGGGTCTCTTCAGATTCTTCGGTCTTGGAGAAAGATTCTCTGTCGCACTGTGCGTACGAGAAAGCTCCTCGCCTCCCATCGATGGAGGCTACGGAGGAATATTCACTCCCGCCTCAGAGATGGAGGGTCATGGAGGAAGCAGCACTGTCGCTCGCATCGGGGAAGGCGACGCGACGCGTCCGATGGTGGCCCCTCCCGAGCGTGGTTTGTCGCTTCGCTGGAATCGATTTGCGAGTTTCGCCTTCCGTGTCTTGTATGTGCCTTTCGAGATTACGGTACGAGGCTTTTGGTCGCAGTTGTGCCCGACACGTATAGACGAAGGTGCCTACGGTAGTGAGTACTTCTGTCGTCCAGCACGCTGCGAGCTTTCGGTTCGCGCCGCTTGCGCGGGTGCGACGATGCGGTGACATTCAATAAGAAGAACGAGTCAACCGTTGGGGATCGTCGAGTTGCTGTTACTTTGGGAGCGTAAAAACGTCCATATGGACGTGATGGTCGCTCGAGGCTTGGATTTCAATGCGCTTTCGCGTGGTGCACCTATGCTGCCTGGGAGCGCTGCGTCTCACTCCCTCTTTCGTGTGGCTTTGTTTTCTACATGAAGGAGTGATCGTGACGATTGATCGAGCATGCCATTCTTTGGTCCTAATGTGGCAAGCGGGTCCACCATCACTCACTGGTTTTATCCCTGTTGTGTACGCCCCCACCGCTGGGTCCCGGCTTTATGTGGCTACTTGCGTGCCTGCGTGCTCGGTGATGGTGCCGTTGTGCATGATGGCATGCATTGGGTCCTGACTTCAGGGATGTTTCCCTTCCATCGAGTGGAACTCTTGGAAGCACCGCCTTCTTCTTGTTCATTTTGATGTAAGTCGGTTAGAGCATGGTTTCCTCCCCAGGTCGAAGCTCTTTAAAAAATGAAACTAGGATCTTGGAGCATGGTTCCTCCACTTGTGTCAAGCTCCTAAAAAACAATGAAAGCCAGGCTGTCCGGGGACGAGTTCTTTTAAGTGTGTCAGCCTCGTTAAAATAATGAAACTTCTGAGCATATTCAATTCGAGTTTTGTTAGTTTCGGCTCAGATCTCGTGAGTCTTCAATCTTCACTCCATTTTCAATCGTAGGCTTGAGCATGTGCCTCGATTTGAGACAACATCTTTGGGGCATGCCCGTCTTTCTTATTATCGAGCACCGTTTGTGTTTTTAAGCTTGCGTAAAAAATAAAAGCTTCCGTTTTCAAACTATAGTTTGCATATGTGTGTGTTCATGTGTGCTTTTAAGCTTGCGTAAAAATGAAATGTGTGATTAGATGCATTGTGTGAATACATTTCACATTGGAATGATGCGTTTGTTATGTACGCGATACATTAGATTACATACGTACATGAGACATTTGCATGACATATAAAAAGCAATCATCGGAAAGATCTGCATCCAAAATAGTCATATGTATATATATATATATGTGTGTGTCGAAATGTTTGCACGGTGTGCATCACAGAAACTCAAAAAATATACATTACGTCTTAGCACATCCCGAGTTACTTGTGTCTCTCCAAAATAGGTGTGGCATAAATCCTAGAGACTGATAAACCGCATGGTGCTCATGATAGCACGTCACGCACGCACCTAGCCGCCTCGGGAGTTCGGTGGAGCCGGTTTGGAACTCCCAGAGTATGGCAGTACTCCATCGGTACATCGACGAGTCGGGCGTAGTACGGGATCCATGGACGATCCCCTCGAGGTTACGAACCGGTGCCTCTCCTCCGGTACCTTCCCCCTGGATCTCGGGGGCGAGTTGTGTCCTCGGAAGATAGGGAGACATCACATTTGGTCTCTCGGAGTCCTACATCTGTATGCATATATAATTGTGTTAAGACAAGTGTGTATTAACAAAAAAAACATATAAACATAAAATCAAAAATATGAGGTCTTACCCGACTCTTCATCCCGGTCGTCTCCTTCTGGTAGCGGGAGATGCGGGTCCCACGTAAAGTCGGTTCCGCGTAGGGCCAATCTTCCACAACGATCGGTTGGCGCCGTAACCACGAAGAAGCTCGGGCTTCCGGGACATACGACGCAGCCTCCGGATACGGGCATCGGTGCGCCGGCGAGCCATTCTCGGCTCTCGTGGTGCGGACTTGCCACATGGGCCTCTTGGCCACAGAGGATACAGTATGCGTTCCCGGAATGAGCGATACCAAGATGGAACCATGCAAAGCGCAGTTTTACGCACGCGGGCGCTTTCATGTTGATCGTGATGGCGCGATCATACGGTCGGGGACCCATGCACTGCGGGAGCCCCGATGAGAGTTGAGTCTTTGTAGCCTCGTGCGGTGCACAACGATCCGGCGGCCCGCGTAATGGTGTGGAGTACAACTCTCGGTGCTAGGTCGGGGATGGTTGAGATGTATACCTTCTTACTCCTGTTCTGTTTGTGCCCCACGGCACACCCGACGCCATTACTTCTTCCATCTTCTCCCACGATGGTACGCTCCCGGTCGGTACGGGGATTGGACCCCGCGGGATAATCCGATAACGAAATAAATGTCGGTAACCTCCAATTCCAACACCTGGTCTCGTATTCGAATACTTGGTCATTTTCATCCCGAGAGGTTGATCGGATATTGGAGGAGCTCGGAAGGCGGAGAGCTCGTAAGCATGGCGTGAGGAAGAACTTTTAAGCCACGATCTCTTAGAGAATTCATGCAATCCTGGCTGCATGGCCTCATAGTCCTCATCTCAGGTGTTCTAGTTCCTTCCATTCAATTGCCATTATTTGTTTATGCATTCACATGGTTAAGTATAATTAGATCCTTTGTAGCTTCAAAATTCAAGAAATTTGGCAAAATAGTGGAATTTTAGGCGGAAATTTGGGTTCCGCCATCGTGGCTTGTTTTCGACGGTCGCGCCATCGCGCGGGCCGCTGGTAAACGAGCTCGGTGGCGCGAGTCGTGCCGATACCCGCGCCACTTAGCCGGCCTAAAATTTCAAGGTGCCCTTGATTTCCTGAGGAAATTCATTAAAAAATGCATGGAAAGAAAGAGAAAAGGAGTGCCTCTTACCTGTCACAGACGAGACGCTGAATGGTTGCCTGGATTGGTCGCAATCACCGTCAGAAGATTCTGCTCCAAATGGACCACTGTTGCTCTCCACAAGGTAAATAGTAAAAAGTAATTTCATTTTTTACCATTGGACATATTTATAACTTTTCGACGTTAAAATGAGCTTTGAAAGTTATTTTTTGTCAAATATTTGCATGTATTATGTCGAAAATGGATTTTACGCTTGTTGGGTATGTGCAGTGACAGGTTTTTGCGACTTAAAAGGTGGAAACGAGTTGTATTTTGTTTGTGTATGCTTCAAAAGTAGAAGAAAAGATATAAACGCCTTAGAAATAAGCCACTTCGAGGGGCAACCTCCAATACATTACATAAATGCACAATTCTTGGATGATACAATTCACAATACCTTTCTATATGGGAGTCCATGGGGCCACAATGTAATCCTAGCCGACCTAACAATAATAATTTAAGGGCACAATAATAACAAAATGGGGGTTACAAGGGTTCAATAATAACAATAAGGGGGTTACACTAACAATAATAAGGGACTATACTAGTGATATAGGGACCTAACATGCCCCTCTCCTTCGAAAAAGTGTTGTCCTCAACGCTTGAGTAGCTCTGGGTGCTTCTGTATAAAATTCTCATCCTCCCATGTAGAATCTTCAGTGGGTAAGTTCTTCCACTTGATGAGATACTCTGAAATTGATCGATTCCGTAGTTGTCGAGTTCTTGTTTCCGTGACCTCTTCCGGTTCCAATATGATTTTTCCCTCCTCATCAAGTTCTGGAAATATTGTTTGAGCTGGAAGATTTTCACCTATAACCTTCTTTAAGCACGAAACATGGAAAACTGGATGTACTCGCGAAGAAGCAGGAAGCTCCAATTTGTATGCCATAGTACCAATCTTTTGCAACACCTTGTAAGGACCATAGTACTTTGGCGATAATTTATTATCCTTCTTTGCTTGCTTGAGGGACATTTGTTTGTATGCTTGTAGCCGTAAAAATACCCAATCTCCTACATCAAAACTTCTCTCGCTACGATGTTGATCTGCCTGTTGTTTCATTCGATTTTGTGCCAAATTCAGGGTATCCTTTAAGAGTTGGAGAACTTCTTGCTGATGCTCGATGTGATCTTCCACTGCTTGAACCTTCGAATTTTCCCTTAAAGATGATGTGATGGATGGTGGATGATATCCATAAAGTGCCATAAATGGGGTCATTTTTGCTGCGGTATGGAAGGAAGTGTTATACCACCATTCAGCGAGAGGTAACCACTTGACCCATTGTGTTTGTTTATCGGATACAAAACAACGAAGATATCCTTCCAAACATTTATTTACTATCTCAGTTTGACCATCAGATTGAGGATGATAAGATGAGCTATGAGCTAATTGAGTACCCAAACAAGAAAATAACTCCGTCCAAAAATTTCCGGTAAAAATGGGATCTCTGTCGCTCACAATAACCCTTGGGCTTCCATGTAGCTTTTGAATTCTATCCATAAATGTAGTAGCAACTGTACTTGCTTTAAATGGATGAGATAATGCACAAAAGTGTGCATAATTGGTAATTCTATCAACTACCACCATGATGACACTCTTTCCTTCGGACTTAGGTAAACCTGTGATAAAATCCATTGAAATCTCCTCCCAACGTTGACTTTTAATGGATAAAGTTTGTAGAAGTCCTGGGGTTTTAATTGTTTCCACTTTATTCTGCTGGAAAACCAAACATTCCGCCACAAAATTTTGAATATCAGATTTAAGGCCATCCCAAAAAAAATCTTTCTTCACCCTGGGGTAAGTTTTTAAAAATCCTGAGTGTCCTCCTAAAAGGAGAAGTGTGCAATTCCCGAAGAATCTTTTGTTTTAGTTGGGAATTCTTACAAAGATATAAGCGATCTTTGTACCATAAGGAATCATTTTTCCAACTAAATGTATCAGATGTACTAGGATCTTGCTGCAACTTTTGAATGAGTATCCATACATCTTTGTCCTTCTTCCATTCATCTCTTGCTTCAGTTATCCAATCTGGTTGGATAATAGAAATGGCACAAAGCAATGCTTCCACCTCTTCATTCTTTCTTGAGAGTGCATCTGCAACAACATTCAGCTTTCCTTTTTTGTAGATTATTTCAAAGTCGTAACCCAACATATTTGTGACCCATTTTTGCTGTTCTTCTGACGATAGTCTTTGTTCCAAAAAGTGTTTAAGACTATCATGATCAGTTTTTACCTTGAAGTGTCTTCCCATTAGGTAAGTTCGCCATTTCTTTAGTGCATGTAGTATTGCTAACATTTCCCTCTCATAAATAGGTTTCTGTAAATACTTTCCTTTGATTGGACGACTTTCAAAAGCAATGGGTCTTCCTTCCTGCATTAAAACTGCACCAATTCCATTTCCTGAAACATCACATTCCACAATAAAGGTTTTTGTGAAGTCTGGTGTAGCTAAGACCGGTGCTAGGCACATTGCCTCTTTAAGACGTTCAAAGGCCTTAGTTGCTTTAGGAGTCCATGAAAATGCATCTTTCTTCAATAATGTTGTTAGAGGTGCTACTATTCTCCCATAATTCTTAACAAACTTGCGATAATACTCTGTTAACCCGAGAAATCCTCGCAACTTCTTTATGGTTGTGGGGACTTTCCATTCCTTAATGGCTTTAATTTTGTTAGGGTCTACTTTAACACCCTCGTGAGATACAATATGACCCGGATATTCCACCTCTTGTACTCCAAAGAAACATTTGGATATTTTTGCATATAATTGTTTCTCCTGCAATAGTTTGAGCACCATGTCAACATGTTCAACATGATCCTTCCAAGACCTGTTGTAGATTAGTATATCATCAAAAAATACTAGCACAAATTTTCTAAGGAAGGGTTTGAAAATGGAATTCATCAACCCTTGAAATGTAGAAGGTGCATTGGTAATGCCAAAAGGCATGACCAAAAATTCATAATGACCCTCATGAGTTCGAAATGTTGTTTTTGGAATATCTTCAGTCTTCATTCTAATTTGATGATATCCTGAACGAAGATCCAACTTGATAAAATAAATTGCTCCATGTAATTCATCCAATAATTCATCAATCACAGGAATGGGAAATTTGTCTTTAATGGTGAGCTTATTGAGCTCCCTATAATCCGGACACGTTCGCCATGATCCATCCTTCTTGTGTACCAATACTACAGGAGCAGAGAAAGAACTTTGACTAGGTTGAATTATACCCGCCTCTAACATTTCTGCAATCATACGTCCAATTTCGCTCTTTTGGAAGTAAGGATATCTATAAGGCCTGATGTTTGGAGGAACACTTCCTGGAATCAAATGAATAGCATGATCATGATCACGAATAGGTGGGAGTCCTTTGGGAGTTCAAACACCTTGGAATGATTGTCCAAGACTTCTTGGAGATCTGCAGAAACAGATGATTTTGATGTCGGAACTTCTAGTGAGCATATTGTGCAATTACGCCTCGTTGTTCTTTCTTTAGAAGCTTTGTCATGACATTAGAGCTTATTATCCTTCCTGGCTTCCCTTCAATACCCCGTAATTCGACTTCCTTTCCTTCTGAAAAAAATTTCAAGAAAAGTTCTTGAAAATTAAAAACTACCGTCCCCAAAGATTGTAACCATTGTACTCCTAGTACAACATCAGCACCTCCCATAGGAATGGAAAGCATTGGACTAGTCAATACATATTCCCCCATGGTTAGCTTGATATTATGGAATTTTCCCGAGCAATTTATAGTTCCTCCATTTGCAACCATCACTTGACATTCTGGTGCTGGGTATAGGAAACAATTTAATTCCTTGGCTACCTTACAATGAATAAAATTATGGGTGCTACATGAATCAATCAACACTATTACCTTTTTCTTCTTGATATGTCCTTCTATCTTGAGAGTTTGAGGAGTGGTAATTCTTGCCAGTGCATTACACGATATGGTCGGATTCATTTCTTCCTCTTCTAGGGGTGGTTCTTGGTGTATATCCTCTTCTTGTTCATTTTCTTCTTCTTCTTCACAATCTATGTAAAATAATTTCTTCTCAGCACACTTATGACCTTTAGTGTATTTTCTATCACAACCGTAGCAAAGCCCTTTTGCTCTTTTTTCTTCCAATTGTTGTGGTGTCAACCTTGTAGGTTGTGGAAATCTAGGCGTAGCAACACTTCCTTCTTTATAGAATTGAGTGGTAGGCTTCCTTGTCGCCATAATTTTACATTCAAATTTTCTTGCCAACCTGAATGCCTTCTCCAATGAATCGGGTTCCAAAACGCGAACTTCATGTTGGATGTTATCCTTTAAAGTGCCTAGGAAGAGATCAATCCTGTGTTCCTCTGTAAGATCAGTTACCCTTATATTCAATTTTTGGAAGTCCTCAATGTGCTGCCCCACTAAACCCTTTTGTTTGAGATTTATCAATTGGGTAAAGAAGGTTTTGCTCTTTGTACCTCATAATGTGCTATCATTTCCTCCGTAAAAATTGACCAAGTGACAATTTTTTTACGGGAACAAAGCCATCGATACCATACAAATGTATTTTGTTCTAAATGTAAGGTTGCAATGCGTACCTTTTGTGTGTTTTGCACGTTATGGAGATCAAAATATTGCTCCATCTGTAGTATCCATGTTACAGGATCCTTTCCATCAAACTTCCTCATATCCATTTTTTGGAATATGGTGGTTCTTCCCGCCAACATTCGAGTTTATGAAATCACAATTAACATTTATTTTGTTCTCATCAGGAGGTTCTTCTCCTATATTTCCGCCATTAGGAATCATTTCTGGTTTTAAGCTTGTCATCAAGCCTTCCATGTGTGCTTTTAGATCATTCTTCATGTCATCCATCTTAGCTTCCATGCCGACTTCCATGCCATCCATCTTAGCTTCCAAACCATTCATCTTAGTTTCCACGCCTTTCTTCAAACCGTCCATATTCACTTCCATGCCTTTCTTCAAACCGTCCATCTTCACTTCCATGCCTTTCTTCAAAACTTCCATTTCATTTTTTGTTGTTCTTTGCGAGAGCGAAATTTTTTGCATTTTCTCTTGTAATTTTGACATGTCATGTTGCCATTCTTCATCTTCATGAGTAATAGTAGAGCCTTCTAAAGGCTTAATGGGTGTTGAATTCTTTTTAGGGGCCATTTCAGACTCCAATATTGATATCTATTCTACAATAGACCCTTGCAATCAATTCAACTTGATTCTTCAAACAAGACTTATGCAATTCGGAAAAAAAATACACACCTTTTACTAGCTTTGAG
The DNA here is from genome assembly GCA_034641835.2 of Pinus albicaulis. Classification (NCBI taxonomy): domain Eukaryota; kingdom Viridiplantae; phylum Streptophyta; class Pinopsida; order Pinales; family Pinaceae; genus Pinus; species Pinus albicaulis. The sequence continues at coordinate 233,654 of JAXQQM020085019.1, forward strand.
GAGCTCGATATTGAAATTGTATTATCTCTGTGCTTGAAAATATTCGATATCTGAAATTCAGCCCTGTATTAGCCCTCTGAAGCTTCTTTCAAATGCCACAGGTCTGACCTGATTTTGATGCTCCAAGACAAAGTTGTGTCCAATCTCCCACAATGACCTAATTCTGGACTGGTTCAGTAGAGCGAACTTGTACGACTTGCCACGTGTCACTGTTTTGTCCTTTGTCTCTGAAATTGATAGCGAAGAAACTACAGGCTGTGTACTTGTGACCACTTTTGACGGCACTCCAATCCAATCTTCGGAGAGAGAGTTATTGAACTTTTCCCACGATCACCTCTTTGAGATGAAATTCAGGAGCCTGAAAAAGCACTACCTTCCACAGATCATATCTCCAAAAATATTGCGAACCAAGTTCTGAAATTTTTTTGACGAATTTCCTCAGGATTTCAGCTTCGCACCATATAAATTTCAGACTCTGACCCTTCGTAAAACAAAATTTATAGCGCAAATGCCACGATGACCTGTTTATGAGCCTGAAACAATACCTAACTTCCACAGATGATATCTCCTCAAATAGTGCGAACCAAGATCTGAAATTTTTAGACAACCTTCCTCAAGATTTCAGCTTCGCATCCTAAAAATTTCAGCTTCTGAAGCTTCGTAGAAAAAAATTTATAGCGAAAATGCCACGATGACCTGTTTGGAGCAGCGAAACCCTAGAATCCCAAAGCTCTGATACCAAATGTTGTGTAACCAGCTTCAAAAGTAGAAGAAAAGAGATATAAACGCCTTAGAAATAAGCCACTTCGAGGGGGAAACCTCCAATACATTACATAAATGCACAATTCTTGGATGATACAATTCACAAAACCTCCTTTATATATATAGGAGTCCATGGGGCCATAATGTAATCCTAGCCGACCTAACAATAATAATTTAAGGGCACAATAATAACAAAATGGGGGTTACAAGGGTACAATAATAACAATAAGGGGTTTAAACTAACAATAATAAGGGCTATACCGAACGATATGTGGACTAACAATTTTATACTTTTTTTTTCGGACTCGTAAATACACGAAAAAAATCGCTTTCAGGTCATCTTTCGGCTCTTTTAAATATAAATGAAAAGATCGTAGGGAGCCCTTGTCGTTTCGATCTCGTTAAAATGGACACGAATATACATTCACCCAGTATAAGTTTAACCCTTTTGAGTGGTGGATCGATTACGAAAAAGGAATACCCTAGCCTATCGCGACTAGGAGGTTTTTCCGGGGATATTGTTTTCTACCTTTTCGGATCCGGGGAACTATTTACGAAAAGGGACCGGTGGAGTTTTCTTTTCCGCTGTCTTTTCAAACTCTCTAAACATGAAAAGACGCCGAGTTCTTCCTTTGTCAGACTCGTTAAACCCTGATGACATTGGATTCCGTCGAAATGACGTTCTCGGAGTTTCTCCTTCCTAGGACTCGTTAAATGCACTAGGATGGATTCGCCCGAAGGGCGGACTTATATCACAAGCATATGCTATCCCCTTCAAGCTTGTTATCAAAAATAATTGGGGTACTCGCCAGAAATGGTGGGGGAAAAATGGAACCATTGTCGTTGTCGTCGGCAGTATGTCGCTCTTGAACATGGCACTTGTCTGCATTCGTGTCGGGTTGAGGACATCTCATCTCGTTGTTTCACTTTGCTTCCATGGGTTTGGGTAATCTCTTTTGACCTCTCATCTGTTCACTGCCTCGTCGCCATGACCTTTGATCTGTTGATGTCAAATACTACCAAGTCCATTGTCGTGCCGTTTATATGTTCAAGAGAAGTTGACCTCTGCGAATATCAACCTTCCTCTGTTTCTCATATGATCCTGATTCACAACAAAACATTATGTTCCTCTGTCTCGTGTCGATGATGTGGGAATCGTTATGGCCCACCTTCGATCGAGGTCACTTCCTGTCGACTTCAACTCATTATCCAGGAAGTTGGTCTAGAGACTCCTGATGGTACCTTGGAGCCTGCATGCCTTAATGGCAGGTTCGTCGCATTCGACGAGAGGTTTTCATTATTGGCCTCCGATCGGATGATTCTGCGGGTGTTCGACGTCGGCTCATTTATTCACACGCCGTAGATTGTACCTGGAGTACCTTGAGGACCATCGTCATTATTGGTGGTTTCTCTCGCGTCTGTTAACGGCTTTCATTATTGGCTGGTAATCAGACGATGTTCTTGCATGTTCGACATCAGCTCACACATTCGCATGCTAGAACTTGTACTTGTTTGGGTCGAGATGGAGCGCAAGACCCTAGATTGTGTCTGTTGTAATCCAGGCTGCGATTGTGGATTATTGTCATTATGTACATGACTCAATGATTGGATGGCTGTGACCATACCTGAGTCTATTTGTTTGATCTTAGTTGGATGGCTGCGCCCATACCCTAGATCCGGATTATAGCATACTCTGTTCGGATGGCTGCGTCCATACCATATATATACATCATGTGCTTGAGATATCAGTTGTATCTTTCTGTGCAGGTTTTCCGACGGCGGGCCTTCAGTTGGACATGTTCTCGTAAAGCATTTCACCCCTCTCTCTCTCGGGCCTCATGCTTTAGGGGGCATCTGTTACACAGTAATTTTTCACCGTCCTTACCATTCCCCGTCCCGCACAATGGAGGACCCATTATGTGACCTGTGAACACTGTCATGCCTTGAAAACATCATCAATGCATCCCTCTAAGTATGAGCTTCATTTCCCCTTGAGACATCTCCTTGCAAAATCCATGAAAAACAGCTCTTTTTGCATTGGCGCGGGTAGACAGTTCACTGCTCGCGCCAATCAGGGAAATCCTGTAAATAGGTCGCGCCACTTGGCGCTCTGTCATAGAGCAGCAATCGCGCCACCCATTTTAGGGACTGTTTTTTAAATATGGATGGCGGAAGTTGAGTTCAAACAAACTCACAACCATTGCCTATCTTGAGTTGGGAGGTTTGGCTGCGGGAGTTTTATGGAAGGGAAGTGGTTTTTCCACCTTCTATGGAACCTTCCTTGTTGATAGGGCCAATCCCATAATAATAGGGATCCCAACTCCCTCCTTCCCCATCTATAAAAGCTTGCTCAGATCCATGGCAAGCTAGTCTTGAAGTGCTGAAGCCTTGCATCTCCCTATTCCCAAGTGCCTTTGTGCTGTAAAGAATCCCTTCTTTCCCTTAAGGCCCATTAAGCAAGGAGACCATTGTTACGAGACTCTGGAGAGGTTTCCCTTTCCTTGGCGAGCTTTACGAGACGTGGACAACCGGGGACCCGTACGAAGGAGGCTGCGAAGTGAGAACTCGGTTGTAACTTCTATTCGTTTATTACTTTAATAGATGACTATGATTATGGTTCCACTCCTTTTGCAATCATGTTAATGCGAGTAATATCTTTTCTGACCGATATTTAGTTACGTATGCTGGTTCCTATGCATGTATATGTTCGTCTCTTCTGTGTGCAGGTGTTCGTCCACGGAGATCGTGGAAGGATTGTGATCTGCCAGGGCTGAAGGACGGGGGCATCTTCTTCTTCAGATCTAGCGTTGGAATCCAGGTAGGCTCTTATCCCAAGTCTTTCATTTCGTAACTAGGAGCTTGCTTCATAGCATTGTTTGTTTGTTGCTAGACCCCTGCTGGGCTAGTAGGGATCGCCTCTGTCCGCAGAGGGGATTTACCTCCTCCAACAACCCCATTTACGGATGGATTTTATATTGAAGTTATATACAAGCCATCCATACTAGAAAATGTTACTAATTTACGCGTTTTCAATGATGACAAAGAGGTATTGGATTTCATGCTCAACGCGGATATATTCAAAGATGTAGTTATGGAAGAAGAGGATCATGATCGGGTTTTGCAGGAGGAACTAGATAATCAGAAGGAAAATCCCATACCCAAAAGGGTCGTGTCACTCGAATGGTTGTTCAACTTGCAGAACCGTTTCCGAGGGCCCCAAAATACGAAGGTGAAAAGTTCTACCTTACTACACTGGCAAATTAACCTTAGGACAGACAAGGATCCAAGGCTGGTAAATTTAGGTAGTGACTGCACCTGTCATGAGAAAGAAGCATTCGCAGGTTTGTTTAAGAAATAATGAGATGTGTTTACCTGGACATATGACGATATGCTAACTTATGATACGAGGATCATCCAACATGTCATACCCATCAAGGAAGGAGTGAAGCCATTCCAACAAAAATTGAGAAAAGTACACCCAGCTCTAGAACCAATGATCCAAAAGGAACTAAAGAAGCTCTTGGATGCACGGATAATTTTCAAAGTCAGACATTCGACCTGTGTGTCCAAACTGGTCCATGTTCGCAAGAAATATGGGGCAATCCATTTGTGCGTGGACTTAAGGAATTTGAACAGAGCTTCCTACAATGACAACTATTTGGTTCCTCCTATGGAGCAAATCCTTCAAGTTGTATCAGGATAATAAATGTTCTCTTTGTTGGATGGGTTTTCAGGGTATAATCAAGTACTAGTGGCGAAGCCCGATCGGCTCAAAACCACATTCAAAACTAAGTGGGGAACATTTTATTTCAGACGCATGCCCTTTGGGCTGATTAAGGCCAACACCACTTTCCAAAGAGCTATGGACATCGCCTTCAAAGGACTCATTGGGAAAAGCATGGTGGTATACCTTGACGACGTCACCATGTTCTCAAAGCACAGATCTGACCACATACACCACCTCAAACAAATTTTTGAAAGGTGTCAGAAATACGGCATCTCACTGAACCCAAAGAAAAGCATGTTCGCCGTCGCCGAAGGAAACTTGTTGGGACACATAATAACTCGAGATGGAATAGTGGTAGATCTAGAATATGCAAAAGTCATAGCTCAAATAGCACCACCAAGCGGGAAGAAAGCCATGCAGTCCTTCCTTGGAAAAATCAACTTTGTTCGAAAGGCTATATTAGATTTTGGCTAGATCGTGAAACCATTGCAAGGCATGATTAAGAAGAACGCTAATTTTAAATGGAATCCCCCCAGAAAGAAGTGTTCGACAAAAATAAATGAGCCATCACGGAAGCACCCGCTCTTTACAGTTCAGACTTCAACAAGGGATTTATTTTGTACACCTTTTCCTTAGATTCATCTTTTGCCACCTTCCTCACTCAGAAAGATGACTCCCACAAAGAACGGCCTATATCATTCATGAGCACTGGATTGCAAGGCGTCGAGCTGAATTACCCAGATATTGACAAACAAGCATATGCAGTATACAAGGTGGTCAAACATTTCGGGCCCTATATTCTAAAGAATCATGTCACAGTCTTCGTGCCTCACCCAGCTATTCACTCACTATTCATACAGCAGGAGCTGGGCAAGCGACAAGGCAACTGGATGACATGTCTTCAGGAATATGACCTGGAATTCAAACTAGTACACACTGTGAAGTGACAAGGATTGTTCTGCAGGGCCACAGAGGCAGTTGACTCATGAGGAAACGAGGAAGAAAATTTGGAACACGAGATTGATATGTATCAAATTGATAGCATGACCCCACAGGATACATCCTCTTGGTACGCAAATCTCCTGCAATATCTGAAACATGGCACCATGGGCCCTACTTTAACTACCAAGAAGAAGTGTGCATTGAGACTGAAAGTTGTATCCTACCAGCTATTGCAAGATAAGTTGTTCCGCAAACATCACAATGGTGTCTTACTACACTGCTTGGAAGGTCATGAGGCACAAAAAATATTGGCAGAACTCCACGATAGCCCTGTCAGGGGTAACTATGCAGGAGACACCACTGTTGATAAGATCATGCATGTCGGTTTCTATTGGCCTACTTTGTTTAAAATGCACACACATATGTTCAAAAATGCTAGCAATGCCAAAAGTTCACAAATGGAGATATTCGGCCTTCGGCCCCATTACAGTCTCTTGCAGTGGAAGAGTCGTTTCAACAATGGGGGCTTGACGTGATTGGGGAAATATTTCCACACTCTTCCAAGAAACACAATTCCATCCTTACTGCCACAGACTATTTCACATGGTGGGTTGAAGTGGTACCATTACATCAAGTTAACGATCAAGAGGTAATAGCCTTCATCACCCAATGCATCATGACTAGGTTTGGCATTCCAACCTCCCTTGTTTTTGACAATGCAACACATTTCTCATCATTAAATTTATATGATTTTTCTTTAGAAAATGGTATCATACTTAAACATTCTGCCAACTATTACCCACAAGGAAACGTGTTAGCTGAGTCAACCAATAAGAACCTAATCTACATTATCAAAAAGACTCTGCTATCACAAAAATGAAATTAGCACAGGGCACTCTACAATGCCCTCCTGGTAGATCGAGTCATGCCCAAACCGTCCCTAGGCACCTCCCCCTTTTTCCTCATCTATGGAAAAGAATCTATCCTTCCTCCCAACATGTCTCTCCCAGAACTCTGGTTATCTAAGCAGTCTCATGGCACTCCTTTCCCTGCTCTACAAGCCTAAATTGACACCCTACTGAAATTTGAGGAGGAAAGGCAAAAAAATCAGGAAAAATTTGCAATCCACCAAGGACGGATAAAATGATGGTTTGAAAAAAAGTTAGCTGGGAACAAAATTTATGAAGTAGGTGACCTTGTCCTCAAATGGGATAAAGCTCATGAAGATAAAGGGAAATACTCCAAGTTCCAGGAATTATGGATAGGCCCTTTCTAGGTCAGAGAGAAGGTTGGTCCCCACACTTACAGGTTGCAAACTCTTGAAGGGAGAATTGAGGTCCTCCCTATGAATGGACATGACCTTAAACACTATTTCACCTGACAGCTTCACGGGGCTGTCAATGCATCCTGTATCATAGTTTGTCTTGTTTATTTTGTTTTTTACCTTTCTTGTTTTCAATAAAATTGCTTGTTCCACATAGGCTCCCTTTACCCTTTTTCCCTTGGCATCCATATTTTGAAAGGGGATATAGAAGCTCCTCAAGTGGCGTACTGAGTCCAGGATCTATGCTGGTGTATTATCTCTCCCTAGACTATAAAAGGGAGCAAGCATACTTGTGATGGGCACCCATTGGCGAGAACATGACTAAAGCCTTTGGACCAAAATGCGACAGCTTACCCAGTATGCTGGCCCAAGGGACTACTGTGAAAAAGGAAACAGTCGGTTGAATACGGTACTGGAAGGAAAAGGGAGGGGTTAGCCTCAGGTGAAGAACAACAATCCAGGAAAACCTTAAGCCCTCATATAGACCAGGAGAAACCTCTCTTGCAAGTAAAATAAGTCGGGATCCCTCATCTGCCCAGGAAATAATTTCCAAAGCAAAAAATAAGTGCTCTGAGCACAAGAAATAAGTGCCCTGAGCACACTTAAATAAGTGCATTAAGCACATGAATAAACGGTAAAGGATTGAGAAAGGCTTCCTACGTAGAGAGGCGATACAACGACTCTGCCGGGGTACTAACCAGGCTTGCTGGCAGCGGAGCAATGCTCGTGATTCCTTGGTAGTGACTCCGCCAGGACCATCTGGTTTGCTGACAATGGAGCAACACAATGAGGGAAAAATAAACTATATTGTATCCGTAAAACCCTAGTGTTAACCCGAACTTTTTCATCCAGTCTCCAGGAATGAAAACATCGTAAAACGACACCCAAGGGCAGGTGGGTGGGGAGACAAAATACGCAAAGCTCGAAAACAGAAGAAGTGAGACCCACACGGTGAAAGGAACAATTTTTTATACCCTCCCCCCCCCCCTCGTTTTAGATAAAGCACCAGAAGAGATTTTGGACCCTACCAGTGAATCGCCATTCGTTGTAGCCACTACAACACACTCCAAAAATTCACCATCTAAAATTTTTTGAGCCCCCCTGAGCATCGAAAGGCCAAGTCAAAATCTGTTTTAGGAAAAGCCTTAAGTCATTGAGTCGTAGTATAATTTTTTTTCCCAATTTGCAACCTAGCGACCCTGCGACCTATCAGGTCGCCAGGTCACAAATCGCATAAAAACTTCAAAATCATGACCTAGCAACCTTGCGAGCCCGCGACCCTCTAGGTCGCAAGGTCGCAAGGTCGTAAGGTTGAACATCTCTTAAGCGCGCAATATTTGCGACCCAGTGACCTCATTAATTGCTTGCACATGCGACCATTTTATAGATAGAAGGGTCACTAGGTCGCATTTCACCCACGTGACGGAAATTGAAAAAATGCTTCTCATAGGCCAATTGGAGCACGATTTTCTCGGGTAAGTTTCCTATTCCTCCTAATGTTTCCATTTTTTCCTTTTGTTGCCCTGTTCCACTTACCTTAGCCCTTTTAAAGCCACCCATTATTCCCCATTTCTGATCCTTTGGAACCTGAGATCTTTCAAATTATCCAAACCCTGCCCTTTCTTACAAAGTTTTGTGAATAGAGCCATCCATCCTCCCCTGTGTTTGATTTTCTCCTAATGACCCCTTCACCTTCATTTATTGGGTTTTCTCACTTAGTCCTTGCATTGTTTCAAGTTAAAAATGAAGAAAAGGACCATGTCACTGTCTAAATCTCTCGGCTAGCCCTTGTGTGACGTCCGACCCTCGCAACCTCGCGACCCCTGCGACCAAGCGACCCTAGTCGCTAAGTTACCAAGTCGTAGTCCTGCTCAAAACTGAACTTTTTTGACCTTGCGACACAACAACCCCGGTCACCAAGTCACCAAGTCGCATTCCGCTCAGAATTGGACTTTCGCGACCTTGCGACTCAACAACCCAATGACTCGGTCGCAAGTCGCTCAGTTACAAGGTTGCACCCCCATGAATTATTAAACCGATGTGACTCGATGACCTAGCCACTTGGTCGCAAGGTCGCCAAGTCACAAGGTCACTCCTTTTTAAAGTTTAAACCTCTATGACCCAGCGACCAAAGAAATAGGTAGCCAAGTCACAGATCCACCCTTTCCTAGATTTTAGCTGGTCAGAGTTAAAAGTAGTACGTAGGCATTTATTATTATGGCATCTGCATATCCTAGGACTATTTTATGAACATGCCAGGGAACCTCGAAGCAGAGTTAGAGTGTGTCTCCATCTCTTCAACCTCAAGCGAAATGGGATCTCCGACAGTTCGCAAGAAAAATAAGGGCCCAAGATAGAAATCACAGAAGATTAAATACCAATGTCTCCTCCCCCGATATATGGGGACACCGCATGTACATTTAGTAAAGGAGAAAGTATGAGTTGGTATCAAGTATACCAACAATTCGCCCAACCATAATTTCCAGAGGACATCCCCAACTGGCAAGTATATGTACAAGTTAAGAGGTTGAAGCTTAATTATGCAAGTGCCCACCTAGCTATATTCCCATGTGCAAAAGTGATTGAATGGATCATGTAGAACATCGACCCCAAGAAGTGGGTAATTTGAGACTACGAGGGAAATGCTTTTGAAAATATAAAAGCCCTGAATGCAGAGTATTATTATGAATTTCAAGAACGGGAACAGATATTCACAGAGGAATGGGCCACCACCGATGCGGTCCATGTAGCAGACATCCTGAGAGGATGGTGGGAAGAACCCGAGAAGTTCAAGATCAAGAAAGATAAGGAGTACTCAATAGCAGGCCTCAGAAAGGTATACAAGCTAGTGGCAGCTATTCTCTATAGGATATATGGTCGTCACGATGCAACCACATTTAGTGGTACTTGGGTAACCCTGATGAACTTTGTCACTGTATATGGCACCCGTTTCAATTGGGCTGGCTTACTAATGGTGGCTCTCAAAAAAAACATATCTGTAGCGTTGGCACTAGAGGAGGGATACTCGTCCGAAATTTACATGGCCTCTTACCTATTGGATGAAGTTTGTTCTAGGTGCTACTTTGAGGGATGGGCCCACAACTAGGATCACGATCGGGCACACCCAATTCACAAAGAATTGTAGGTATTCTGGGACTCTAAATGCAAGCAGGATATAGAGTCAATCTCATAGAGTTTCATCCCTGCACTCTACAAGAAATTGTTTGGTCATGATACCCAATGCATGTCCTGGCAATCCATGGAAACATTAGTCAAAGTAGCACATTGGTTTCCATTTGCAGAATACACCTTTATTCGAGTCTTCGATTCTTTCAAGAATCCCCATGCTCTGCCCCAATTCATCACGAACAAGATGATTCTTTAGGAAGTATGTTATCAGATGACTTCTGGCTTCTCAAAGGTCCTTACTAAAGGTAAGAAAAAGCTGTGGCCTACATTGCCACTCAGCATCGGTGCTTACACTGTCAAGGATTTCAGGAGGGTAGAGGCGGAAGCTTAACAAATCAAAGGTTTCTACCTGGTGCCGTTGGATCACTGGACATACGATACAGAGAGGATAGTCTCTGACCACTGTAAATGGGCCAAGTTCAAATGGAGCTACTAGCATACTAAACGCCCATCCGAGGATGCAAAAGGAATCTAGTATAACATGGATAGGGAGCTTGCCCCGGGAGCATGGTATGATCAAGAGGATCAAGAGGATCATAGTATGGAGGAAAGAATTCGTGAGTTGGGAGGCGACTCTTCTTCCCAGGCCAAGAAGCCCTGAACCAACACAGGCCACAACTCTACTGCCCAACAGGAATAGAAGGAAGCAGAAGCTCAGCTAGAAGCTGAAAAGAAAGCAGAAGAAGCTGAGGATAAGCGTAATAAAAACCTGAAGACAGAGAAGAAAAATAAATAGGTGGTAGATGCCAAGAAAAGGAAGGAAGAGCAGGAAGTGAAACCAGAATATGAGCAACAGCTTAAGATAGAATTGGTTTAGGTGGAGGTAGAATGTAGAAGGAAGGAAGAGAAAGAAAAAAAATAGAAGTTGTGCGGAAAAGGAAGGAAGAAGAGGAATCAAGAGAAGAATATGAACGAAGAAGGAAGGAAGAAGAGCAAATAAAAGCAGAAGTAGAGCACAGGAAAAAGGTAGAACAGGATAAGGCAGAGGTAGAGCAGCTTCTGAAAGAAGAAGAAGAAGGAAAGAGAAAAGAGGAAGAGGATCAAAGGTCAAAAGACATCGAGACACTTCCTTGAGTAACAAGAGTACAGACCAAGCTACTGCCCATCGAAGTACCTGAAATTAACACACATTGTGCACTTTCAGAGCCAGACTCCTCTAAAGGACAGGAGGAGGAGGTGTTCAACCTAACAAGACTCACTTATGATCAGTTCACCTTCAATATTCGACAGGAAAAGAGGACATGCGTAGCACGGAACCCCGCCGCCCCATTCACACTCACGACGGAAAAGGATATTTTCCTAGACACTAGGACCAACCCATTGATGATAGCATCAGCCGACACTGCTTTTGCTGCAACCATAGAAGAAAATGTGAGCAGGATGAGTAGGGAAATCCTCTCCCTACAAAATATATGACAGGACTCTGAACAAATGGAAGGTAGGTTAGAGCAAGAAAAGAGAGCACTAAGGGAAGAAATCCAACAACTCTAGGGAAAAAACACCCTTATTAACGAATTACCTCTTGCCGTCCAGAGGGAGTTGGCGACACTGGAAGCCACCATGAAGAAGGTTTACGGGGAGATGTTCACCATAAAACAAACAGTCGCACCCCTCCTAAGATCCCAAGTCGAAACGAAGAAGAGAAATGAGCAACTGAAACAGGCCTCCGCCGCTTTAGACAGAATGATAGAATGGACAAGCAGATATCCGCAGGCTCCGAAAAACTTGCCCAAGAAATATTGGATTGACGCTCAGAATGACAAGGTCCAAATTTTCAGGAAGGTGTAATCCAAGGAGAAATTATTTAAAGATCTGGAGAAGGTGATGTTCGCGTATGAGAATTTGATCAGCGACATTGACTCGATGCATGAATTTCACTATATTCCCTCTTTAGGTGCATTTAGTGAGTAAAATACACGGGGAAAGGTAGATCAGGAGATTTAGGCATTCCTACAGCCTATCAAACAAGCCACCACTACCCCTGATCTCCTCGCATCACAGGATAACTTAGTTAAGTTTGTTGTAATGCCAGTTTGGATTTACACCAAACTGGCTTTCTTATACAACGAGGTCACAATCAAGAGGGAGACTCTAATTTAGAATGCCTACAGTGGTTAAGGTAAGAGAATCATCTGATCTCCCCAATCTCTGCAGATTATCATGCATGGCAGAATTTCCTCAAAGAGAAACAAGTTGATGTTCCCAACCTAGCAATCACACACATGCTCCCATGATTATATTGCTAGGCATAACCTACAGAAAGGGGTTGCAGGTCGCACCTTCCAGCACCAGGTCGCAGGTCGCACCTTCCAACATCAGGTCACAGGTCGCATCTTCCATTCAGGTGGCAAGGCAGCCCAACAGACAGGAAGGTGAAGTGTCAGGACCCCCAAGGGTCAATCTTGCCTTATATATACCCCATTCGGGGACTTGTAAAAGGACCTTTTCTTTTGGACTCCAAAGGAGAGAAGATATTTGTAAAGCATTAAAAAGCCTATTGTCAATGAATACAAGCATTTGTTTTAAATCCACTATTAGATCTGATGAAAATCAATGTGCCAATACTATGAGTATTTCTTCATATATGTCTGATATCCTGTGATTTATTGATCTGTTTTCTGATTATCCTCTTTATGCATTTCAACTTACTACATGTGTATATGATGGTATGCTATTTACATAGGGGATGTCTCTAATTTTATTATTGACATCTATCTCATTCACGAAAACGCCCAAGTACGTACCAGGAAGATCTGTTTCTTCTATGGTTTGAACAATCTTACAGACATGACCTTAATGATGTGCTGCTAACACCATCTCCTTCAGTCACATGTTTTTTTTTATATCTTGTTATTTGTAGTGTTGAATCTCATTGATAATCATATATATTTGTCTTGTATCATTCTATAACTGTAAATCTATAACTTTGCAGGGCTCATTTGCATCCAGGGGAAGGAGTATTTAGCGGTAGCCAAACGCACACCTCCGAACGAGATCCCTATCTCAAACGGTTCAGAGTCAAATTAGGACTTTCTACCAGGGAGATCCCATACTATTGTATGGAAAAATTTCCCCATCAACAGAAATGTGAATGAATGATTTGCATTCTAAAACTCATAGAGGCATTCGATCGAAGGCCAACGATGAAAACATGTCGTCGAAGGCAAGAAACCTACCATCAGGTCATGCAAATTCCAAGGTACTGATAGGATTTCTAGATCAACTTCCTAGATAATGCTCTGATGTCGTTAGAAAGTGATCTGTGGCAGGAGAGCCTACAACATGAAACCTTTATGTCAAGTTTTGAAGAAATGTTTTGTAGGGATTAACTCAAGTATGATCAACATGAATGGAGACAAATTTTTGCAATGAATAGTGAGTTTGAAGTTGAACTTTCTTTTGAACACAACGAAACTATAAATGACTTGGCTTCATTTGACTTAAAGATAATACCCAAATCCAGTTGAATAATTTCAATGAGGTTTAATTAATTGTAAGACAAAAGGATTACCCAACCTAGAAACGAGTGTGACAAAGTGCCATGTTTAAGAGTGACATGCTTCTTTTAAAAAAAAAGTATAAAATATGGATTATTTTTCTTAATTTTTCCCCCATCATTACTGGCAAGTACCTCTTTATTTTTTTCAAGGTTGAGGAGGATAAATTTTCTTGTTATGTAAGTTCATCCTTCATATGAGTCCATATCAGTATTTTTAACAAACCATAAGAACGAGTTGTCCAGCTGTGTTGTAATCGACAAGTCCTTAACTCTTTAATTTTAACAATTCCGGCATGGGATTATCTCGTCATTTTTCCATTTTAGGGAGTCAGAAGAAAAACATAAGTAAACTCCGTAGTGTTATTTTTCATAATTTTAGTCTCTCAAACCCAAAAAAGGATAAAAATACACAGGAGAGAACTCTATTGATCATGCTTATTCAATGTATACCTTTTTCATAATTAGTCTACTTCACTTTGGAAAAGGGTTAAACTTATATTTATTTTTTCGCACTTTATATTGATTTTTAATATTGATTTCGCACTTATATTGATTTTTAATATTGATTTTTTTCCATACAAATTGTTCCAAATTCCCCCACAAGTTTTCTAATGCTCCTAAATGATTGTTTGCAGGAAACCAATCATGCTTGACTGGAGGGAACATGAGCATGAACTAAACGACAATGAAGCCATTGATAGTCCAACAACGCTTCGTGTGTTGAAGAATTGTGGTTTATACAAATTTTGGGAAATACAAAGTATGAAGCCCCAAGTGGAACTCATGACTTGGCTGGTTAATTCCTGGGACTTCCAGGAATAATGTTTCATAATCAGCGATCACAAGCTTGTGATTGACACAGAGGATATATATTTCCTCATCAGTTTACCACGAAAAGGAAGAGACATTTCCATCTTGGGCACACGACCATGGGGACTACCTACTGCTTCCTATATGGTGCAGTATTGCACACAAGATTCACAATTGAAGGATGGACACATCAACATAAAGACCATCGAATGACTAGATCTCAATATCATTGTTTTTACAGACACTCGATTTTTTGGAAGTACAACTCCTCATGTGGCTACCAAAGCATAGATGCAGACTGCAATTGAGTGTTCTGAGGGAACAACTTTTAACTGGTGCGAAGGAATGTTTATCAATATGAACGGCCGTCTCACACGAGAAAATAATGGGAAGCTAAATAATTTCGGTTATTGATCCATTCTCATATCTTTTGCTATGGAGAGAATTCCACTCCTTCTACCTCAACAGTAATTAGTGTATCCAACGGGACTAAGGGAACCATGTATGCTGCGATGGGTTTCATTGATGGCTCGCCATGGTGGCGATGGTTGTCCTATTGTCTAATATACTCAGTTTTTTGTATGTCTCAAGAGAAAATTTTCATGATTTAGGATTTTCCTTATGCAGGGGTTGATTTCAGGGGTGACCCCTACACATCACTCCCATCGGGAACACAGTGGGATGCATCAGGTAAAATGTCTCACTTTCTCTTATCTAATTTTTATTTGATTTGTTATCATCCAATACTGATAAAAACATTAATATGCATATGTTTGCCCAACATGACTGAGCAACATAACCTATAGCTTCAGCTCCACTACTGAATGACGTAGAAAAGGCCCTCGGAGAGTTCGAAAAAAACATGGAGAGGTTGAAAATTTACATCCCAGAGATGGGGACGAATGATTTTCCTCTCAGATACTAGGGGCATGTGGTTGGGGTTCATGGTCCATTTAGGTGATATCTGCACATAGTGGTGTGCACTATACTTTGCTACCATGATCATCATCATGGATAGCTCATGGTCAATTTATAGTGGAATTTTGATTTTTTGTATCGATATCATTAGATAATAAGGTGTTTTAAACCTATGATCATAGACGATGTAATACTTTTTGACACAACCATTTTGACCTAATGATATTACAACTTTTGATCGTTGATTATCTTGTTCAATATGGATTGAATAATTTTTTTTTTTTTACTTTCAACCTTGAAAATTTCTATTTGAAACTTCATTAGCCAATGCATTAGCTAATGTGTTTAAATTTCTTGAAATTTGTTGATATTCAATGTAATCAAGTTGTCTTTCCAAGACACGAACCCTTAAAAACATTCTTTAAAAATATGGATTTCTGATTGCATAAACAACGTTCAAATGTAATACAATGGGTTGTGAATCTAGCCTAACAATCGAACGTTGAATGCCAAATTAAATGGCATCAAATAAAAACTCAGTAGCGCGCTATATTTTTCAATATTGTTTGTGGTTTGACAAAGGCAAATCCCATGAATAGAAACTAACTCATTAATGGGTGAATAAATAACCCAAGCAGCGAAGATATGTTTCATGTACTACGACAGACGTTGTTAGCAAAGCCAATTTAAGTCTAAGGGATGTTGACATCTACGGTATTGAGAGTAATCAACATAATACGCAAAAGTAGTGAAAACTCAGCAAGCAAAATAAATAATATAAGGCACATCTCTCTAATATAACTTACACTGTACAAAAATGTAACTAATTTACAAAGAAGATATTCACACGAAAAATAATGCATAATATATTTTCAGATAAAGACCATTTTTGGGCTTATCTAAAGATATATCATCATAATAAACTAATTCATATGCCCCTTTTGAAACCAGACTCTTAACAATATAAGGACCATTCCACATTGGTTCAATTTTACCAGTGCCTAGTTTATCATGAGGTTGATAATATACTAAGACTAGGTCACCTTTCAAATAGATACAAGGGTTAAACCTTTGATCATATTGAGCCTTAACACATTTTTTATGAGCTTCAATAGCTAATGGAGCGGTGCGCTGAGTCGCATCCAACTGTGCTAGGTATAAGAAACATTTTTCCTCTTCAGAGATAGACCAGCTCAATGACTAGTTTGAGCGACTTTCATGTTCAATGGATAAAATAGCTTCTAAATGAGAAACAAGTTGAAAAGGATTAAACCCTTTGGATGTTTTTGCAAAGGTACATTATGTGCACAATTAAGAAAAAATCATGGTATGCTAATTTGATTTATGGATTCCTATAATCTATTTAATCATGTTGGTTAAAACCTTGTTAACAGCCTCAAATTGGCCATTGGCCTATGGGTAATATGGTATGGATTTATCATGCGGTAGTCCAAGCTGAGTAGAAATTTCAGTTATCATAATGTTTCGAAAGTGGCTACCCTGGTCTGTAACAATAGCATAAGGGACACCAAAGATAGAAATCACATGATTGAATATGAAAATAGTTGTAGTTTTTCCCTGAGTCATAAATGTGGCCATCGCCTAGGCCCATTTGGTAAAGTAATCTACAGTGAGAATAATATACCCATTCCCCCAAGTCGAGTGAGGGTTGTGAGAATTCTACTCCAGTTTATTGGTTTATTTACTCCTACTTGATTTAATTAATACAAGTTGTTTTCAGAAAGTAGATTCAAAAAATACCAAAAATAAACACAACTATAGCTTACACATGCAGATCATTTATTGAGTAATTCACTCATGCAACAAAGTGACACATGGATATTTGGACATAAGTCCATGGAAAAACCCAAAGCAAGAAAACCAGTTCAGCAGATACGAGGGTTTTATTATTAAGCAGTTCTAAGTACAAAAAATCTGGGTTTCAACCTTGGAAAACCTGACTAGAGAATAAAAGATATAAAATCTGCATCTAAGCTGAATATCTAATGCCAAATATCTCATTGATCCACACCCTCAAATGGGATTTACCAGACTAAGCCTAGATCTGACCCTAGAAACCCTCAACGCTGCTTTTGAAGCCCTAGCGTTGCCTTGGAGGGATTGCATCAGCCTCTGCATGGCTCTAGGAGGGCTTGTGTCACCCTAGAAGGGTCTACGCTACCCTTGCACTGCCTCTACTTGGCCAGTGTCATCCCAATGTGGCCCTAGTTTTCTCTGTGTTGTCTATGTGTTGTCCCTACTACTCTGGGTGGCTCTAAAACCTCTCTGCGATGTCCTTGTGGCATCACCTCTTGCCTCTTGCTATCTATTGGCCTCGAAATATAAACATTCCCTTTGGCAATACTACCCCTCACTATAGGAAATTCCACTGGAAATTCTTAGAAAACCCACCTTAGAATTCTAGATCTATTCCTCAGTTCTATAGAAATTGTGTCTGTCTTCAATTGACCCTCAAGCCTTTCTCTTATAACTTTTCGCTGAACCTTTAAACGACCGAGATTAAATCATCCATCAATGACTAAAATTAAAATACTTCTTGATCCATGTGACTTAAGACAATTTCAGCACGTGTTAAATAATTCACATTAATTACTCTATTTTCCTAAGTTAGACTTAGGAAATCCATTAAAAATAATTAATTATTTGAATAACTTGAACACAACTTGAAATTTCTCAAATCCATTTATGGATATTGTAGATCAAGTGTACTCTATTCCCTCCATAATATTTTGAACCTAGAGCAAAACCGATGCTACTCTAAATACACAAAATCTCAACACTCCCTCTTAGCATCAGGAGTACAATATCTAGCAATACATCAAACCATGCATTACAAGATCTTGAGTATTTGGTCTGTGATGTTGATGCTTGGCCTGCTGCCCTATATCTACTACACTACTTCTCTATGCATGGTTGCCCATGCCATTGCCACTGACACTAACACATTTTTACTACAGCTCCCTCTCAAATTGTTGCCTCATGCTGCCCATATCGCTGCCACTACTAAATGTTGCACTGCAAGTCAATTGCTGAGAAGTAAGAAACTAAATAACTATGCCCAATTGTTTGATAGACAAGTCAAGTTTCCCTCCACCACTAAAGTCTCTTGGATGCTGAATCACAATTTCCCCTTGGATACATTGACATTCTACAACATTGCACTGCGTGAGCCCAACTTTTCTATGCTGCTGAAGTCCCATCAGCCTCTCTGCATTGCTGCTTCTGCTATTAGAAAAATTATATATTATAGAGCAATACAGCACATAAAATATGCGGAAAAAAAAGAACACAAATATCATAAAAATAGAGACACACATATATACGTGGTTCACCTAGTTTTGGCTATGTCCACCCTGAACAACTAGTCCTTCCTTTCTATTATCTAGCAAAATGAAGAGACACAACCTACAGAAGATCCACTGTAATATCCTCTGTTCTCTCTCACAGTCTCCCTATCTATTTATCACTTTGAGAATACACATACACTACATAGCTGAACTACAATGCCCTCATACAAGTGAGGGGTTTCCTTCTCGGGCAAAAAACCCTAAATTTAACATAAATTCTACCATCAGATCATCCGCCTAATGAATGGCCCAGATTGACTAGAAATTACTATACTTTTACAAGATAATTTTACATCTGTTTTTAGCCCCACCCTGGACCCCTCAGGCAGCATTTAATTACGGGTGGTGTTGCCGCCCCATTAAGATACAGGGGTCCAATGCTGTGATACAAAATAAACAAGATAATCAGGCTCCACACTAAATAATCTCCCACTTGGAGACTAATTGTAGTGACTCCACCGCTGCTTCATTTGCTGGACAATGACTCCTCTTTGGACCTGCATGTTTCTCATCTTCATCGTGATCCTTGAAGACCAATTGAAACTGAGCATATTCTTAGTTTCTCCCTGGTTACAACTTTTGTTAGCATATCTGCAGGATTCTGGCTAGTCTGTATCTTTTCCAGCTTTAATTGTCCATCTTCCAATATTGGCTGTATGAAATGGTACTTGAGTTGTATGTGTTTAGTCCTGGAATGAAATAATGAGTTCTTTGCAAGATGAATGGTGCTTTAGCTATCACTATAAACGTGCCCATATCATGCTTCTTACCTAATTCATCCATAAACCTTTGTAACCAAAAAATTTCTTTAGCAGCCTCTATAGCAGCAACATACTCTGTTTTTGTTGTTGAAAGTGCAACAACACTTTGAATTTTTGAAACCTAACTAACAGTTCTTCCACCTATTGTAAATACATATCCTGTAGTGATCCTCCTGCTATCTCTGTCACCTACCATATCTGCATCAACATATCCCTGTAGAGGAATGTTTGAACCACCAAAGCATAATGCTTGATTTTTGGTACCTATCAAATATCTGAGAATCCATTTTACTGCCATCTAATGTCCTTTTCCTGGATTGTTCATGTACTTTCTTAAAACTCCCACTGCATGTGCAATATCAGGCCTTCTGCAAACCATTTCATACATTTAGCTTCAAATTGTTGATGCATATGGAACTTTAGACATATAGTCCATTTCTTCTTGGGTCTTGGGGCACATCTCCTTACTAATTTTGAAATGGATAGCAAAAGGTCTACTAACTGTTTGTGCATTCCCCATATTAAATCTTTTCAACACCTTTTATATCTACTCATTCTGAGATAGTGTTAATTTGCAATTTTTCCTGTCTTTAGTTATTCTCATACCAAGGATTTGTTTTGCAACTCCCAAATTCTTCATTGGAAAGGAATTTTCCAATTTTCTTTTGAGCCCATTTATTTCCTGCATGTTAGACCCTACAACAAGCATGTCATCTACATACAATAACAATATAATATACCTACTATCATTTTTATTTTTCATATAAACACAATGATCAGAGTGACATCTAGTATAACCTTGTTCAGACATAAACCTGTTAAATTTTAGATACCACTGCCTTGGAGCCTGTTTTAACCCATACACACTCTTCTTTAACCTGCACATGAATTTTTCTTTCCCTTTCACCTCATATCCTTCTAGTTTCTCCATATAGATATCTTCCTCCAAATCTCCATGGAGAAATGTTGTCTTTACATCTAACTGTTCAAGATGTAAATCTTTCGTTGCTACAAGACTTAAAATATTTCTAATTGAAGTCATCTTAACAATAGGAAAAAATTTTCATCGAAATCAATACCTTTGTTTTGTGAAAACCCCTTCACCACAAGTCTAGCTTTGTACCTCTATTTTCCTCCATCTTCTTCCTTCAACCTGTAAACCCATTTATTATGCAATTTTGTTTTACTTGCAGGCAACCTGACTAAGTCCCAATTCTGGTTATGCATTAGGGATTCCATCTCTTCTTTCATGTCCAGCTCCCACTTCTTCCTAGTTTCGACCTATATTGCTTCTTCATAACATTTGGGTTCACCAGAATCAGTCAACAATAAATAATGTAATGAAGGAGAATACCATTCAGGGGGTCTACTTATCCTGGTAGATCTTCTGAGATCACTTTCAGGTGTTTGAGGTGCTTGTTGCTATTGTGGTGGTTTCTGTTGTTGTGGCTATTGATTACTATTATTTTCAGGCACGTTTACGTTTTTTGTGATTTCATCAAGAACTGGGTATTATTTGTTTTCTTTTTCCTATTTCTTTTGCTGCAATTGATCCTTATACAATACCTTTTTATTGAATATTGCATCTCTAGTCCTAATGATTTTGTGGTTTTCATAATCATATATGTGATAACCAAAATCATTAACACCATATCTAATAAAAGTACATTTCTTTGATTTTGCCTCAATCTTTGTTTTGTTTTCTTTATTAATATGCACAAAGTCCTCACAACCAAAAGGCTTTAAAAAAGAGTAGTTTACCTTTTTACCTGTCCATGCTTCCTATGGAATACCACCATCCAAGGAACTTGAAGGCCCTCTGTTTATTAGATAAACAACAGTATCTACAGCATCTGCCCAAAATTGTAAAGGCAATCCTGCATGCAATCTCATGCACCTTGCACGCTCCATGATTATTCTGTTCATCCTTTCTGACACACCATTTTCTTGTGGTGTTCTTGGAACTGTCTTCTCTCTACGAATTCCATGCTCTGAACAGTACCTATCAAACTCTTTGCTACAATATTCACCTCCATTGTCTGATCTGAGACACTTCAACTTCTTTCCTGTCTCAATCTCAACCAAATCTTTCCATTTCTTGAAAGTATCAAATACATCAAATTTATTCCGAATACAATAAATCCAAGTCTTTCTAGTTGCATCATCAATAAAAGTAACATAATAACGAGAGCCACTGAGAGATGATACCTGAGAAGGTTCCCATACATCTGTATGCACAAGCTCTAATTTTTCACTCTTATTTTCTTTCCTAACTCTGAGAAATTTGACTCTTCTATTTTCCATAAATACAATTATCATAGAAATCGAAATCAACATTCTTCAAACCCGGCAACAAATTTCTTGAGTGAATAATT
The DNA here is from genome assembly GCA_034641835.2 of Pinus albicaulis. NCBI lineage: Eukaryota > Viridiplantae > Streptophyta > Pinopsida > Pinales > Pinaceae > Pinus > Pinus albicaulis. The sequence continues at coordinate 255,329 of JAXQQM020085019.1, forward strand.
TTCATCCCCTTCTCACTCATGTGTCTGAGCCTATGATGCCATAATGTTGCATCTACTCCTTTGGAAGTTAAAGCATTAACGGACTTATAAATACCATTGTATAAATACAATGTACCAACATTTTTTCCTTTTTCTATTTCTAGGGCTCCTTTGGTGACCTTGCAAGTTTTATCTATGAAATTTGTCATACAACCTTCACTACCTAACTGCCCTATTGAAATCAGATTTTTCTTCAAATCTAGAACATGCCTTACCTCCTTTAATTACGATTGGTTTCCATTCTGTTTTTTTACAAGAACCTTACCCATTCCAACGATTTTACAGGGTTTATCATCACCCAAATGGACTTTTCCAAAATCTCCTTGAACATAGTCATGAAAATATTTCTTATCAGGTGTGGCATGGAATGAGGCCCCTAAATCTACCACCCAGGAATCAGTAACATTTTCGAAAGAAAGAATTAAAGCATCTTGTAACACATCACCTATCACATTTGCTTCATGATTGTTTTCCTGTTGCGCGTCTCCTTCTTTTCCCTTTCGATATCTACAGTCTTTCTTCAGGTGTCCTTTATTTCTGCATTTCCAGCACATTATCCCAGATCTGGACTTGGATCTGCCTTTCCTTGATTTACTGTGATATCCCGAACTCTTTCCACTTTCCATTTTTCTACCCCGGGAATTTTCACTCAAAGAATTACCTGATGTCTCACCTGAGATTTTCCACCACATTTCCTCGCTAAGGATAGCACCAAAAACATCATCAAAATTTAAAGTACTAGATCCAAAGACAGAGTTACTAATGGCCATAACTAAACCATTCCAACTTTCTGGCAATGAGCACAAAAATAACAGAGATCTAACTTCATCATCAAAGTTTACCCCTACAGAACTTAACTAACTGGTAACTGTATTAAAATAATTTAAATGGTTTGCAATAGATCCACCTTCTGACATCTTCATATTAAATAAACGTTTCATAAGAAATACCTTGTTTGAGGCTGAAGGTTTTTCATATAATTTCGCCAACTCCTTAATCAAACTCTTTGTTGATGTTTCCTTCGATATATTGAAGGCTACTGAAGTCGCGAGGCATAATCGTACTATTTAGAGCGCCTTTATATCAAGAATCTCCCATTCTTCGTCTGTCATAGCCGTCAGCTTCTTTGTTTTTCTAGTCAATGGTAGGTACAGATTTTTCTGATACGTATAATCTTCTATCTGCATCTTCTGCAACGGGAATTTTTGGCCATTAAATTTCTCGAATCTAAACCTACCATCTTCCTCCATTGCTCCCACTCAAACCAGGAACGCTTCTACCCTACGAGTTTATCAGCCAAATATACCTTAGGCTCTGATACCAGTTATTAGAAAAACTATATATTACAAATCAATGCAGCACATAAAATATGCAGAAAAAACAATCACACAAAACACATAAAACCAGAGAGACACGAATATCCGTGGTTCACCCAGTTTGGGCTATGTCTACCCCAAATAGCCAGTCCTTCCTTTCTATTATCTAGCAAAATGAGGAGACACAACCTATAGCAGATCCGTTGTAATATCCTTTGTTCTCTCTCACAGTCTCCCTATCTGTTTTTCGCTCTGAGAATACACATAAAATACATAGCCGCAATACAATGCCCTCATACAAGTGAGGGGTTGCCTTCTAGGGAAAAAAACCCTAAACTAAATATAACTTCTACTTTCAGATCATCCACCTAATGAATGGTCTAGATTGAATAGAAATTACTATAGTTTTACAAGGAAATTTTACATCTGTTTTTAGCTTCGGGGGCACCGCCCCCCTAGACCCCCCAAGCACCATTTAATTATGGGTAGAATTGCCACCCCATTAAGGTACATGGGTCCAACGCAATGATAAAAAATAAACAAGATAATCAATCTCCACACCCAACATCTGCATCACACTGCTCACTCTTCAACTCTTTAGCTCCCTCTTTCTCTTCAATGTGGTCATCTGCAACCATCTCTCGACTCATCCCACTACCGCCTTAAGGCTCTTGTAGCTCGTATGTGATCCAAGAGTAGGGTTGACTCAAGGATCCCACCAATATGTTTATGGATACTCTATATGTCCATGTCACCGTACCACTTCTCTTGAGGTACATGAGCACTCATGGATGCATCATAGCCATCTTCATTTGTTGTTGTAGCCTTGGAATCAGAAGCTCTTTTGTCCTTCTTCTTAAGACAACTGCTGGCGAAATGACCAAGATCACCACAGCTAAAGCACCAGACCTTGGAGAGGTCCTTCTTCTTCTTCCCTTGCTTCCTATCCCTTGATGAAAGGGTTGCATACTCCTCCTCTTCTTTCTTCACTTTGGTTGATCCGCTTCCTCCACTATTGGAATGCTTCTTGGTGATCCACATGATCTCCTCTTGGTAGAGAATAGCCCACATATCTACCCATGATTATTACGGGAATTTTGAGGTATAAAATGGGCCTCCTAAGGAAATTATAAAATAATAGTGGAAATAATAAAATAATATTACATTGCATCATCAAGTTTTAGAGGGAAAAAATAAAAAACTATTTTTCAACTCGTAATTTTAACTTATCTCCCTAAGGGTTTACTCGAATTTTGAGCAGAAACACTCGTTGGATGCAAAATTTAATTCCTCATCCAACGAGTACCCATGCTATATAATTTTGATTGACTATACTACAAAAAAATGAGAAATACATGAAAAACGTGATTGCAATCATGTTTTTTCATGTATTTCTCATTTTTCATGAAGAAGCGTCTATCAAAAGTATACAATATGGGTAATCCTTGGATGAGGAATTAAATTTTTCATTCAAAGAGTACTCCCACTCGAAATTTGAGTAAAAAATTAGGGAGATAAGTTGAAAATACGAGTTGAAAAAGTAGTTTTATTATTTTTAATTTTTTACTCCAAAAATGGTGAATCATCCCCCATGGCATTACAAGGAAGAGACCCTCTAGTGGATTTTTTTGAGGAACCCCTTATAAAAATACCCCAGAAATCCGTTTCTAGTGGAGGTTCCTAGAGGAGGATGGCAAGCAGAGGTTTTTGCGGATGTATTTCCTCTAGTGCTCCTATCACCATACAACGCACCATCGCGTTCAACACGAGAAAGCACTAGTGTGGTCAAAACATTGGCACACTGGACACCACGCGCTCTGTACACACCCACCCAGTGTGTTGTATTTCTGTAGCGCATCAGTACTTTACATAACTTCCACACCAGCACCTCATAAAAAGCACGCGAAAATCAAAACTTCCCTGGTCGCCCTTAAACACACTGGGTCTCCAACACGCCGGGTTGCCCTGAAATCCCTGCACACTGGCACAAGGTTAAATAAATAAAAAATTATGGCCAAAAAACCACACAAAACATAGGCAAACTAGACACCGTGCGCTCCTAACACACCTGCCTAGTGTTTCATATTCCTGTAGAGTACCGGTTCCTCACAACTCTTCCGCACCAGTGCTTCAGAAAACGTGCGCGAAAATAGAAACCGCCTGGTGTGGAATAAATCAAACACACCGGGGTTCCCATAAACCCTATGCACCAGTAGAAGGTTAAATAAAAAAAAAAATATGGCTAAAAAATCGCACAAAACATTGGCACACCAGAAACCGTGTGCTCCGTACACACCCGCCCGGTGCCTTATCTTAAGGAGCTACATCGGTGCGTGTTAATTGTCAGCACTGGTGCATCATGAAAAGCATGAAAAACAAAACTGCCTGAGCCGAAATGATAGAAATGCAAAAGGGAACCTATAAAATCTGTGCACTGGAATAGGGTTAAATAAAAAAAATTACGGCCAAAAAACCTCACAAAACATTGGCTTACAGGACACCATGCCTGATGCATCATATTACTGTAGGGTATCAGTGTGCTATAACTACGCCACATCGGTGCCTCATAAAAGCGTGCGAAAACAGAAATTTCCTGGGGCGACATAGTGCAAACGCACTGGTATTCCAATAAAAACACTGCACACCGAAAGAGGGTTAAATGAAAAAACGTTACAGCCAAAAAATTGCATTTTTCACTTTTGTTAGTGCTACAGAGCTCTGAACCACTGGCGCAAGTTATCCTTGCTTGAGCCGCCCTAACATTCGTGCTCCCATTGCACTCATTGCATGCACTACTGCAGTGCATTGCCACCAATCTCCAGCTTGAAATTTGTAAAATGGTGGAAAAAAATTCTTTTGCAAATTGTACTGCCAATATGCCTCCTCGACGGGTAAATGTACAGGTATTTTTCTTTTTTTCCATAATTAATCCTTTTAGCGCATTAGAATTTCAAAAAATCTTAAAATTAACCATTAAAAAAAAAATTTGTTGCACAGTGGGCCAGAGCCGTTCATTTCGCATCGGTTTGTGGTGCTACCTGTAAATTTATAGACCGCACCACCACCAGTTCTAATGGTATCTGCATCGGTTCCAGAGCAGTACCGATAGGTGCACCGTGTTATTTAAAAATAAAATAAAAAGTGTAGTGCGATCATTTACCAGGCCGCACCATTGAGAATGTGGTATCGCGGCAACATGGTGTGTTGATGGAATTACCCACCCTGAGGTGCGTAATGTTGTCAGCGCACCGCATACCGCAATTTGACATTGTCAATGGTTTGGCCTGGTAAACTAGTGCTAAGGGTATCCGCACCAGTTCTGGGATAGTACCAAAGGCCCACCATGTTATTTTATTTTATTTTAAAAAGAGCAGTGCGTTCGGTTACCTGGCCGCACCATTGACCTATTTGAATAGTGGTTATGTGGTGCATTGACCGAAATAATGACCCTAGGATGGTTATTTTTTTCAGAATGCGTCTTACCTTATTTTCCTACGTCAATAGTGCGGCCTTTTAAAATACTGCACTGAAGACTATGTATAGTGGCAGGAGGGTAGTGTAGTTAAAGCACCGCCCTCTTGACACCGCACATAGTCAACGGTGTGCTAAATTTTTTTTTCTGGAGCCCCTCCCCCAGTGCTCCGAATATCATTAGGTGCATCGTCCCCAGTGCTCTCTGTTGAAAGATGCATGGGACCGATGCATGAATATTTTTTTGATGCACCAACTATTGTTTTATTTGTTTTAAAAAAAATATTTATATACGTATATTTCTAAATACATGTGTCATTTAATAAAAAACGTGTGTTTAATATGTCAATCATTCAAAGACATGAAAGGAGAGAAGAGGGGCAACAACAACAACAATAGGTGGAACAGTATAACATGGTTCACTTGTGGGAGGTAAGAGAGAGTGAAAGAGATGTGTACCCTTGCCCTATTATAGCAGTGATGCAGGGGCTCCTAAGGAATGTAGGCCTCCTCAAGTTCTATTAGGAGGCTACTTCCCTAAAGTCCCATAGTTTGTTTTTGAGACATCTTATCCGAAGGTGGAATGCCCAACAATAGGCTTTCCGGGTTGATATCAACTAGTGGTACACACCCACTGAGGAGGATATATACTTTATTACAGGGCTATCGAGGAGAGGGGTGGATTTTCCCTCATTCCCTGAGGTTCCAACTGGCTCTGTAGCAGGGAGTCATTTAGTTTACTCCTAGAGATACATAGGATAAAATTTAGTATCTCTCGCAGATTTCCGGGTCACTGGAGGGTAGTTACGTATTGGTGCGTTTGGTCCTGAGGAGGTCCAGTGTCTCTCACTTATGATCTCCGCCATTTCACACAACACTAATGATAGGAAACACATTAGTTTATCTCTTTTATATTATTTTCATTCTTTAGTACAATAGCCACGACTTGTCAGGTGGTTTGCCATTTTTTTGCGGTAGTTCTGTACAACATTAGATAGATGTCGTGCTCATGCACAAGGGAGGGTGAAATTCCCTTTTGCTTCTGAGCTTTTTTGTTTATTTTTTGAGAGGTTTCCAGAGACAAGGCCTAGTTTTTTTCTGCAGCCTCGTAGGTCGATTACTGAGGCACGTATGCACATGTGGGGGTAGATGATGCCCAAGAGGGAGGAGAATCTGTTTCCAGTGAGGATATCAGATGATGCACTGGAGTTGCTAGCCAATGTTGATGAGCATCCCTTAATTATGGTCCCATGTCCTTATGCGGGGTTGGATTGGCGAGGGTATGCCAACATCCTGTTCACAGTTGATGAGTCGTCAGATGATAGAGGTAATATTATTGTTTTATTTAAATTTATTCTAACATGTTCTTTAACTTGTTTTTATTAAATTGTGTAATGAATTGTCTAATTATTGTTGTGTACTTGTATATATTTTGCAGACATTGACTCTTTTGATGGTGAGGAGATGCTACCACCAGCACTTGATCCAGGTGTCGATCCTGATGATGATGAGGGCATGCCAAATGCCGAGGATCATTAGGAGGCTGGCGCAGAGAGACTTTCTCCTACTGGTGTGCCAGTGCGCGGTCGAATTAGTGATGCTAGATACATGATGGAGTTGGGTGACCAATTCATTTCATTGATTATTGGGGCAGGCATCAGGCCCGCTCATTACAGAGACATAAAGGCTGATGATAGGTTATTACGGATGTGGAGAGGTATGCCGTTTGACATGTACAACCTGATGTAGCATGTCATAGAATTTACGGCAGCTTTTACACGATTGACAAGACTGATGCATGTTACGATCAAACCGCAACACGTGATGGACAGTCTGCGAGGCACAACGTACCATCATCTTAGGATCGTTCACCTTGTGCCATGCGAAATGAGCATGCGCCTCCACTACCATCTAGTAGACATCATCATAGAGATGATGCTGGACCATTGGCCATGTCTAGTCAGCAGCTTGCAGCACCCATCAGTACTCATGACCATGAGCAAGCAGCATTGACTAATCATGAGCAGGCCTCCACTAGTATTGATATTGAACATGTTGTACTACCAGCCGCTGATCCATGACATTTTTATTACAGTTGCACATTTTTAACATTATATATATATATATATATATATATGGTCCATGTATTTATTTTTCATGTTGCAGTTGTACTTAATTTACATGTTGGTGATCACTTGTGTTGTGATGACGTTAATATATAATGTTAATTATGTTTGGTTAGACGATCATGATCACGATGATGCAGTTAGCGATTTTGAATGTGTTTTTTAGTCAAACATGATGTTTGTACGATGGTTATCATGAATGTGATGTTTATTAAATAATTTAATACTAAATGATCATGATATTGTAAAATTGTAATTGTAATTCTAATTTTTTGATTTGTAAAATTGTAATTGTATATATGTAAAATTCTAAAATTGTAATTGTAATTGTAGTTGTACATGAAATTGTAAAATTGCAATTCTAATTGTAATTGTAATTATAATTCTAACTATAATTGTAATTGTATGTAAAATATTTGTAAAATTTTAATTTTATTAATGTGAAATGAATTTATTAAAATTTTTAAATTTGTAAATTTGTAAAATTTAAATAATTGTAAAATAATAAATCTAGAATAATATGATTTGTTGTAACATAATAAAGTTTATAAAATAATGTAACTAAATTCCTTTACTTTAGAATTATCATTATTTTATTATGATCTTAGATACAAAAAAAAAGAATTAATTTATACATTACGCCATTGTTTTTGAGATCGACATAATTTCAAATTGTCAAGTGAATTATTGATTTTAACATTAACACAATGCAAACAACCAATTAATTTAAAATCCATATTATATTGATATTTCGAAAAACCCATCTTAAAAAGTATAAATATTGATGAAATAACACATGTACCATATCACTCTCAGTTATCATGATCACCCTCATTATCTTCTAGCTCGCATGGCATGATAACACTATTTTTCTCAAAAAATGTTTTGATCTAGGGTCATGTGTCCATACGAACCACCAATCCCTATCCAACACGTCTGGGTAAAATAACACCTTGTTGCAGTGTTTAGGGAAAAAATAGGGCTCCTTAGCTTCATCCCACATCTTTCTAGAGTTGATACATATCAGCCTACTATCGCGATATTCCTTAACATTATTCTGATCAAAGTTGTCCCACCACTTGCACCTAAAAATAACACATTGGAAAGAAGAAAAATCCACTTTAATAATCTCTTGTATCTTTCCGACGAAACCTAACGTCCCTCGTACTAGGTTTCAATCACGGTGGGTATATCGAATAGATTGATCAAGCTCAAATTCCACTCCACAGTCTTATGTGATTTTTCCAGCATCGGCATTTTCTGTGGGAAAATGTTGTCCATATGCCCACATAGATGGGAACAAACGCACCTATTATAAAAAAAGTTAAAAAAATCATAGTGTCATGTGTCTTATAAATAATAATCCAACAGTTAAAATATGAAATGTAGATGTCTTAATATAAGTTTCAAATTTACATATAAATTAAAAAGACTATTACCGAGTTGCTGCACCCAATCCCTACATTTATCGCATCCTCTTTAGCATGCGGGTAACGACCGGTCTCACCATATTTCTCTCTGACTTGGTCAGCAACCAAAATTTCGGGGCATATTTTTGGCATATTTTCTTTTAAATGATCAGGGATAGGTACACTTCTACCATTCAACCATCTGAATTCTTTCCGGTTACTATCCCATTTCATCCTGTTTTGTTCGTACAATGCGACCCACGATTGTGTCGCTTCAGAATTGTAAAGAATGAATTTATTGATTTCTTTAATTTCTGCATTCGATGATGAAATCAAATCAACATTATATAGTACTTAGAGATCAAAATATACATTATATCAAAGTTCAACATGAATATTAATTACTTTTGTAAATTTCAAAAATTATAAGTCGCTTACTCTTTATCAAGCGCTTTTTTCGACTTGTTTGGAGAAACTCTCCTTCTCTTTTGTCTTTATCCATTTCATTGTCCCAAATCACCGCACCTGGTCTATTGTCAATCTGCTTGATTTACTCACTAGCATAATAGAATGACTCATACGATATGTACCCCTCTGCCATAGACCCCTCGGGGTTTTCCCTTTGTCGAACAAAACCTTTCAATTTCTTCATGCAACTGTGTAAGAAGAACATCCAATGATAAAAAAACAACCCCAACTAATTCAACCTCATCTACCAGGTGGATTAGAAGATGAACCTATATGTCCATGAAACTCGTCAGTAGTTCCTTCTCAAACATACAAACAATCTCAACTATCTCTTAACACCGCTGTGGAATGCTAGCCACATGAATCTACTTTAACATGATCCAATGTACAAATGCAGATAATTTAGATATGGCACATCCTAGGTCTTAAAGGAATTCATGTTTCACACACCCACGCACGAACAAAGGATAATGACACTACAAAGTTATAAACACATGCAATAATACACAAAATTAGTTATGCTTTATGATCCCCACATGGGATAAAATTTATTAATTTAACATTTAATAAAATCATGCTTTTGACATTATACATACTCTTAGAAGATTCAAATGGTCATGCAATTTCAACCTCGACAAATGGTCATCCATGGTGAAGCAACGTCGTAGTGAAGACCCGTATGAATTTTGCACCCTCACATCCATTATAACTTCCTTTGCCAAAGATATATCATCTTTTTTTTAAATCCATGGGACATCACCTTCTTTAAAAAACCATGAATTAGAGGGACCAGTGCCTGCCTCTGATCTCGTAATTTCCAATCGTCTTGGCCAATGTTTCTTTTTAGTTTTTGAAGTAATAAGATCTTTCCTAACAGCCAATGTGTCACTTTGTTTTGATGATATGTACCTCCATAAAGAAGATGAAATTTTTTTAAATATATGCATGGGATCTAATAAGTGGGAAATCTTAATATGCTCCCAATATGGGAGGTCATAAAAGATATATTTCCTTTTCATCCCGATGGGAAATTTCTCAACATAGGTGTTGAAGAAATCTGGATCATCGAATATAGGCTCCCCATTTGAATTGAACATTTCTATGAACTCCTTCTCCTTCTCTCTCTCATATGCTCTAAGCCATTCAGCTGGTGTCATTATTGGAGGCCTTTGGGTTCTCTCTCATTTACCATTGAAAGCGGATGCTGCTCTTCTGTAAGGGTGTTCTTCTGGTAGGAATACCCTGGAGCAATTATACACTGGCTATCATAGGTCCTTGGACCATCTAGCTTTCAGAGAAGGTCCACAACATTCACATCCAAAATACCCTTTTGTTACAAGACCGACAAGATTATATTTTATACATTAATTAATATCCATGGCATGTTAAAGAATACATGAATATCAGAACAAATATTAAAACGAATTAAATAACTAATATGTGAAATAACATTTTTACATATATAAACAAATCAATAAATTAAACATGAAATTTACCGAGAGAAAACTCCCAAGCCTGGATAATCATGGTGTTGTGTAAGCACATATGCCATACAATGTAAAAATCCTCTCTATTGTGATGGGTCTTGATACATTGTATACATTTATCCCATCCCATAATTCCTTCAAATCATCTACTAGTGGTTGTAAGTAGACATCCATATTCTTCACTTATCTTCTACTAGGGACTATGAGAGCCTACATAATATGTTCATTCTTCACAGACAACCATGTGGGGATATTTTTATTAATCACTACTACATGCCAAATAGAATATTTGGTGTTCTGGAGGGAATATGGTTTGACACCATCCATGGCTATGCTAGTTTGTAGACTTCATACTTCATCCTTAAATTTTTAGAGCCATGTATCCTCTATATGCTTCATGGCTATTGAATTAGTTGGGATTCACATAACTCCCAACTCACTTCTGTGTGAGGCATGCCATCCCTGCAACATAGCTAATTCTTTTCAACGAAAGAGCCTTTGAACCCTTGGGATTATAGGCATGTGCCTCAATATCTTAAACGGATGATGAGTGTGTGATTTACCCTTCTTTTTTTATTTATCATACCTGTCATTCCCAAATTTTGGACACATATCTTTGTCTTCATATTCTACTTTATATAGAATACAATCATTTGGACATGCATGATATGATATGTACTCAACACCCAACATTTTCAACAATTTTTTTTGCCTCTTCGCTGCTACCAGTCAAGACATTATCACTCAGACGAACCTTACCTTTGAATAACTTGTAGTTGGTGATCATGGAAAATAATATTAATAAATGTACATTAATGTCGATATAATTATTAATGTTCATAGAATTTACCATTTGTAATGTTCATTGCAGTGTATTGATTATATTTGAAATTTATATAATGGAGTAATTTATGGTAACTTACCTCAAAAGTTCCAAGAAACATGCATTTGACAAGCCAACATTTGCTTTCAAGTTGTACAGTAACATCGTTGTCGCCAACTGGGTAGACTTTGACTCACCGCCAGGTCCAAAGAGAGGGGTGGTGGAAGAAAATTTAATTCTTTCGAAAAAGGTTTCAGCGATATAAGCATCATCTCCTAGCTGATCTTCATTTTGCAATGCATCTATCAACATTGTCTCCATGGCATTCGTATCCCTTAAGTAATAATACCTCTATTTTATTGCCTCCATTTCCAACTTGGGAAGAAATACTATTGTTGTAGTCATTCCTAATTGGTGAATCTGCACGTAGCGGGAATTGAATCGGTGGTTGATTCAACCATTATTTGTATCATTCCTCTCTGTTTTTTTCTCTTAATTCAATCTTCTCTCGATTTGACATTGTCGTGGGGTGCAATGGAAGATGGAAGGTAGGTCGTTCATCATTACTAGAATCCTAATAATCAAAAAATAATAATTTTGAACATGATTAGTACAAAATATATGATATCAATTAGTAAGCACGTTGACAATATTGCATGATTATAAATTGTTTTGACGTTGAAATAATTACATATTAATCAATATATATACCAAACAATTATAATTATAATTACCATCGTTTTCTTAGGATTGTGTCTAGAAGATGCAATATTGTTACAATTGGTAGGGTGAAGCGGCTGTCCATTTTCATCTACCAAATGTGCCTTGCGTTATGCAGTTCCTGATAAGAACTTTCGACGTTTTGGAGCAGTTTGAATATTTTGTGCATCTAAACTCGATCCTGAATCTGCATGAATCTATAATTTTTTATATATTATAAATTTAATTAAGCTGTGCATGATTGACTACATGGATAAAATAAATAAATTCAATTATATAGTGAAAAAATAAAACAAATCTGAAGTAAATATTATGTCTCCAGATGGATAGGGAGAACTCCGTGATGGACTTTGAGAAATATTATGGAATGAGATGGATTTTGAAGAATTATCCATTCCATATAATATATGATATTTTCTCCCTGCATTTGAGAAAAACAACAATAAATTTTGGTACACAAACCTAAATGTAATTTTGGTGGGTATGTACAGATAACCGCACTGGTGTGCTTTTGGTATTGCGCACTGGTGACATTTTATAACCCGATGCAATGGTGCGGTGTGATTAAAGGATGCACTGGTAAACGAATAAACATAAATAAATAAAAGCGCAACCCTATTTTCTTTAAGTGAAAAAAAAATTGGTAAATTGAAAAATGGGTGGAAAAATATTTTCAAAAATCTAATTTCATAAAAAATTTCTTTAAAAACTAAACGCTTTTCATTATTTCACTATTTTTGCAAAAAAAATTAGCCCGAGATTTGTAGGATACATACCTAGAGAAAACAAAGCATGAGAGCACTCTATTATCCCAACTCACTGCATAAGTACTGTGATAAAAAATTAGAAAAACAAAATATTTTTTCTCAGTGCACCATTTCTAAGATATACATCCAGTACACTATTTTAATATGGCACACAACAAACTTTTTGTTTCGAAAAAATATTAAAGAAAAACTTTCAAAAAATAAAAACCTTACATTCCTTTTGTTTCTTCCCTTCCTTCTCCCTCTTTCTGTGATTTCAGAATTAGGGCTTTTCAATTTAGATTTATAAGGTTTGTATAGTTAAATATAAACCTAAGAAATCCAATCGACGGGATGATTAGCATAGTCAGATCCCAATCCATGTGGGCCCTTGGATGAATTTAAAAAAAAAAAAAGTTTTTTTTTTTTATCGGTGCACCTAGCATAACATAGCGCACTGGTGCTCTGTATTATACAACTGCACCGCGTAAGTAATATGATAAAAAATTAATAAACAATTTTTATTTTTATTGGTGCACCATATGTAAAATATGGCACCAGTTTATGTTACAAAAACTAACACTAGATGATTTTTATTATTTTATCATAGTTAACCGGTGTGGAGATTGACATTTAACGCATCGGTGCTCCTTGTTGACATAGAGCACCGTACGGTCTATTATACTCTTTGTGCGGTGCATTTGGAAGACACCCACGCACCGGCATCGGTGTGTACACCATGAATGGCGCACTGGTTTCTTGAATTTTTTTATTTTATTTGAAAAGCCGACAATTTATTTATACATATATTAATGAATGATATCGTACATGTTTGAGATTGATAAAGAAATGACTGACAATAGAACAAGTAACAAAAATACTGGTAACACATCAAGAAAATAAAAAATGGAAAGTTCTTTATAAATTCTTTACAAAAAATATTATTTTTTAACTATATGTAAGTTTAACTAATATGTATTGTTTACTGTGTATCATGCAAAGCCACAAAATGACAAAGCTCGATAAGATTATTTCTAGTCTAGGACCAGAAGAGCATAAAAGCTTGATGGAAAAATTACAAAAGGATGAATCAGGTGAATGAAAAAATACTATCGATCCAATATGAGTTTCTTTTTTTAGTTTTCATTAATAATATAATTAAAATTATTAGATAACATGTGTGAAACAATCTATTAATTCACATCTGTTTAATGTTCTACAGAGACCAACAACTCAGAAAAGGAATGTTGTTCTAAGAAAAGAAAAAAAATAGAACATGCAAATGAAAATGAATTGCTCCTTAGCTCATCTGGAGTGGTGCTGGAGGTTAACAAAAGGGGGAAATTTTTTTACAAAAGTTTGAGGGATCTAGTGGAATGAATGTATAGACGTTCTTTCCACTTACAATACAAAAACCAATCCAATGATTCCAAGAACCAAATTTTATCTAAACTACAAGAAGAGTTTCCAGAGAATTGGTCAATGAGACATGTCAGACTTTTAATAGCAAAAACGTACAACAACAAAAAATAAGGAATGAAAAAGTAATATTCCT